>VDFB02047144.1:9723257-9860757 GCA_007258455.2 Sequoia sempervirens | reverse complement strand
TTATAAGATTTTAGATATAATTAGAGGACTTATGTCTTGATGTGATGCATATTTTGTTGTAATTTTTTTCCATGTAAATAATTAATTATGATTTTTTTTATTACAACTTTTAAACAATATAAAAAATCGTATGTCTGACCACCTTAACTTGGTCAAAAATTTATGAAATTCAATTTTTCTTTTTTTAATTCTATAGTATGTGAAGCATAGAATGTGATGCATGTTTTGGATTCAAAAAATGTGATACTGTTTGAAAGCTAAAGATGTTTTTCAATAAGCCTATCAATTAGGACTTTAGTCGTAATTCAAATAGAAAATGAATAATAATTACTTATTAAATTCAAAGTAAGGAATAATTTATATTGGTGGAAAGCTGAGAATATACTTTAAAAACCCTCTTCATTTCATCAATTTTGGGTAAAAAAAAGTCGTCAACCACATAGCCATCATATTGCCACTTTTTGGCCCATCATGATCCTGCACATACCCAAGTAATGTATGTAATAGTTGACTGAATGCACTTGCAGCTTTAACTATGAAAGATAGCAATAGTTGCATTGTTTGTTATCTGTTGAACTTTATATCTTTAGCTAGTAGGCTATTTGTTTGAAGTTGCTATTTCTTGAGAAGCCAACATTTAATTGTGTAGTATGTGTAAATCTTGAAACAGATGAGTGAAAAATAATATCATGAAACATTTTGATATAAGATTTGAGCTACATTGTTTCGTAGTAGATATTGAAAACAAATAAAGAAATTATATAATAGGTATTAGAATAACATTTGTTTGGTAGTAAATATCACACACAAAGAGGAAAATTGTATTGAGTTCCCTAAAAGATAGACATATACATATGAACATATATATATATATATATATATATATATATATGTACTCAATTCCCTGATTGATATATAAAAATACCCGTATAGGCAGATATACATATGCATATCTCTAGACAAAGATATGCATACATATGTGTATCTAAATAGGTTTGTATATTACGTTTATGTGTATTTATGTAGACTGTGATTTTAAGTAGAGTTTAATGTAGCATGCATAAGTATTGTCTATGTTGTGTAAAAATCACCACTATATAGTTATAGCATTGAATCATAGAGTATTGACATGTTGATAAGAACAAAGCATTTAATTGTGCAGTATGTGTAACATATTCATAATGCCAGAATGGCTCTTCTAGAAATGCAACCGAATCAATATATTTTCTTGCATATTTTGCAATATACTTCCCCACACTGTAACATTGAATATTGTATTTACTTCTTGTTGCGCGATTGCACCACAATACATATATATACCTATATATATATAGATATACATTTATGGAAACATATATATACATGTACATATATATACATGTACATATATATACATGTACATATATATACATGTACATATATATACATATACATCTATACACATACATATATATAGATACATACATATATATATACATATATATATACAGACATATATATATATGTATATATATATGTACATATATATATATACATGCATATATCATAAAGTTTGGCTCAACTATTTTCCATTAGATAATATAGAGAAGCAGGCACATTGTAAAAGAACTATCAGGGAAACACTGGAGAGTGACATACATCTGATTCTTAAGTATCATCCTAATACCTCTTACAACTGTTACATAGACTGCTTGGCTTCTACCAATATGTTGCATGATATTCTTTTTCTGTCATCTGTTCAAAGCTTCCTATAACAAACTATTATTTTTCATTGTTCTTTTTCTTTGTAAGGAAATAAAATGTATTGGTTAAGTTGAGTTTTCGAAAGAGCCATTGTAATGTTGCTTGCGTATGAGGATACTGTAAGAATGACCATCCTTGGGTCTATTCTATAATAGATTTGAGAGTTTTAAAACTGTTGTGCTGTGAAGTCTATAAGTTGTTCTACATGGGTATTTTGTATAAATGTTTTTTCCATAATACTGAATATTACCAAACAATGCAGCTTAAATTTCCAATTAAGGCTTTGGGGCTATATGCATTTTGGATAGATCATTGCAACATATAATTGTTGTGATAACATAGAGGAAATAGGTGCTGCCTTGGAGAACTGGGTTTGAATAATTGATTTGGAAAGTTGGAAGGATAGACACATTTGTCGATGTTTATAGAGTTTTGTTACAATGTCCCTACTTATCTATATGTATACATGGGTTGGGGGTGGTGGAGTTGGTGTCCTTGATACATGGAAGTTGAGTGGTAAGTGTTTTTTCACACAAGCGTGGAGCTTAGCAGTTACATAGGTTGGGGGTGGTGGAGTTGGTATCCTCAAACAAGGTAAATACAATATTCAATGTTTACAATATGGGAAAGTATACTTTGATGAAGTTATGTTGTTGAAAGAGCCATCATGGTGTTGGTTTGGCACTAGACTATTGTTAAAATCACTGCATTTGGCTCCATTTTTTAGCGAATTGTAGGGTTTTGAAACTGTGGTGGTGCAGAATCTGTAAGTGATTTCACATGGGTATTTTTTTAAATCATTGATGATTACTTAATTGAGATTGGAAATAATGGATACATTGTAAATAATGATTTAATTGGAAAACCTCCAGCCACAGAGAGTGATAATCTATTTGAAGTCTCCAAGATGGGTATAATGTCAAAGACAAAAAAAACATATAACAAGAAGACATTAATAGTAAATTAATCATCTATGCAAAACACCCATGTCAAAAAGAGTATAACCCCACAAAATTCATTAAAAATTCTACATGCATTGCCTCATACTAAATACTATAGAGAAATAGAGAAATTGTAAAAGAGGTATTAGAAAAACACTTTAATGTAGCTTGGATTCTCGATTAAGTCTGTATATATATATATATATATATATATATATCCCTAGTTGGTTTGGCAGCAGAGTATTGTAAAAATTGTCAACGTTGGCTCTATTTCCTAGTAGGTTGTAGGGTTTTAAAACTACTGCCCTCGTGAGTCTGTAAATGAGTATAGATGGGTGTTTTGCAAAAATGATTTATTTATTTATTTATGTTAAAACTATTGTTGTGTGGAATCTACAAGTTGTTTTGTGTGGGTGCCTGGCGTTATGGTTTTATATGGATGAACAAATTGCAGTTAAATCTTGTTTCTTTCACCCAAAAAATATTTTTTCCCTGGAAAGCGAAAAGATAAGTGTAGGAACATGGACAAATGTACTCTGTAGAGTAAACTATGGGTTGTGCTTTTTCGTTGTGCTTGCTGCAAACATCATGCAACAACTCTTTCGCAAATTCTCTATTTGAGTTGAAAATTTACTCCTAGGCAATGTAACTTGAATTTTTTATTAAGCATGTGTCATTGTGGGGAGGCTGTGTAGTTTATAGGTACTCATTGGATCTATGAGTTCTATTTAATGTGGGTTTCATGCCAAACAATGGAGCTTCAAATTTTCTAGCAGGGAGGACACCATTTTTTTTTCTGGCGACGTGGGTGTTGGTAATTACGCAGGCTAGTGGTCATGGAGAATAGTGTCGTCATAATGGGGAAGGTGAATGGCAAGTGTTTGTTGGCGCAAGTGCCAATACATCTTCCTATTGGTATATGGGGGCAGACGACAAAGTAAATGCTATATTGAATGTTGTCATGTGGGAAAGAATACTTTGATTAAGTTGTATTGTCGAAAGAGCCATTGTGGTGTGGGTGAATTAGATTTTCCAATGTCGGGGACATGCCAGTTGATGGGAACTTACATGCAGTTTTTTTTTTTGTGGTGATATGGAGCTTGGTAACTATGTGGGTTGGCAATGGTGCAGCTTCTTGACTCAATACATGGGAAATGAGTTCTTGTGTATAATATATATGTGTATATGTACCTGTCTATGCTTTGAAGGATTGATTTTTAGATATAGTTGATATTATATATGTGTGTGTGTGTGTGTGCCTAATATGAGAGGGAAAGGAAGAAGTGGAAATTGCATGTTTGCTCACTTTCCCACGACATTGGCATCATGAAGCCTCATGGGCCCCTGGCAAACTATGAGCTAGGTAAAGCATGAAACACTGACCAAAAATGTGATGGAGCTTCATTATATATCAAAGAATAGTGAAGTCGCTAAAAAAATTCTATGTTCCAATATATGTATTCATTTTCCTATAGTTTTTTTTGTTCCAATAACTTTATATGAAAAGAGAATGCTTGATAAAGAACTGTAGAAGATCAAATTCCGCATATGAAATACACAAATATTGTTTAAAGGAATACATCAAAGAAATAACAAAGGTTTTGTTTCAAAGCATACAATTTGTATGGGAATAACTTTATAGACATACCTGATTCTGGTATGTTTTGGAATGTATCTAACCATGCAAAAAGAAAAGGGACAAGTGTACAAAATTTTCTATGCACTGAAGGATGTCTATCCCTGCAATAAGAAAAGGGGTAAATCTATAAGCTAGTAAATTATAAATTTATGAAAAAAAACTATCAAAATATATATCTATGGTTAGGTGTGTATGAAACGAAAAAAAGAAAGGGGAGAAACAACTTACAACAACAATACGTCTATGAGATAGTGCAGATTCTAGAACACAAAACTTGTTAAACATCCAATCTATGAACCAGTGGAAGTGCATGGCAGGTTCTGACCATTCTACACCCATTGAACAATGCAAGCAACTCCACAACCACCAACCCATCCAATCAATGAAGTCAACCATTGTTGTCAAGAGGCCCAGGCAAGGCCTCACAAATTGCATTGACTGTTATTATATATTAAGCAAAAAATGGAACATACAGAAGACTATGTATTTCTAAAAGCAATAAAAAGGAAGGCAAAAATAGTAGTGTTGAACAAAAAACTCTATACATCAACATTATACATATAGATATACACATACATATACATATACATACACACACATATATATACATATACATACATACATACATACATATACATATAAATATACATATACATATAAATATGCATATACATATACATATACATATACTTACAAACATACTTTTTTCCCTTCGTTTATCGCTTCTAGTTATCTCTGTATAGCATTGGTGTTATACTCATTACCATATGACCAATTCTAGTCAAATGTTCTTTCTTTCATCAAAAAAATATGGTTAGGGTCACTAATCTTTTCACCTCTTCTATTCTTCATGTACCTGCAACTAAATATTATAGATAAATAGAGAACACTTGTCCAGGTATTTTACTGATAGCTTGGACCTTGCCTCTTAAACAAAGGATCTTCCTAAATGTTGCTCGTTGATCAATAAGCTTTGCAAAGAAATCATAAATTTACAATTGTCAAGAAAACTGCTATATAGTAAATGTCTTTTTAATACATCTTTGTCAGTTTCCTTTCTCACATAGTAAATGTCTTTTTAATAGCTTGAATTTTGAGTTGAGAAGCAAACTGTTATATAGATTGGTTCAGGCACAATATAAGTTTATCTCTGGTGTACTTTTCATATTCATTAGACCTGGAAGCACATTTATATATTTTTTTCATTAAATTTGTAGGTGAATGATGACCAAGAACCAAGAGTGATTAGCATTCAAAGAAAATTTAAATTGAATACAATCTCATTAAATTGATGGAATAAATAATATATGACTCCTGATTTTTGCATGATGAAAAAACTTATAGCATTCATGTAGATTTTAAATGTGACATAAAGAAGTTTTCAACAAAAAGGAGAAAGTATATCAAATAAAAGTACAATTATTGTTTTCTTTACAATAAAAGAACAAGACTACTTATATTCAAATTTGATAACTCTTGAGCAATACATTTCAACTATTAGACATATACAAGATATTTCAAATCTATATCATAATAAATTCTGAACTATTAGTCATATAAAAAATATTTAATATATATTAAAATATATCGTCAACTATTGGTTGTATAGAAAATATTTGAAATATATATCGAAATAAATTGTTCAGTTGTCTTTGAAATTCTAATCTGTGTAAACGTATCATATAACCATCCAACTAATTTTAAATATTCAAAAGAAACAATCAAAGTAAAATTGATGCAACAAGCTATAATCAAAAAGATGGGAGGTCAATAAATGTGCAAATATGTAGATGCAAACATAGGTATATATTATGTCCATATTTCTTAAACAGAAGTATTAGCATGCCATAGTCAGAATTTACAATTCAAAGCTATGAGAAATGATCATAAGTGCAAAAGAGCAGTCAAAGCATAGGTTGGCTAGTGGAGCCTTTTTCTGGAGCAGGAGTAGATATCTTCATTATGTTTGCAAGCAATAATTTACACTCTACTTTGAAATCAACTTTCATGATTTGACAATCGTTGTTTTCAGTTGATCCTTAGAATTATAAGTTTTTGTTCTAATCAAAGTAGTAAAGATGTATGTTTTACAAACAAGGCCTTTAATAATAGCAACAGGATTTGTTGTAGAGTCAGAGGTGCCTTGCAATGTGTAGAGATCTTTTGCTAGGACTTGTAACAAACTAGTGGAAACTTCATCAAAAACAATACACCAAAGGCTGCCTGAATGGTCTTGCAGCTTTAACTATAGAAGATAACGATAGTTGCATTCCTCAATTTCCATCTGGAAACAATCACAAAACCAAACATCAGCACGAGGGCATGCACATTTCCTTTTGCATTCTTTACCATTAACCAACAAGGGGCAAGAAGGGTAACAAAAAGACTTAGTTTTTGCAATTTGAATGGTTGCTTTAAAAATGGCTTCAATAGTTTCTACGAAACAGAGGCAATTGTTTAAGATAAATGCAATAGTAACTTTATCATTTGAAGGATACAACCTATAAGCTACAGAAGAAGTTGAAGCCACTTGGTCAACTTTAATTGGGCCCTTGGATCTAAGAGTATGTTTGCCTCAGGAATAGAAGGGATAATCTCAAGGATTGTTCCTATTGATGTGTTCATAACTTTTCCATTAAAGTAGCCTACATGGCCACCGTGGATAGAAACAATGACAATTTCGCCAGAAAGGTACATTCGTTCCAAGGTATCACCTTTTTCTTGCCAACTTGGGCCCCACAAATTATCATCAATGAAAGAAGCGAATCCATCATATAGTTTAATGGTTTGTTGGATTGTTTTAGTTCCATTTCTCCTATGGACAATTAAAATGTACCCAACATGCACTACAAAGCCAATAATATCGTCGAAGTTGTTATCACTATAGTTAGTTATGTCACTAACTGGCACAAAAGCATTTTTTTTTTTGGGACAGGAATCTCATCTTCACATCATTTTATTGTTGATTTTTCATTGAAAACAATCTCAAGATTACTATTTAATTTATTGAATCTTTTATTGGCTTCCTTGACTAATCCCATCGATATTAAATAAGTCAACCCCACCTCAACTCAACCATAATGCAATTCAGCAATATCATCAAAACAAGTAATATGTATTTATGTCCCTCCATATCTATAATGTAAAAACTAAATAGTTTCCTATCACCTCTTTGTTTCTAAAAATGATGCATCTTCATAATATGTGTTACATGCCCTTTCACTATCCAAACATTTTGATAAATGTTCAAAGCTTTAATAGGGATGACGTTTGGAGGGCTATTTTGTTTTTTAGGGGACAATAGCATACCAAATTGAGGGGCTCATTTAGAAGGAGAAGGTGAGTTAGGTGCCAACATTTTCTCTTCTAGTTGCTTGAACAAATACCTAGGGGTCCCAATATTTTGACAATCAGGCATAATTGCAACTAAATTGGATATGATTAAGGCCCTCGAAAAAATTAAAAAATATATATTGGACAAATTATATGAGGCGGAAATGAAAGAGAGAATTTTTTAAGATATACAACAAACAACGCATCCCACCTTGAATCTTGGATACTCCTATAGACATAATCTTTTAAACATACAAGGTACCCTATTTTCAAGGAACCTGTAAACAACATATCATTACATTTAGAAGGGAGGGTTACTATTTGCAAATGGTGGCCATCAGACAAGACAACCTTGTATTGTTGAACCTGCCCTTCATCACTGCCAAATTTTTTGAAGGACAAAAGCTGAAGGAGAGGAGAGGGAACAACATCACTGACATTGAGGACAAAAGCCAGATGTTTCTGTGTAGCCTACAAAGACAACTGTAATCAAGCAAAATGCACATCATCACACCAAATGGATAGAACAAGTAAGAAAGATTAAGGTTGGAAAGAGATACATTTTTATGTGGTCTAAAAGATCAATGCATGTGTAATTTCATATCTATATCCTCTACTAGGGCTAGCCATATATGTATACACCTAAATTCCAATCAAGCAACAACAACAAGAAAGGTAGGAAACAATAAGGGAAAGTTTGCAGCAAGGACAATGAAAAAGAAGGGAAAACTTATAGAATCAGAGTCTGTAGGTTGGTGAATGGCATCCTCAAAGATGGACTCCGTAGCATGAGTTGTAGGATCTGACACCAAATCAATCACCAAATCAATTTTTGGTGGCTCTAGAGACCCATCCACGGACCCTGACTCCACAGACATGGTTTTGGAACCCTTTAGAGGCAAGGAATCTTCCAACTGTAGTTGACTAATTGGTAGCTCTATACCACAGTAAAAAATCAAAGATTAATGTATTCCAACATTCAATTCCAATTGGTGGAGAACTTAGAATGCAAGCAATTTTCTTGCTATATTTGTATAAACACCTATATGCAAACATTTGTATATGTTGCTACTTGTTGCCTTCATATTTTTTAATAGAAACAATGGAATATAGAACAAGAAGAATGAAAATCCTTAAGTACATATATGGGTTCAATTTTGCCTCTGTCTAGGAATTTTGAAAAACACAAATAAGAAAATATATATATCCATACATGTACACATGTATATATTTATCTATATATACAACAATATATCTAAATGATAACATATTCCATCCAAACAAATTAAGCACGTTAAAGATTACAAAACAATCCTTGTTACAAGAACAATAGAATACTCTATTATAGGCAGTTTCAAATAGATGAGTGGAAAACAATATCATGAAAGTTATTGATAGTTAATGAAACATGTTAATAGAAGACAACCAGTCTATGTAATAGCTACCTTGTAAATTCTAGTTCCATAATCTTTTGTGCAATACTTATTCACGAATGAGAAACATTTAGGAATATCTTCAGTTGAAGAGACAAGCTCCACATTGTAATGGATATTTGAACAATGCAATCCAACCAATATATTTTCTCACACATTTTACAATATACTTTCCCATACACGTATACACACACACACACACATATATATAATATACACATATATACATACATATATACATACACATATATATATATATATATACATACACATATATATATATACATATACATATATGCATACATACATACACACACACATATATACATATACATATATACATACATACACACACACACACACACACACATATATATCTACTCTACATTCAAGGTCCAGTGTGTGGCACTAAATATTATAGAGGAAAACACAAATTCTAATAGGATTATTAGGAAAACACTCACGAACCACACAAATTAAGATAGGAGTGATTGTATATATATGGATATACAGAGGGTTTCTTATATGTTTCACATTTGCATTCGGATTTTTGTCAGCCAAACCGTGAACAATATTTTTCATACAATAGTTGTTTCACAATTTCTTTATTGCTCTATAATATTTAATTCCACCCTATGCAGCTCACATTTTTTGTGTAATGTGAAAGGAAGTACGTTGATTAAGTTGCATTGTCGAAAGAGCCATTGTGGCTGCAATCTACTATTAAACCAGCAGGGAGCAGACATCTCGAGCAGGGCTATGTTACCAAACCAACATAACAATGTCGCTTTCAATAATGCAACCTAGTCAATATATTATCCTCACAAAACTTTTTCAAATGGATAATAGAAGGGGAAAGCCACCATAATGAATAGTTTCTTATGGTAGGAGTTGAAACAAATGAGAAAGAAAGAATACGTACATACATATATATATATAACACTACAATGGTTGTTTGAACAATGCAACTTAATCAAAGTATACTTTTCCACACTGCAACATTCAATATTGCATTTACTTCATCTGCACCCATCTCACAACAACGACAGAATGCATTAACCCCCGCAGAAGAAAACACTTACCATTCACCTTCTGCATATCAAGGTCACTGCCTCGAGCACTGCCAAACCATGTAATACACACACACACATATATATCTACATACACATATACATATATGCACACATATACATATACATATATATATATATATATAGATATATGTACACATATACATATATATATACATACATATACATATATATATACATACATACATATATATATATATATATACATGTATACATATATATACATATGCACATGCATACATACATATATATACACAAACACATACACACATACATACATATATATACATATATACATATGTAGACACATATATACACTCTGTGCATCTTTGGTGTTATACACTTTTTCAACAATTAGCCCCTTCGTATCCCTCTAATTGATTTTCACTTCAAATCCTTGCAAAGATGACGTTGTAGATTGTGAATGGCTACGTAATTCATTCTTTCCTTTTCCTATATAGATTTGCACATTCATTGAGCTGTCATAGTTTTCATTTTACTTTTATGCCCACCTTCTTTGTAGTCTACTAACAAATAGAGGAATTGTATAACAGTAGTTGCATTATCAGCCATTGAGTATTATAGAGAAATTGGGAAATTGTAATATAACTATTAGTAAAACATACATACATATATTTATGCATACATACATATATATACAGGTGGAAGTAGACATGGATTGATCTTTTCAAAGACTTTAAAATATATTTTCCTTAATCGTTTTATCGATGTGTTGTGATGATGTACATTTTCCCTTATTGCACTTGTTTAATAAAAAAAAATATCGATATGCTTCCAGGGCTAATAAATATAAAGCTAGGAGAGAGATAAAATTATATTGTACCTAGACCAATCTATATAATAGTTCACTTGTCAATTAAAAATCCAAGCTACATTATTTGGCACTCAATATTATAGGAAAATACCGAAAGTATAAAAAGATCTATCAAAAATACATTTACTATGCAACACCGAACAAACTAATTTCATCTATATACAGGTGTGTATGTGTATGTATGTATATGTTTACATGTATATATGTATGCATATGTGCACATATTTGTATGTATATGTTTACATGTATATATGCATGCACATGTGTACATGTATATATATATGTATACATGTATATATATGTCCACATGTTTACATTTATTTATATATGTGCATGTTTTACATGGGTTTTTTTTCATAAATGATTAATTTATTGTTCATACCTTTCGGGCTCTGCTTATTGTTCCTTTTGATAGTGGGTTGGACAGTTTAAACACTGGTGCGCTGTAAAACCTATGAGAAATTATATGTATATACACATGTGTATACATGTGTGTGTGTATATTTATATATATATATGCATATGTATACATGTATATATTTGTGTATATGTTTACATGTATATATGTATGTATATGTAGACATGTACATATATACATGTAAATATATGAATATATCTATACATGTATATATATGTCTATATGTTTAGATGTATATATATATCTATATGTTTACATGGGTATTTTGAATAAATGATTAGTTTATTGTTCATGTGTGCCTCAGCTGATTGTTCATTTTGATAGCAGCCTGGACAGTTTTCACACTAATGTGCTACAAAATATGTGAGAAAGTATATTGATTAAATTGCATGATTGAAAGAGCCTTCTCAAACATCAGTATAGTGCCACAACCTCCATTGAAAATTCAAACTACATGACCTGACACTAAATATTGTATAGAGATAGAGAAATTGTAAAAGAGCTATTAGAACTACACTAAACAACCACCAAAGTAATTTTAGCTCCAATATGTCAATGGTTTCATACAACCCTAAACCCTACACACAGATAGCTATAATTCCTACTATGGTAATGGCTGCAACGTGAAAGATATACACAGATAATCAAAATAGTAGACCAAGAATGAAAGAAAGAAGATTTAACTACAATTGCTCCTATGGTAACAAATATAAAGCCAAAGTTGCACAACCATAACTACAAACAATAAACAAGGGCCACAAAAATCACTCAGCCCAACCATATCTTTTTGAAAATAGGAAGAAATACATAAATTAAAAAAGAGGTATTAAAATAACACTCAACAACCAAATATTAGTAACCTGGTGCAGGAGCACCTGCCAAAGTGCCACACAAGAAAGCTTATTTTTGAAGTTTTGGTTTAAAATGCCTTTTTTGTTGTTTCGGTTTGGTATTTTGCATCATATTATTGATGGTTTTGGACCTTTGTTGTTGAGGTTAGGAGTTGAATAAATTGGGAAATCTTTTTGTGGTCATTTCCTAAGTTTTTGTGAAAAATTCGAAAACACACTGTGTTTTCAAACAGCATGCTTTTGGCCATTCTTTGGCTCGAGCAATAAACCTAACTGATTCTTGAGCGTGGAAAAAGGTGGTGCTTGACCTTTGGAGTAGTTGGAAGTTGTGAATATTGGTAGTTTTGATGTGAATGAAAAAAATAGTGATTTTTGTGTGTAAAAAAATCTGATTTCCTGTCCTTGCCACGTGGTTGCTGTTAATGAATTAGGAGAGGCATTTTGTTACATTGAATAACATGTATTGAATCTCTTTGTAGTATTATTCTAGTTTAATAGCTATTGTTTTCATCGATTCCAATTTTCTTTTTGTAAATTATGTGTTTTGTTAGTTGCTGTTTGGACTAGTTATGCGCAGAAAAATGGAGTTTTAGTTAGTCTTCTGCCCATACCAAGCAGTATGGGTGTTGTGGAGACAAAACTAAACTCCATTCTTGTAAATAATGTAGACTTAGGGATCAATAAAGGTTTAGGAAGCAAGCTAGTGACTGTTCCTAGGCGAGCTTGAAGGCCCGACCAGGAAAGACAGTCAAAGTCAAGACCCTAACGTGGCAGGGGTGTGTCGTAATTAACATCAAATGAGTGTGGATGGATGCAAGAACCTTCAAAAAGGTTGGGCAGGAAGATACCTGTGATTGAACATCTGGAGGCTTGTAAAGCAAAACAGACCAAGAAATGTCAAAGAAACCCTAGTTTCTTGTGAAATTTGTGTTCTGCCTGTGTATGAATAGAGAGAGGCCCAAACCTTAATATTTTTTTAGCTTTTTGAATTTAAGGCAGTGTGCCAGAAGGGAGTTTGTCCCAACTAGTTGAAGGAGGGGAGTTCTAATCAATTTTCTTGTGCAAGGATGCCTAAAAGGGGGCTCAAGGCTTGTAGCCCTGCCCAAAACCTAAAACATAGTTTTAAGAAAATGATGAAGAATTGGAGCTTGGTGTTTGTTCAAACAACTGGAAAAGATAACTTTGAAAGCCTGGGAAGGTGTCACACACCCCTGTAACAGGTAGGAAAGCATTTGGAGTTGGCTAGTCTTTAAGTGAATTAAGGGCTAGATGGTGAAATGTGAAGAAAGAGCACCAATAACTGATTGGTAGCAGCAAAGTAGTGTAGATAGCAGGGTTGGAAATGAACCATAAGGCATTATGAAAGATAGAAGGGTTGGCTAGCAAGACCAGGGGTTCTATTACCAGGAATAGGACTTAGAGGTCAGAGGGAAAAATATCCCTTAGGATTTATCAAGGCAAGGACTCAGAGCATTGAGATTGTGACTTTCTCAATCCAACCTTGTTTCTATCAGATTGGTATCAGAGCAGTGAAAGATTTGGGAAAGTAGCTTATATGTCAGAAGTTGAGTCAAGTGAAACTCCAGCCATGGTGAGAAATGCACATTTAGCCAAGAAGGTTGAAGAGAAAGAAGAGGACAACAAGTCCCTGAAAGAAAGAATTGAGCAATTGGAGAAGGCATTGAACAATGCAAGGTTGGAAGGAATAGTGCCAAAGGAAGAAGATGTTGCAGAGGAAGACAAAGTCCTTGAACCTGACCCAGTTCTCGAGGAGGAGCCTTTCTTGAAGGCATTAAAAGCCCTAAGTGGAAAAGGACTTGAGGGCATACCGTTGTTTTATGGAAAGATGGATCTCGATCTGGTCATGGACTGGATAGATGGAATGGAGAACCACTTCAAGTGTGATGGAGTCACGAAAGCTCAGAAAGTGAAGGTTGCAAAATCAAGGTTTAAGAGGATCAGCTTTGACATGGTGGAAATTTGTCCAAACTGAAAGGGAGAAAGAAGGCAAGCAACCCATATCAACCTGGAAAGGAATGGTTGCTAAGGTGAAGGAAGCATATATGCCAGATGATTATGAGATCCAACTTCACAAGAAGAGGTAGAGATTAAGACAAAAAGATCAAGATGTCAACACCTATACCGAAGAGTTTCAGAAGCTTTGCTTGAGATCAAATGTGGCAGAAGATGAGAGCCTGAAAGTGGCTAGGTACCTAAATGGTTTGAAGTGGAACATACAAGAAGAGATGGCTTTACTCAGCCCCAAGACAGTCCACCAATGTTATCAACTGGCTATCAAGATTGAAGAGAGGAATAAAAGAAAGCATGATCAGTCCTCTAAAGGCGGAGGCAAAGGCAGAGACCAAAGAGGACAACGTGGAGGTTACCAAGGAAGAGGTAATGATCAAAGAACCCAAGGAGAATCTAAGCTTACTGAGAATGGAGGTGAAACATCTTCAAGGGGAGGATTTAATAGAGGAAGAGGACCTCAAGAAGGTTCAAACAGAGGAATAGGAGCAGGTAGAAGTAACTCCTACTTTTCCACTATGAAGTGCTATCACTGTAATCAGCTAGGTCATCCAGCTTATAGGTGCCTTGAGAAAGCTTCATCTAGCAATGAGAAAAGAGTAGCTTATGCACAAGAGGACACCATGAGTGTCAAATCACCTGAGGTCAGTCATATAGAATCAAAAGTAGGTGAAAATCTGATGTTTAATAGAGTGCTGATCAGACAACCGCTCAAGGAAGAACCCAAGGAAAGGAGAGCTTTGTTTAGAGCAAGGTGCAAGATATTGGGAAAGGTATGCAAGGTCATTGTAGATTCTGGTTCTACAGATAATATCATCTCAGAGGAGGCGGTAACTAAGTTAAAGTTGCATAAGGTACCTCATACCAATCCTTACAAAGTCACATGGTTGAACAAAGGGAAGAGTGTTCTAGTGAATGAGCAGGTTACAGTGGAATTCTCAATTGGAGGCTACAAAGACAAGATGATTTGTCATGTACTGCCCATGGATGCTTGCCATCTTCTTCTTGGTAGGCCATGGCAATATGATAGAGGTGCTATATATCATGGGAAGGAGAACACCATTGAATTCAAGAAGGATGGAAGAACCTTCAAGCCGTAATCATTGATTGAGGATGATGAAGGACAGTCCAAGGTTCCTAACATTATGTTGAGCAGTGGCAAGGAGTTCATCAAGGATGTACACCAAGGGAATGAAGGTTATGTGGTCTTAATGCAGTCCAAAGAGGAAGAAAAGGCTAAGAAGACAATCATACCTGAAGCAGTTCAAAGGCTGCTAGAAAAGTACAAGAGTATAGTCAGTGATGGTACACCGGTAACTCTACCACCAAAGAGAGCTATAAGCCATCAAATTGATTTCATACATGGAGCCTCATTACCTAACAAAGCAGCATACAAACTCACTCCTGAGCAAAACCAGGAGGTGGCTAGACAAGTGGAAGAATTGTTGGGTCAAGGGCTGATTCAAAAGAGCATTAGTCCTTGTGCAGTCCCAGTTGTTTTAGCAACAAAGAAAGGAGGTAAATGGAGACTTTGTACTGATTCTAGAGCAATTAATAGGATCACCATTAGGTATAGATTCCCAATACCTAGAATTAAAGATTTAATGGATTGCCTTGGAGGAGCACAATATTACACTAAGTTAGATCTTAAGAGCGGGTATCACCAAATCAGAATTAAGGAGGGTGATGAATGGAAGACAACTTTTAAGATAAATGATGGTTTGTATGAGTGGAAAGTGATGCCATTTGGCTTCTCAAATGCCCCTAGCACTTTCATTAGACTGATGAATGAGGTGCTTAAGGATTTCATAGGGTTTTTTGTGGTAGTCTACTTGGATGACATACTGATTTTCAGTAAGACAGCAGAAGAACATTTGAAGCATGTGAAAATGGTTCTCAAAAGGCTGCAAGAAGAATAATTGGCAATCAACCTTGAGAAGTGTGAATTCTTCAAGCAAGAACTTGTGTATTTAGGCTTTGTAGTATCCCAAGGAACCTTGAAGATGGATCCAAGTAAGGTGGAAGCCATCCTAAACTGGCCTACACCAACCACAGCAACAGAGGTAAGAAGTTTTCATGGTTTAGATCAGTTCTATAGAAAATTCATTAGAAATTTTAGTGGCATCTATGCACTAGTGCTAGATACAATCAAGGGTGGTCAGAAAACAAAGTTTAAGTGGACTTTAGAAGCTGATAGAGGGTTTGAAAAGCTAAAACAAGAAGTGGCAACTTAGCCTATTTTGTTATTTCCTAGTTTTGATAAGTTGTTCACAGTCAAGTGTGATGCAAGTGGAGTAGCTGTAGGAGGATTCCTTAGTCAAGAAGGTAGACCTGTAGCCTTCTTTAGTGAAAAACTCAATGAAGCCAAACAAAAATACTCCACCTATGATCTGGAACTTTATGCTTTAGTGCAGTCCCTTAGGAAGTGGAGGCATTATTTGTTGCCCAAGGAGTTTGTGGTTTTCACAGATAACCAGGCACTTAGTTACCTCAATACCCAAGAGAAGCTGAGTAATAGGCACTTAAAATGGATGGAATACATCCAAGATTTCACTTTTACTATCAAGCATAAGAAGGGACAAATGAACAAAGTAGCAGATGCATTAAGCAGGAGAATGTTGACAGTCCAAGAGATACAGCTAAAAAGCATTGGATTAGAGTGTTTCAAAGACCTCTATGGTGAGGATGAAGATTTCTCAGAAGCCTACAAGGTATGTTCATATTTTGCAAATCATTTTCATAGTCAATATGCTGAGTATACACTACAAAATGGATTGTTATTTAAGGGTAATTTGTTATGTGTCCCAAGAGGATCAATGAGGGAAAATCTGATCCAAGAGAAACATAATGGCAGTCTTAGTGGGCATTTTGGAATAAATAAAACTTTAGAGCTAGTACAAAGATTTTATTACTGGCCTAAGTTGGCAAGAGATGTTAGGAAGTACGTAGAACAGTGTGTTGTTTGCATGAAAGCCAAAGGGGGAGCTAGCAATGCTGGGTTGTATCAGCCCCTGCCTATTCCTAACAGACCATGGGAATGTGTGAGCATGGATTTTGTGGTAGGTCTTCCTAAGACCAAAACTGGTTTTGACAGTGTTTTTGTAGTTGTTGACAGATTTAGCAAGATGAGTCACTTTATCCCTTGCAAGACTACACATGATGCAAGTTACATTGTCCATCTTTTCTTTAGGGAGATAGTAAGAATCCATGGATTGCCATTGAGTATTGTTTCTGACAGGGATGTGAAATTCATGAGCCATTTTTGGAAAACACTATGGAGCAGATTGGGAACTAATCTATCATTTGGATCAGCATACCATCCTCAGACTGATGGTCAAATAGTGGTGGTTAACAGAGTGTTAGGTAAGCTATTGAGGTGCTTGACAAAGGAATATGGACAGACCTGGGATATGGTGATTTCTGAAGCTGAGTATGCTTATAATGACAGCGTTAATAGAACTACAGGGAAAAGTCCATTTGAGGTTGTGTATGGGATGCACCCAAGAGGAGTTTGTGAACTTAGAGACCTTGGAACAATGGAGAATAGGAGTGGACATGCAGAAGACTTCACACAGACCATGAAGGAGATTCATGAGCAGGATAAGAAGACAATTACAGCAGGAACACAAAAGTTGAAAGATAAAGTTGATGAGTCAAGGAGAGATGTGCAGTTTCAAGTGGGTGATTATGTGATGGTTCACCTCAACAAATCCAGATTGTAGAAGGGGATGTCCACCAAGTTGCAAATGAAGAGAGTAGGACCATGCAAGGTGTTGGCAAAATATGGCAAGAATGCTTACAAGGTGGAGTTACCATCAAATTTAGGCATATCTAAGGTGTTCAATGTTGCTGATTTGATCAAATATAAGGGAACAGTGAGTGATGAGGTTCATAACAGTCATGAGGTCTTCAAGGACATTAGTAATGTACCCCTACCTAATCAACAGCAGCTTGAGGCAGAGCAAATCTTGGAGTCCATGGTGAAAAAGTCAACAAGGAATAAGGTCTATATGGAGCACCTTATCAAGTGGAAGAGCAAGCCTGACTCAGAGGCTACATGGGTACAAGAAGATGAATTTAAGAAGCTTGGAATTGACCTAACAATGATCCTTCTTTCTAGTTCTTAGTCTTTGTGTTGAGAGGGGAAGAATGGTGCATGAGCACCTGCCAAAGTGCCACACAAGCAAGCTTATTTTTGAAGTTTTGGTTTAAAATGCCTTTTTTGTTGTTTTGGTTTGGTCTTGTGCATCATATTATTGATGGTTATGGACCTTTTTTGTTGAGGTTAGGAGTTGAATAAATTGGGAAATCATTTTGTGGTCATTTCCTAGGGTTTTGTGAAAATTGGAAAACACACTGTGTTTTCAAACAGCATGCTGTTGGCCATTCTTTGGCTCGAGCAATAAACCTAACTGATTCTTGAGCATGGAAAAAGGTGGTTCTCGACCTTAGGAGCAGTTGGAAGTTGGGAATATTGGCAGTTTTGATGTGAATGAAAAAAATAGTGATTTTTGTGTGTAAAAAAATCTGATTTCCTGTCCTTGCCGCGTGGTTGCTGTTAATGAATTAGGAGAGGCATTTTGTTACATGGAATAACACGTATTGAAGCTCTTTTTAGTATTAGTCTTGTTTAATAGCTAGTGTTTTCATCGCTTCCAATTGTCTTTTTGTAAATTCCGTGTTTTGTTATTTGTTGTTTGGACTGGTTATGCGCAGAAAAATGGAGTTTTAGTTAGTATTCTATCCGTACCAAGAAGTATGGGTGTTGTGGAGATAAAACTAAACTCCATTCTTGTAAATAATGTAGACTTAGGGATCAATAAAGGTTTAGGAAGCAAGCTAGTGACTGTTCCTAGGTGAGCTTGAAGGCCCGACAAGGAAAGACAGTCAAAGTCAAGACCCTAACGTGGTAGGGGTGTGTAGTAATTAAAATCAAATGAGTGTGGATGGATGCAGGAACCTTCACAAAGGTTGGGCAGGAAGATAGGACCCGTGATTGAACATCTGGAGGCTTGTAAAGCAAAACAGACCAAGAAATGTCAAAGAAACCCTAGTTTCTTGTGAAATTTGTGTTCTACCTGTGTATGAACAGAGAGAGGCCCAAACCTTAATAATTTTTTAGCTTTTAGAATTTAAGGTAGTGTGCCAAAAGGGAGTTTGTCCCAACTAGTTGAAGGAGAGGAGTTCTAATCAATTTTCTTGTGCAAGGAGGCCTAAAAGGGGGCTCAAGGCTTGTCGCCCTGCCCAAAACCTAAAACATAGTTTTAAGAAAATGATGAAGAATTGGAGCTTGGCGTTTGTTCAAACACCTAGAAAAGATAACTTTGAAAGCTTGGGAAGGTGTCACACACCCTTGTAACAGGTAGGAAAGCATTTGGAGTTGGCTAGTCTTTAAGTGAATTAAGGGCTAGATGGTGAAATGTGAAGAAAGAGCACCAAGAACTGATTGGTAGTAGTAAAGTAGTGGAGATAGCAAGGTTGGAAATGAACCATAAATCATTGTGAAAGATAGCAGGTTTGGCTAGCAAGACCAGGGGTTCTATTACCAGGAATAGGACTTAGAGGTCAGAGGGAAAAAGATCCCTTAGGAGTTCTCAAGGCAAGGACTCAGAGCATTGAGATTGTGACTTTCTCAATCCAACATTGTTTCTATCATAACCCTAATAATATTTTTCCATGAAAGGAAGAAGATTTAACTACAATTTATCCACCTACAAAGAGTAGTAATCTCTTTCAAGTCTCGAAAATGGGCATAATGCCAAAGATAGAAACATGTAAGAACACATTAACAATAACTTAATCATCTATGCAAAACACCCATTCAAACATTAGTATAAAGCCACAACCTCCATTGAAAAGTCAAGCTACATCACTTGAAACTAAATATTATGTAGAAATAGAGAAATTATAAAAAAGAACTTATTAGAATAACACTAAACAACCACGAAAGCAATTTTATCTCCAATATGTCAATGGTTTCATACAACCCTAAACCTTACACACAGATAGCTACAATTCCTCCTATGGTAATGGTTGCAATGCCAAAGATATACACAAATAATCAAAACAATAGACCAACAACGAAAGAAAGAATATTTAACTACAATTAC
The DNA here is from genome assembly GCA_007258455.2 of Sequoia sempervirens. Taxonomy (NCBI): domain Eukaryota; kingdom Viridiplantae; phylum Streptophyta; class Pinopsida; order Cupressales; family Cupressaceae; genus Sequoia; species Sequoia sempervirens. The sequence continues at coordinate 9,840,335 of VDFB02047144.1, read as the reverse complement.
TCCTATGGTAATAGGTATAAAGCCAAAGTTGCACAACCATAACTACAAAGAATAAACAAGGGCCACAAAATCACTCACCCCAACCATACCTTTTTTTACGATAGGAACAAGATTTAACTACAATTTCCCTGAATCCACATTAAATACAAATCCTAAACCCAATACGTAGCAATAATCTCTGCAAAATGAGTACAACCCCAAACTTCACTAAACATTATAGAGAAATCAAGAAATTGTAAAAGAGGTAGTAGAATAGCACTCAACAGCCAAAAATTAGTAACCCTGACCATATTTTTTTGATGAAAGAAAGAAGATTTATCTACAATCTCTCAACCCCCAAAGACTTATAATCTCTTTCATGTCTCCAAAATGGGTATAATGGAAAAGATAGAAACATAAAACAAGAAGACATTAACAATACATTAATCATCTATGCAAAGCACCCATGTAAAAATCAATAATATAACCCCACAAGCTTCATTGAAAATTCAAGCTACATCACTACAAATAGAGAAATTGTAAAAGACCTACTAGAATATTACTGGATAGCCACCAAAGTAATTTTATCTCCAATATGTTAATGCTTTCATACAACCCTAAACCCTACACACAAATAACTACAATTGCTCCCATGGTAATGGTTGCAATGCCAAAGATACACATAGACAACCAAAACAATAGACCAACAACATACAAATAACCAACCCTAACCATATTTTTTTATGGAAGAAAGAAGATTTAAGTGCAATTTATCCACCCATAGAGAATGATAATCTCTTTCAAATCTCCAAAATGGGTATACACACAGAGAACCAAAACAATAGACCAACAATGAAAAAATAACTAACTCTAACCCTATTTTTTGATGAAAGAAAAAATATTTTTGTGCAATTTCTCCATCCATAGAGAACAATAATCTCTTTTAAAACTCCAAAATGGATATAACGCCAAAGATACAAACATATAGTAAGAAGACATCAACAATAAATAAACCATCTATGTAAACTACCCATGTAAAAGGACTTACTAATTCTGGAGCACAACAATTTTCAATCTATCATAAAATGGTTTGTGAACAGCCTGCTATCAAACCAATTACAGAGCTAAAGGAAATAGTTTTTACAATAGTCTGCTATTAAACAACCATCGAAGCCGTAGGAAATGATTTTTACAATGCCTTGCTATGAAACCAATACCACAACAGCTATTTCAACAATGAAACTTAATCAAAATTGCTCCTATCATGATGGTTGCAACAGGAAAGATACACACAAATAACCAAACCATAAGCCAACAATGAAAAAATTTACTAACCCTAGAACCATATTTTCTTATGAAAGAAAGAACATTTAATTGCAATTCCTCCATCGATACATAATGATAATCTCTTTCAAATCTCCACAATGGGTATAACACCAAAGATACAAACATTTGACAAGAAGACATAGACAATAAATTAACCATCCATGCAAACTACCCATGTATAACGACTTACAAATTCTGCAGAACACCAATTTTCAATCTGGCATAAGACAAGTTCTGAATAGTCTGGTATCAAACTAGCAACAAAGCCAAAGGAAACAATTTTTATTACATTTGTTTGTTGTGAAGCCAACACCACAATTGTTGTTTGCACAATGCAACTTAATCAAAGTATACTGTCCTAGACTCCTACATTCAATATCGCATTTACTTCGTCTGTCTACATTTACTTTATCTACCTCCATCATACAACAACCAAAGAATGCATTAACCATCAGGTGAGCAAGCAATTACCATTCACCTTCCGCCTTTTGAGGAGACCACCTCTACTACCACCAACCCACATATTTGCGAAGGTCCACGTCGAACACTTACCATTTGCATTCCCTGTTACAATGATAACATTCTCCACCACCACCAACCCACATAATTACTAATTCCCACATCACCACAAAAAGAATGGTGCCCTCCCCACCAGATGAGAGACCCCCGATGCCAAAAAATCCAATTCAGGGCTAGGTTGACTAAAATCCTAGTGGAAACTTCAAACAAAATAGCCTATCGGCTAATTACTTTACATATATTACTATTGTTAAATTTTCTAGTGTGGTGCTGATACAGGAAGAAGACACAAGAAGAATAATAAATGTCAAAAACATTTAATTAATAGAGTTCAAATGTGATTAATTATTTTCTTGTTAAATGTCATTGTAATTTTATCGTAATGTTGCATGTGAAGATTCCTTCAACTATTAGAGAATCCTATTTAACTTTCTATATTCTCTCGCTAAGCTTATAAAATCTATGTGACAACCATTTATCTAAGTTTCATTATAATATAAACTCTTAGAGAAAGAATCCTTAATTAAATATAAAATAAAATTAATAGGTGATGTCTTGTGTCTAGTTTTATTTATTGGCAATTTGAGTATGTAAATTTTTTGTTTGTATTTAAGTGGAAAATGTGAATTGAAAAATATTAATTAAAAAATTAGATAATAGAATTAAAAAAATGTTTAAAAACATTTTAATAAGGTGAGTCATTAAACAAGTTATCTATGAGAAAACTTCCAAGTTAAAGTTTATGTAATTTTATTTGAAATGTGACATTTAGAAATGGAAAATGTATATCGTTGATGAAATGAATTCTTAGTGTGTTTATTTTAACATAGATAAGTACGGTATTGGTTTGATTTAATATGAAGTGTCCTCGAAATTAGAAGTCATGCAAGATGAGTACCATTGTTTCCATTGTTTATGAGTGTGTTTATTTGATAATTAAATCAATGGCTCTTTCTAACAAATATATATGAAGTTTGAGATTCTACCTAAAATAACTACCAAGGATATGTTTTTTGCGCCTTTTTTGCATGCATAACTTGTGATTATCTATGTGTGAAGGGGTCTTATAGTCAACTTATCAAGGAGCTGATATATTGAACATCTAGTGACAACCCTTTTGGTGCTCTTATATTTAGGGTATGGCTTAATTGAAAGGATTAATCCATTTTCACTTTTTTTTTCTCCTATAATTATCATCAACAAATACCCTCCTTGGACTTCTATAGAAAAATTTGTAGATGTGTTGTCTAGTTTTGTCAATAAAACCATTTTTTTTTTAGTCTTACAATGAGTCTTGTATCCGCCATGGCTTACACCCCAATTAGCAAAGAAATGTACTACCAAGTTTCCCTCCCAAAATATATGCATGATTTTTACTTTGATAAGAGAGTTCAATATGTTGCTAGAGTTAGCAACCAAATGATTGATAAACCAACAAATATATTGAAGTTTTAGAAGATAATTAATGATATTTAAGGAGTCAACTTCCACTTCCCAATTTTGGATTCCTAGCTTCTCAACAAAGAGGATATCTTCAAATGCCACACTAGTCTCCACAAAATTATTGGTTTGGATTCCAACATTGATGGAGAATGAACCAACCACCCTTCCCAAATGATTTTTGATAGATCCACTAGTAGTAGAGGCCCTAAGGTTCCCTTTCGAAACACCATCAAAATTTGACTTATACTAGGTTGTTTATGGGAAATCCCATTACACTTGGGATTACTTAATTATTGATCTCTATAAGGATATCCCAAAATTAATTTTCATGTTTGAACCTTCCACCATCCTTAAATCATCTCGAGAAACCAAGAGAGAGTGAGAGAAAGAAGCACAATCCTTGAAATCAATCAAGAATTTCTCTTAAGAAATTTTCATGTCTATAAAAAAACTTTAGATATTCCTTTCATGCCACAAATCCCATAATACATGAAGGGAGGAGATGTTCTTAAGAGAAGGGTTGCAGAAGAGAGAATAACACAAAGAAATGAGATCTAGTAAAAGTAATAGTTGTAAAAATATATATTTTTAACAAAAATATGTAAAAAATTAAATATAATTGTTTATAAATAGTAGTGGTAGATAATTCTAATACTTAATTTTCATTGAAATATTTACTTATGTTCTAAAAGACATTAAATTTTGGTTTACAAATTTATAATAAAATACTTTGATTGTAAAATTGATATATTTTATAAGATTTAATATAGAGTTGTGAAAATATATATTAAAAAACATTATTGCCAAAAAAAATAAAAAAAATTATAACTTGTTATTAGATACTTAAAGAACATTGAGTATTTTATTTTTGACAATTATATAAGAAAAGATTTGACTAATAACTTAAATATATTAGCTTGATTAATTAAATACAATCAATTTAATTAGGTTTAATACGATATTCCATAGGGTGATAGTAACGACGTCACTAGCCTAGAAACATGCACATCGATGAAAGGTATGTTTCTCCAAATCTTGGAACCCATTCATTATATAAATTGATCGGGACCCACATTTCATTGTTCAAAGGGTACGACATTCAAAGAAGTAATGTATCTATGATTTTGATGGATACCATAGCAAAGCCTAGAAAATAGCCCATGGAAATCATGCAACGATAAATAAATAGCATATTACGTTATCATCTTATCTACAACAAACATCACTCTTATTATCCATAAATTTTTAAAATTATTAAACAAACAATTATAGAAAATATGCAACATATAATGAGATTTATGTTACAAAACCTTTAAAATGGTATGGATTAAACATAGTGTAGGAAGAAAGTGTATTTTCATTTACTTATAATCTACTATTATATATATATATATTTATTGAGATATTTTAATAAAATGTACTTAATTTATGCCTTATTTAGGGTGTTGTAAAGTATTTTAGTACACTTTCACACTAATCTAGGTTTTCATTAATTAATTGTGGTTAATTGAGCTTAATTGACCTCTTTAATTCAAATTTAAGCCTTATTAATTATACTTTCTGAAGGATATATCTTGGCACCCAATAATGATATGGCATGGAATTTAATTTGGCAAATTTGAGGTCCTAGAAAATGGTGCTAGGACATATTTTCCTTTAATGGTGAATGGGTCCTCTCCACATACAACACCCCTTATCATTTTTGAAATGGGATTTTGATGTTATTTCATCCCCCTGGAGCATGGTCCTAGAAACTTGTGCTAGGACCCATTCGCCTTTAGTGGAAAATGGGTCCTCCTCACATAGGACACCCCTTTTTGAATTTAATTATGGTGGGATTATAATGATTTTCAATCATAGATCTAATGTCGACTTAAAGTATTTGAATTTCGGGGTTAATCTCTAGATTTGCTATAAATATGATGTTAATTCACATAATTTCACCTAGCAAGTTAACAAGCAATTTAAGACTTTCAAGAGAGCATCCTAATATTTCACAAGAGCATTATAGAGCATTTTCAAGGGCGTTCAAGGACAGATTAGTGAAGTCTTATTGTAGTAATTTAAGATCATATCATCATGGCAAAGGCATAGTGCATTCAAGCATGTTGTTGATCTAAGATTGTTAATGTAGCATTAAAGATCTGTTGCAAGCATTGTTTCACATCTAATCTGAATATCAAGATCTACATTCTTCATGGCCACTTCATGTTAGTTTGCAAATTTACATTCCAAGACAACTTCTAAGGTATCAAAAATCCATTTTTTCATGTTTCATGCTTCAAATTCCATTATTTAATCATTTGGCTTAATTACCTAAAAGGGGCTTGACTTAGGAAAACCCTTATTCACTACCAATCAACAAGTTTTTCTCCTCTTGAATGTGTGTTTTCTGATTTATAGGTTGAAGATCAATTAGAGAATAAGTTTGAAGCAAAATTGCCAAAGTTGTCAAGTTCCAAAGTTGCCATTCATATTGCGAGAACACATAAACAAGGCTACATAATTTGTTATAGTTTTTCAGGAGCTAATCACCAAGGACCTAAGAGTGTAGAAATCAAGTAACAAAACCCAGATCTCAGTTTTGAAAACCCTAATAGGGATCCATTCACCACTAAAGGCTAATGAGTCCTTTGTGACCTAAAAATAGCCTTCTTGCAGCAAGGTACACATCATTCAAGCCTCAAAAATCTTCCCTTTTCACTGCTATAATAGTTAGGATTAGTTTCTAATTGTTATTTAGGAATTTTGGCCCTCATGATTGAGTGAAACATCCCTAGAAAAACTTTAATGGTTTATCATCTTGTTGATTGATGGTGGTAAACCCCCTATTTTTCTATGTTTCATTTTGGTGAACCCGACCTATTGAATGTTGTAATTTTCTGATCTTGGATTATTTCTTTTCATCATAGGTTAGATCTTGCATATTAGATCTTATTTAGGGTTTTCTACTTTGCATTCAAACTTGCATTTCATTTAGGGTTAGAATTGTATTGTTTTGTATCTCTTAAATTTAAAAAATATAGAAGAAAATCAATCATTTTTCATAGCATTTAGATCTCATAAATTTGCATTTGAAAATAAAAACAATATTGCATTTCAAATTAGGTCATTACATTCATTATTTTATTAAGTTTTCACATTGCATTTCTAGAAAATATGAAACTAAAAGTTATTGTCTCATACTTGGAACTGAAAGACATTGCAAAAATCTTGAAAATCATAAAAATAGTTTAAAATGTTGGCATATGGCTTCTAGTTTTGTCATTAATGGAAACCTAAGTCATTGATCCAGTCCACACTGCAGTATCTAACTAGACTGGACAATAGAGTGAAGAACAAGGTATCCGGCTGAAGTTGAATCCATCAAGTGGATTACATTACCAGTTTATCATTTTTGTTGTGGCTCTGTGGGAAGGTCATTGGGTATCTAAAATGTCTTGTTCTCAAGTTTTGTGTTGTTGCATCAAGTGGTGTACGAGTTAGGAGATCCAGTCGTTTGATTTTCTATTCAACAATGTTTGAAGGCCAACTAAGTGAATGTTGGGTGTTGCAGATGTCAAACAAAATTGATTGAAGTATTTTTGTGTTGGAGATTTTGTTTTGGGTCCTAACCATGCTATGGACGACTTTGGTGGATGTACATTAAATATTATTCATGTTTTGAGTTGACAGCTGGAAAATATTCTCTTTTCTATTGAAGTTGACATATAGCGACTGAATTGTTGGTAGTGGATATATATATGAGATCGGTTAATTCATTTTGATGCACAGTGCTAGATTTCAATATGTGTTGATGTGTGTGTGAATATCAAAAGAGAAATTAAGAGATTTTCATTTGTGTAGAAGAGGATTTTGTGAAATGAATTAAGGGAGAGCAGAGCAAAGTGTAGAATCAGATAGAAGGTCTAGGATCTTATCTATGAGCTTAACCTAAGCTGTAATTAGGAATTTGTAGATGCTATTTTTTTAGTTCAACCTTTTGTTGTTATCGAAATCTTTTGTAAGACAATGAACCTTCTTGATTTTGAACAGTGAGCTCTAGGAAGTGTGCATGAATGCAAGTGCATTCCCATTTTGTTAAACATTTATATTTGAGTACTCAAATTGTGGATTGACCTCCATCGTGGTTTTTCCCCTAATATGGTTTCTGGCTCGCACTCACAAAAGGATATGAATATCACAGTAAAACTTTCCTGGGAATTGGACATTCTGACAGGTGACTAATATCTCTCTGTGGACATTCATTTACTTGTCAAACCAAGGGACGTAGACTTTAAATGGCGCAGCAAAATATATGCACTAGGAATTTATTTTGGTCAAATCTTAGCAAAAATACATACTGGAACAAAATTCTATCTAAGCCACAGAATAATGCAGAATTCTTTAACTCAACTATGCTTGATTAAAACAGAAACCGTAACAGCTACGACTGAGGCACAAACCATGAACTGGCCTTATGCTACAGGAATAGTCACAGGGATGGACTCTCTATGCTGCAGGAGCAGTATAAGACTAAATTTGTATAAAAACTTCAAAGATGAAAACTAACTGGATATCAGCAGAAAAGAACATCTAACTAATTAACTACAGATACTTACTAAGTGGGCCCCCTTAGCAAGCATCTACTGATTACACAGATGCTGAACTTAGAACTTCATCGATCTTTATTCATGAAAACAGAATGAGATACATTGTTTTTTTGATGTGAAAACTAACAACAAACTCTGTTTCTGGTCAAATAGATTATGTCTTTCATTATCATACTAATTCTTACATGATATCTACTAATCTGTTTCTATCTTACCTTGAATATCATCTATTACTCATTCTATTCATCTTCTACTACCCTCTCGCGCAGGAGGAGTATCTTATTTTTAAATCAGAAGAACAACTAACTAACTAACTAACTTCATCAAAGAAAGACGTGGAAGTAAAGTGTATCCCTGAATCAAGGAACAAACTTCATAAATGAATTTATGTGTTCAACCCGATTCAGAGAGAATCTAGCGCTCCATTCTTTCCAGATTGACTAATCATTAAAAATCTTTCCAAATCGGTTTCGGTCAAAGAGTCTTCGTCATAGCTTCCTCAAAGTCATGCAGGAAATGGACTTTACTGCAAGGCCGAGATCGGCTGCGCTTGACTTGATCATTCTTCAACAACCTGTGAAACAAAAGGTAACAGATGCGCAAGAAAAAGGCATATGGCACATACACGATATCTATTCATTAATCACACATTTTAAATCTACTTCACCATTCAAAAATTGTATACAATATACCAACCATTTTCGGGAGTCAACAGGGAAATAAATGCAATCAAGTCAACACAATAGGCTGCAGAAATATAAAAGTGTCCTGCTATAGGATATCCGCACAAAAGGTTTCAACAAAGTTTAAATAGCCGTGAAATAGCAAAAATAAAGTCATTTAAAAGTTTATCATAACATCAAATTATGAGCATATTTTAGGCTCATCACTGCCCCCTACTTAGCCCAATGTTGGTCCTCGAGCATTAACTTTCCTGGTGGTTTCTCTGAAGTCAGTAGTGGCTGCATGACTCTGGAATGGATGTCCAAACCTGTAATAGAATCCTCTGAAATCCCGACACCTTTCATATCTTTGGTCTTCTAATTCATTGTTAAGATTTGTAGCCTGATGAGGATACATGGGCCACATTAGCACAGGGGGTCTGAATGTTAGTGGCAGCCACAGTTCAAATCTTGTTTGAAGTCCCAATTGAATATATCTGCTGGTTCGTTTGAGTGCAGCTGTAAAGTTTAGGGGACCATGTGGTTCTGACATTCTTAACCCAACAGTTAATTTTTCCTATCTTTTCTCATTTCTAGTATATGCTAATCTCCAAAATGAATATTGTTGCGCCTGGAATTCATCATATACTTGCTTTTTGATGTCAAATATTTTTGCTCTGGCTAAAACATTATTAATACCATATGTCAAAGCAAACCAATCTTTCAACATTGCATGTGGGTTTGAACTTTGAGAGCGTAATGGGACAGGCTCTGTTTTCTCAATTTCCTCATACGTTTCCCACTGCCTGCCATAATTCACCTCATTTGCTGCCCATGACATAAATGCTCTCAAATGAATATCACCAATGTATGGAAGAGATTCCATTCTGTTTCAAATGGTATTAAAAAGCCATGCAAATAGAATTCACATAGAGAATTCCTTAACTAGTTAGGGGCTGCTTGATATGCTTCATAAAATTCTTTGGCAGTATGAATTATAGGGTCTTGGTTTCTAGAAATTCTCATCAATTGAAACCATAAAAACTGTTCTTTAAGGCACAAAGCATAAACTATGGGTGGCGGTCTGCATTCCATAATTTGACTAGTTACCTTCAACATTTCGTCCGTTTTTGCTTTCAACTCAGCAATTTCCTGTTTCTGACTTTCAATTTTCTTTTTCAATTTCTTCTTTTCTACTTGCCACAAACTTTGTTGCATGTCAGTATGGGCTATGTGTTGAAAAGTCAAAGTTTGTAGTGTAACTGTTTCCCAATTATTCTTAACATATTCCAGAAACTCAATTAAAAAGGTCCTCCTATACACAACAATGGCTTTACACATTGCAGGTTGAAATACAACTTCATTAGGCACATTCAGTTGTTTAGCCTGTTCTTGTTCTTGCTGCAGGATAAATTCTTCTTGTTGCTGCAGTGGAGAAGTCTGTGCTTCCTCCGAGAATTGCATAGCAGCAGTAGCCAGATCATCAAGATTTGGCAACTCATGCCCATTATGCCTTGCTTCTTTTGTCTCTACTTGTTCCTTTTCAGGAACGAGTGAACTCTGAGCAGCATTCTCAAATTCATTCTGAGAAATATTAAATTCAGATTCAACAGACTCCTCTGAAATTACAATCACCTCAGGTTGCGGTAAAACAGGGGAGGTCCTAGATTGTTTCCTTGTGGAAACCCTTCTTGGTACTGATGTAGTTGTAGGTGGTGTTCCAGTAGCTTTTCTTTTTCTTGTTTGTTCAGGGGGCTCTGCCCTACCAGAGGATGACGGTGAACTGGTAATATTAACAGCTGTTGATGTAGGAGAAACTGTTGTAGGGGAAGGTGCTGCAGGAGAGGAGCATTGCCTTTTCTGAGAATGAGGGTCAGATTCTGGGGACCCTTCTGCCTTTATTTTTCCTTTCTCCCTCCTAGTAGCAGACCTAGTTTGTACCCTAGCAGAGGATTCAGCTATGATAGCTATAGGATCGGGTGCTACAGGAGTAGATGACCCTTGCCCTGTTCCACTGGTAGATGCAATTTCTTTCTTCTTTCTTTGAGGCCATGGGGTAATTACCCTAGGGGGTTGTGGAGGTTGCAAACTCTTTTGGGCAACAAATTGTTGCCAGGAGAGAGGTGATACGTCCCTCAAAGAGTGCTCAATCAGTAATTTAATAAGGCCATAATGAGTGATAGAGTTATCTTTCCCCTATTGAGTTCCATGGGCACTTTGCTCTAAAACTTTAACAAAAAATTCAGAATATTCACAACCAACCCATGCCTTATATGGCTTAATAATTTAAAATGATGAGAATACAAGTAGGAAAAATGGCCTTCACAGGTTAAATACCTCATTATATAAGTGGCATACTTTGAATATGGAAGAGGCAGTGACACACGCTTGCATCCTTGCTTGGAAACTTCTAGAGGTCCATCAACAGGCATGGAAAACTCAGCCCTTGCAGCTGCAGCATCTAAAGAAAAGTTTTCTCCAACGACTAGGAGCTCGGTTACTTTAGCAATTCTTTCTTTGGTTGCAACAACTGTTAGACCCCATATGGTAGCTTCCCCTTCAGAAATTGTTCTCAAAAATTCTCCCGCAGCCTCCTCATCAAAATCATTTAAACTCAAAAAATAATTTAACCATCCACAGAGGCTGAATGCGTGGACTGTCTGCGGATTTTGCAATAACAATTCATGAGCTACAGGCTCATGTCGCACCAACTGACCACCCATGTTTGTAGTTTTTCTAGCTGAACTCAATTTCTTACTGAAGATTCAAATTCTTTATTTCCCTTTCTGTTCTAGTTTTTCTCTGTCATGCTGCCACATTTCTTTCTTTTTTCCAAAAATGAACTTTTTTAAACAAGCAGTTTTAATCGTAGTTTGCAAGAAAAGATGCATTAAAGGACATGCAATCACGTTTGGAAAGTACCAGAAATGTATTAAAGAAATATTATTTTGCAGTTATGGCAGCGGCGAAAAGACAGGTTTCAAAAGATGGATTACCCCGCCCCCTTCTTAAAGGATGACATGTGTCCTCACATGTACTAAAGAACAGGTAGAGATTCAGGGGATAATGACTGGTACATGCATAGCAGTAATTGAATAGAATAAAATAAATCAAATATGTGATAAGAAAAGATATGGCGTACCTTTAGTAATTGCACGTACGTGTGAAGAAAGATGACTGCGCTGCATGAATTGACAAGTTGGAAAGATATCTTAATTAAGGTTGATGCAGACGGATGAAGTGGATGGGTGACGTGGGCGGATGAAATGTACGAATGAAACGGATGGATGGGATGGATGGATGGAAGATAAAGAAGTGAGATGGGGGTGATAAATGAAAATGGAGAAAAAGGGGTTTTCTTAAAAAGAAAACTTTTATTATGGGCATGCTTTTTAAAAATTATGGGAACGCTGCAGGAGAAAGGTTAGAGCCTTCGGCTGCAGGAAGAGTAGCGGGCGGAACCTGAATGAACTGCTTCATGAAGTCTTCCTTGGTAACTAGCTTATGGTACAGTCGGAGTCGGTGGCCATTGACGAGCAATTTGAAACAGACTGGATCAATTGTGACCAGCTACACAGCTCTATTGTCAAACACATTTTCAACTTCATAGGGGCCAAGCCAGCGTGTTGTGAGTTTACCCTGGTTTTCTTGGTACCTAGAATCATATAACAGAGCCCAATCTCTGGCAGAAAATTTTCTAGTTTTGATGTACTGATCATGCCATTTCTTTCTCTGCTGTTGGATTACTTCTATATGCTGCAGGGTGGCTTTTCTCATTTCATCCAAAGCATTTAGCTGTAGGAGACGATCCTTCTGTGCTTCAGATAAGTCCATGTTGAGTTCAAGAGCTGTCCTCAAAGTTTTATGTGCAAATTCAATGGGTACCATAGCTGTTTTCCCATAGAGCAACTCAAAAGGTGTAAACCCAGTTGTTATTTTTCATGTAGTTCTATAAGTCCAAACTGCTTCAGGAAGTCTATTACTCTAGTCTTTCTTATGAATCTGCACTGTCTTTATGAGGATCGCCTCAATTTCTTTGTTTTTTACCTCTGCCTGACCATTGGCTTGAGGATGATAGGGTCTGGACTTCCTATGTTTGATCTTATAGTCATTCATAAGTGCAGTGATTAGATTTGATGTAAACTGAGCTCCTTGATCAGTTACAAGCTCTTTGGGAACTCCAAATCTTGAGAAAATTTGTTCATACAAAACTTTAGCAACTTTGTTATCTCGGGCATTAGTCATAGCTTTTACCTCGACCCATTTTGTGACATAATCCATGCAAACTAGAATGTATGACTTTCCGTTTGATGGTGGATCAATTGGCCCCACAAAATCCATCCCCCATTTATCAAAAGGGGTGACTATGACCTGCAGATATAGTGGCATTTCATCTGACTTAGTTGGTCTTCCCATACGCTGGCATCTGTCACACTTCCTTATATAGGCCACAACATCCTTGTGTAATGTTGGCCAGTAATACCCTGTTGTAAGAACTTTCATTGCTGTTCTTTTTGCTGCAAAATGCCCCCCACATGGTTCATCATGGCAAGCATGCAAGATATCATAAGTCTCATCTTCTCTTACACATCTTCGCATTACTTGATCAGGGCCAGTATAGAACAGACAATTTGCAATCCAGGTAAAGTTAAATTTTTTTTTCTATCAACAACTTCTTTTCTTTTGGAGAAAAATGAGCTGGTATTCTGTTTGCTGCTAGATAATTAGCAATGTCTGCATACCAGGGTGTATGTGCAGTAATGGCAAACAAGTGTTCATCTGGAAATATATCATCAATGACCTCATGTTCCTTAGATGTAGTTGATTGAAGTCTTGATAAAAAGTCAACTACAATATTAGCTCTTCCTGGTTTGTCAATGATTGTGATATCAAATTCTTGTAACAACAGGAGCCATCGTGCTAATCTACTAGAAATGACAGGTTTTTTCATCAAGTACTTGATTGCTGCATGGTCAGTGTGGATGAATATCTGATAACCTGTGACATAATGCCTAAATTTATTCAAAGCATACAATACTGCAAGCAATTCCTTTTCTATAACAGTATAGTTGAGCTCAAGACTTTGAAGGTTTTTGCTGATAAAGTAGATAGCATGCTCAATTGAATTTTCTTTTTGACTTAAAACTGCTCCTATACCAAAATTAGATGCATCAGCATGTATGTGAAAAGGAAGGTTCCATTTTGGACCTTGAAGAACAAGGGATTTAGTAAGCAAGTCCTTTAGCTGCAGGAAGGATTTTTTTGCAGGCCTCGGTCCACTCAAATTGGGAATCCTTTGTTAACAAAGCATAAAGTGGACTGACAATTTTACTAAAGTCTTTTATAAACCTTCTATAATACCTTACATGACCAAGAAAACTTCTAACATCTTTTTGTTTTGCAGGAGTTTGTAAATTTTGAATAACTTCAATTTTAGCAGGGTCAACCTGAATTCCATTCTTTGAAATATGATGACCTAGAACAATACCTTCTTCCATCATTAAAAAGCACTTTTCACTGTTTAGAGACAAATTTTGCTCTCTACACCTTTTTAATACTTTTTCTAAATTCACCAGTGCTTCTTCAAATGTGACTCCATATGTAGTGAAATCATCCATATAAATCTCCATACATTCATGAGATATATCAGCAAATATACTAATTACTGCTCTCTAAAATTTTGTTGGTGCATTGCATAAGCTAAAAGGCAAAACTGAATAAGCAAATATTTCCCATGGACAGGTAAAAGTGGTCTTGTCTTGATCTTCAGGGGTAATTTTTATCGATTATACCTGCTGTAACCATCTAAGAAGGAAAAATATCTTTTGCCAGACAGTGAGTCTAGTACTTGGTCTACAAAAGGTAATGGAAAGTGATCTTTTTTAGTGGCATTGTTCAACTCTCTGTAATCTATACATACTCTCCATTTTCCTCCTTTCTTGGGGACAATGACTAATGGAGAAACCCATTGGCTGTCAGAAATTGGGTAAATAAAACCAGCATCAAGCAACTTTTGAAGTTCATTTTTCACTATTTCTCTAAGTGTTGGATTTACTCTTCTCTGAAGTTGTCTATCTGGTAAACAATCTTCTTGGATATATATCCTATGAGTACAAACTCGAGGATCTATTCCTTGCATGTCCTCATATTCCCATGCAAAAGCTTTATGTTGTTCTTAGAGAATTTTTAATAAGTCAGCCTCTTGAGACTGAGACAACTTGCTATTAACATTCAAACAATAATCTGGAGACAATTCTATCTGCTTAATGAGATTACTCATAGAATCAACAGGTAATGTTTGTACCTCTTGTGGAAGCAGGTTATGAAAAATTGTCAGAAGTTTAGGCAATGAACTCTTGGAATCTAGCTGCTACAGGAACCATTGATGATGACTGTCACTTGGATCAGATAAACTATCTGTATCAAGATTGAATTGCAAAATTTGAAAAAGCAAAGCATCTTCACTTTGAAGTTGAGAGAATGGATCATTTTGGAGCATCATTAATTGAGCCAAAGAATTGGCTTCTTCTGTTTCTTCTCCCACATCTGGCCAAACAGGTTTGGACAAATCTGGTTGAGGTTTAGCAGGCGGATACAAAGCCAATTTCTTTGTGGACTACCCATCAGAAATGGTCATATCTCCAGAACAACATCCTATAAAAGCATCAGTAGTTGCTAACCATGGCCTACCAAGGATAACTGGATACCCTCCTAAAGTTGCCTTAACTGATAATATTGTGAAATCAGCAGAATACTCCCAAGATTCAAGAGTGACAGTTACATCTTCTACCATCCCATCAGGTTTGACTATGGAGCTGTCTGCAAGCTGCAGAACTGTGGGTGTAGACCTAATGTTTGAAATATTCAGGGAGTCCATAGTATGCTTTTTTATTACATTGATGGCAGCTCCTAAATCAATCAAAACATTTTTTACAACTTGGCCATTTATATGTATCTGTACTACAGGGCTTCCAGGGTCAATATACTTTGGAATGACTACATTTCCCAACATTATATCAGCCAATTTCCCTAAGACATGAATTGTTTGGGGATCCTTTTTCTTTCATCTAGGCTTCTTCAAACAGGCTTCTTTAATAGCTTTTCCAAAAATGGGAACATCTTTAATAGCCTGAAACAAAGGGATTTGAATTTGCACATTTTTGAGCTGATCTAGAATGTCAAAAGTGGGTTCTTCCATGAGTTTAGATTCAGTACTTTGCAACCTCTGAGGAAAAGGTGGTTTATCTTGTCTCTGCAAAATAGGTTCCGTAGAAACTGTATCAGGTACAGGCATATGCTCAGTGGGAATAGCAGGTGCATTAGGTTCTTCAAGGGGAGAATCAGATATTTCTGTAATCAGAGGTGGTTTGGGAGCAGGTAAAGTAGTTCCAGACCTCAGATGGATGTCATTAACATTTAAGGCATAAGCTTGATATTGGTTGGCTTCAGAAATATACACAAGTTGTTGAGGTTGCTACTGTTGCTTATTATTGGGATTAGGCAATGGCTAGGCAGGCATAGGCGTTTGCTGTAGAGGTCCAGGATTTGTGGTAGTTGCTGCAAGAGGTGGCATAAGGGCCTGTTGTTGTGGTTGTGGAGGCTACAGAAACCAAGGAGACTAGTTTTGCCATTGTTGAGGACCTCTCCATTAAGAATTTTGATGCCAATTTCCTGAAGGTGGGGTCCATTGCCCTTGTGGCTGCTACCAAGCTCATTGAGGAGATTGCCACTCTGGGGTTTGATAATTAGGCCAACTTGGTTGAGGCGGATTCCATGGTGGTGTTGGTCCATATGCTTGTTGCCATTGGTTATTATAGCCAGAATAGGGATTACCAAAAGTTAAAGGGTCTTGAGGCATACCTTGCCTTTGGGCCCATGGTCTCCTTTGTGCAACAAAGAACACTTGATCATCATCACCTTCCACTGGTTTGAAATTAGTAGGCATTTGTCTGGCTTCCAAATTAGCCACCATCTTGCATCTGCAATCACGCTTCTTTTGTCTATAGTATGGACAGAACTTAGCCAAAACTACCTCAGCTTCTGCATGTTTCTTCCGAGCTTACATAGTGTCCAATTGTGTAGCCATATTATTAATGATGTCCTGCTTGAAATCAAATAGCACATTTGTGATCTCCATCCGGGAAACTCCACCAGAAGAAGACTTCCCCATTGAAGCATGATGATCTCAACCTTTCTTAACTATTTCTCAAGAGTAGTTAAGACATATCTTCTGGATATCATCCCAAGGCAGTTGAGTTATATCACCTCCTCCCATTAGGTCCAGGGCGTCAATAGAGGCATCACTGATTCCCCTTAGAAAAAGTAGTTTCTAAGAGTCCTCGTTAAGAGTATGGTTTGAGTTCCTTTTTAATGAAAACAAAAACCTTGAAATATAATCTTCTAGACTTTCATCCTCCTTCTGCCGAATTCAGAATATGTCATCACCTTTGCTAGCACTCTTACAATATTCCTTATACTTTTCAAGGAATTTCGTCTGCATGGCTGCCCAACTATTTACAATGCCTCTTCCTAGACTCATGAACCATCTGAGAGCTCCCTCCTTCAAAGTGGAAGGAAATAGCTTCAGTTTATGAGCATCTGTGTTGTAGTCATAACTGCGACAGAGGACATCAAATTCAAACAGAAAGGTTTCTGGGTCTTCTGTGACCAGGCCATAAAACTTTGGAAGCAAGGAAGAGGGGATGTTTTTAAGATTGTCAGTATCTTGTTGGGGAACAATGGGAAACTCAAATGCAGGAGGTGGATTATTATGTGGATTATTTGCCATGTCTGGGTGCTAGAATAGCAGAGCAAATGGATTTTCCTCAGGTTCGTTATCAGCTGGGTCAAATGGTAGTTCAATAAACAGATTTTCAGGGAGGAACCTTCCCAGTGCATCTCTTCTTCTTCTATGCATGCAATACGGTGAGTAATGGCTTGAAATATTTTGAAATATTTTGACTAACAGACTAAACTAATGCTGAAAATGACTTTGTCAAACTCCTAGTTAGACACCATCCCCGGCAATGGCGCCAAAAATGGCTCACACTCACAAAAGGATATGAATATCACAGTAAAACTTTCCTGGGAATTGGACATTCCGACAGGTGACTAATATCTCTCTGTGGACGTTCATTTACTTGTCAAACCAGGGGACATAGACTTTAAATGGCACAGCAAAATATATGCACTAGGAATTTGTTTTGGTCAAATCTTAGCAAAAATACATACTGGAACGAAATTCTATCTAAGCCACAGAATGGTAATGCAGAATTCTTTAACTCAACTATGCTTGATTAAAAAAGAAACTGTAACAGCTATGATTGAGGCACAAACCATGAACTGGCCTTATGCTGTAGGAACAGTCACAAGGATGGACTCTCTATGCTGCAGGAGTAGTATAAGACTGAATTTGTATAAAAACTTCAAAGATGAAAACTAACTGGATATCAGCAGAAAAGAACATCTAACTAATTAACTACAGATACTTACTAAGTGGGCCCCCTTAGCAAGCATTTACTGATTACACAGATGCTGAACTCAGAACTTCATCGATCTTTATTCATGAAAACAGAATGAGATACATTATTTTGTTGATGTGAAAACTAACAACAAACTTTGTTTCTGGTCAAACAGATTCTGTCTTTCATTATCATACTAATTCTTACATGATATATGCTACTCTGTTTCTATCTTACCCTGAATATCATCTATTAATCATTCTATTCATCTTCTACTACCCTCTCGCGCAGGAGGAGTATCTTATTTTTAAATCAGAAGAACAACTAACTAACTAACTAACTTCATCAAAGAAAGACGTGGAAGTAAAGTGTATCCCTGAATCAAGGAACAAACTTCATAAATGAATTTATGTGTTCAACCCGATTCAGAGAGAATATAGTGCTCCACTCTTTCCAGATTGACTTATCATTAAAAATCTTTACAAATCGGTTTCGGTCAAAGAGTCTTCGCCGGAGCTTCCTCAAAGTCATGCAGGAAATGGACTTTACTGCAAGGCCGAGATCGGTTGCGCTTGACTCGATCATTCTTCAACAACCTGTGAAATAAAAGGTAACAGACACGCAAGAAAAGGCATATGGCACATACACGATATCTATTCATTAATCGCACATTTTAAATCTACTTCACCATTCAAAAACTGTATACAATATACCAGCCATTTTCGGGAGTCAACAGGGCAATAAATGCAATCAAGTCAACACAATAGGCTACAGAAATATAAAAGTGTCATGCTATAGGATATCCCCACAAAAGGTTTCAACAAAGTTGAAACAGCCGTGAAATAGCAAAAATAAAGTCATTTAAAAGTTTATCATAACATCAAATTATGAGCATATTTTAGGCTCATCAGTTTCCATGTAAAAATCCTTGTGTCATAGTGTTGTGGCTTATTATTCTATATTCATGCATCTTTCTTTTAATTGAATGTTTGAGGCACTTGAGAGAATAGATTAGAAAAGTTAAAAATTGCACAACATAGATTCACCCCCACTCTCAGTGTTTCTTGAGTCCAACAATTGGTATCAGAGCTAAGTCCCTCAGAAGAAGTTTAACAGCTTAAGGTGGATCTTGGAATGTTATGGACTCTAGTAGTCTTTAGTAGTAGCTTTTGGTGGCACTTGATGACCTTGATCAGTCTAAAGCAGAAGTCTGGGAATTGAGAGAAAATCTTAAGGATGCTAAGAAATTCATTCAAAATTTGAAGGATCAGATTATTAAGTCTAGGGAGAAGAGAAAGGATCTTTGTGATTAGATTAAGTAGAAAGGGAGAAAAAGCATGGATGATATTCACTTGAATCAAACCTTGAAGGAGATAACTGAAGAATGTGAAAAGCTTGCTAAAGAAAATGCTACCCTAAAGCATGAGATGGAGTCTATGGCAATGAAGATGACTATGGAAATTGAAGAAAGAAAGAAGGATGAGGAAAATCTTGTCTAGTCCCTAAAAGAGAGATTTGATGAATGTAGCAGAATTAATGGAGAATTCATTCAGTTAGAGATTGAACTGCAAAAATCTAGAAACAATGAAGAAGAGCTTGAAAAATAGATTATTATTCTTAGAGATGAACTTACTATTGCAAATGAATATAAGGAGAAGTTCAAAATTAGCTTAGTTAAGCTTGATGAGCTTACTTAAGGACAAAATAATTTAAATGATAAGTGAGGTCTTGGTTATGAAAAAGGAGAGAGTTCCAGATTTGGACAAAGGAATTTCAGGCAAGGTAATCAAATGAAGAAAGGAAAAAGGCTTCTGGTAAGACAACCTAATGGTCAAAAGTTTAATGGATATTGTTTTGCTTGTAATAAATTTGGTCATATGGCTGCTCAATGTAGAATTAAAATGAAATCAAGTGATTCATCATTTTTTGGTCATTGTTTCAATTGCAATAAGTTTGGTCATAAGTCAATTGAATGTAGAAATATGTCAAGCAACTCTGTTAATAGAAGGAATGTTAGATGCTATAGCTATGGAAGATTTGGGGATATTGCTAATCAGTGCAGATTGAGAAGAAATCAGTGGAGTGACTAGTCTGAACAAGAAAATGTTGTATGTTTCAATTGTAACAAATATGGTCACATTGCAAGATTCTACAAAAACAAGAATATGGATAGAAGAGGTCTAGTATACCAAGGCAGAAATATGCAAAACAATGATAAAGGAAAGGGGAAAGTGACTATGGATGAAATAAGAGATCAGATGAAGAAGACATGGGTGAAGTTTCCCTCTATTATAGGAAATGAGCCAGCACTAGAACCTGCTTCTAGTAATTCCTTTGGGAATTAGCTTTAGGCCTTTGGCCTAGGAGGAGCTATCAAGAAAATCTTTCAAACCTCCTACCTGAAATTGACACTGAGATGTTGATGAGTGCAGCGGTTATGTTGATGATCTACAAATGCTATTGGAAGAGTTTGAAAGAATATTATTCTGAGTTGAAGATCCACAGAAGAGTTATCTTTCAAAGACTAAGAAAATAGGCTATCCAGATGTGTTAGGGAAAAAACATTTATTACAAAAAAAGTTAGGTGTGTGAAGTATAAAAAGCAACTTGAAACCCTCATTTGACACTTTGTATTGAAGAAAAGAAGGAGAGCACTTTGCATCAAAATTTTGAAAGTGTGAAATTAATTTGGTGGTGAAACCCTAATCCATCAGGTACTTTAGTAGTATTGAGAAATTTTAATTTGGTGTGTGGTTGAAGAACTTCTTTGGTATCTTTAAGACATGTGCACGAAAAGGTAAAATAGAACAAATCAAAGGAATGATAAAACTAGATGAGTATAGTAGTGAGAAGATTAGATCCGAAAGAAGCATGTTGTCACATGATGAATTAAAATGGTTGAAAGAAGTGAAACACAAAAACTTGGATATTTTGAGTGAATTCCCCTATTTCGTAAATGCATAAATCGTTAAGTTTATTCTGGATAGACTGAATGATGATATTTTGACTCTGGATAACCCTATCATATCTCGAAAGAAGTGATTGCAGCTATAACCAGGTTATGCAAAGTTGGGGATGTGCCAAGGAAGAAGTCAATCTGAAATAAAGAAGTCAAAACCCTAACTGGAGTAACTAGATATCAAAGGGGATTGATAATATCCACAATTAAAAACCCAGTGACAAGGTACATTGTGCATGGAATATCTTACAAAATATTTTTCAGAAACAGAGAAGGTACAACTTCGGCATATGTTGTTTACATTTTACACAAGATGATAATGGAAGATTGGGATTTTGATCTTTGCAGATTACTGAAAGATCAATTGATGAAGGATGTGCAATTGACAAAGGAGATAGATTACCCTTTCAGGTTTGGTACTTTGGTTATATGCCTTGTGATGTATTTTCTAAATTGATTACCCCTAAATAACAATGTGATATGGGAAGAGAGTGAACTAGTTTGTAAGAAAATTTACATATACTCTAACAATTTGGAAAAATATGATCAAGTGTATAAAATTTTCTTTAAGAATTTTCTAAGGAAGTTTGGGTTAAATGGTATTTCCATTCTGATAAGGGAACTTGAAGTTGGTTCCTCCTTCAGTGAGGTAGAATGAAAGAAGAAAAGAGCAAAAGAAATTGTTGTTTGTACTCCTCCAGCATGCAAGACTTCAAGAGTTGAAAGGAAAGGAAAATAACAAGTTATTGTGGACATACCAGATGAGGAATCTGATAAGGAAACTGAGGAAACCATTGAAAAGGAACTAGAAATAGATGAACCAAAAGAAGAAGGTGATATAACCAAAGAAGAGCTATTGTAGCTTATTCATGAGGAAGATGGAATGCAGAAAATTGAAAACATGTGATCTATTAGACCTTCACATGAGCAAGACATGATCTTAAGTGCACTAAGTGCTCATCTTGTGCACAATCGTATCAAATTGGAGAGTTGGTAGAATAAGTTGTTAGAAGAGATGATTGAATGTATCAAGGACACCATGGACTCTAAGTCTCAAAATAAGGAAGAAGAAAAAGTCATCCTACACCTAAAGAAACAATACAGATTATCACTTACTAAGCTAAAAAGGAACATGAATAAACTAAGGAAATTCATAAGCACAACAAACAACATCTATAACTACTGTCTTCGATGGCCTCATGCAATCAACAAGTACAAAGAAATGATGGAAAAATTGAAATAGAGCTGAACAGTATTGGTTAGGATTTTAACATGTCTCAGGATCATGATGGTGCAATCATAAAAAGGATTTAGGAATTACAGACATAGCATACAAATGTTCAGAGCACTAGGAACAAGATTATTGACACCTTTTGGAAAGTGGAGGACATAACAAAATGTAGGCTGGAACAATTGATTGAGATATTGAGAAAGGGAGAATTATTGGAAGATGCCTTCACCATTCCAAAATCCCTTATCAAAATTATTAACCAAACATCTGAAAACAATAGCATGATCATAATCACTAGGATTGCAGTGGAAGCATGAACGAAGTTTCTTTTGGAGATGTTTAGGAAAAATACAAGATAATCTTCAAATAGCGGGTGTATTTCTTCAAAATTTCAATCAATTTTTGCATAAGTAGGTTTTTGGTTACACTTCATAGGGGGAGAAATAAAATCTTTTATTATCTTTATCATTGATGTCAAAGGGGGAGAGAGATCAGTGAAAAATGCCTTATCAAACTTAGGGGAAGTTTTGTTGAGTTGTTGTCACCTATGGCATTTTGAAGTTCTGAAGGTTCCAGCATAGTTATTTTTCACTAAGTGTTGCCATCAATTCCAAGGGGGGAGATTGTTGGCATATGGCTTCTAATGTTTTCAGTGAAGGCAACCTAAGTCATTGATCTAGTCTACAATGCAGTATCTGACTATACTAGAAGACAGAGTGAAGAACAAGGTATCAGGCTAAAGTTGAATCTGTCAAGTGGTTTGCATTACTAGTTTATCAGTTTTTGTTGTGGAAGTCTAGGAAGGTCATTGGGTATATGAAATGTCTTGTTCTCGAGTTTTGTGTTGTTGCATCAAGTGGTGTATGAGTTAGGAGATCCGGTCATTTGATTTTATGTTCAACAATGTTTGAAGGTCGACTAAGTGAATGTTGGGTGTTGCAGATGTCTAAATTGAAATTGATTGAAGTATTTTTGTGTTGGAGATTTTGTTTTGGGTCCTAACTATGCTATGCCCGACTTTGGTGGATGTGCATTAAATATTATTCATGTTTTGAGCTGACAGTTGGAAAATATTTTCTATTCTATTGAAGCCGACATATAGCAATTGAATTCTTGGTAGAAGATATATATATGAGATTGGTTAATTCATTTTGATGAGTAGTGTGAGAGTTTGATATGTGTTGATGTGTGTGTGAATATCAAAAGATAAGTTAAGTGATTTTCATTTGTGCAAAAGAGAATTTTGTGAAATGAATTAAGGGAGAGCAGAGCGAAGTGTAGAATCAGACAAAAGGTCTAGGATCTAATCTATGAGCTTAACTGGAATTTTAATCAGGCATTTGCAAATTATATTATCTTAGTTCAACCTTTTGTTGTTATCCAAATCTTTTGTAAGGAAGTGAGCCTTCCTTATTTTGAGCAGTGAGCTCTAGGCAGCGTGCCTAATTGTAATTTCATTCCCATTTTGTAAAACATTTATATTTGAGTACTAAAATTGTGGATCGACCTCCACCGTGGTTTTTCCACTTATAGGGTTTCCATGTAAATATCCTTGTGTTGTGGTGTTGTGGTTTATTGTTCTATGTTCATGAATCTTTCTTTTGATTGAATGTTTGAGGCACTTGAGAGAATAGATTAATAAAGTTAAAAATTGTACAACACTGATTCACCCCCTCTCTTAGTGTTGCTTGAGTCCAACAAAAAAAACCTAATCAAGGACCCATTTTCCTTTACTAGTGAATGAGTCCCTGATCAGGCTTGACTTGAACTATCTAGCATCTGAAAAGCATTGCAAAACACTTAGAAATAAGTCAAAACATTTCAAAAATACTTATCCAAGACCTATTCACCCTTACTAGTGAGTGAGTCCCTTCAATAGGTCCTAATCTATATTTTTTGGAAATTGAAATCTTAGTTCCAGGCTTCTATTTGTTGTTGTTACTTTCCTATTTCAATTTTCTGATTTTCTATTTTATTAAATTTAGTGAATCTAGCTTAATTTGCTTCATTTAGTGCATTGTCAAAATTGAAAATTACATTTATAACATTTTATTTTTATTTTATTACATTATATAATTGAAGTAAATTGCATTTCTTAGAATAAAAATTACATTTCATTATAGCTCATTGCATTACCTCTTTCAATTTAAGGTTTGCACACTAGGTTTGTTAACCTTGTATGAGCTTTCCAACTTGGTGTCCTATTAGCCTTGCTATTTTAAGACATAGTTCAAGGCTTATGTCATCCCATGATATCTCACTCATTGTGGATCTTGGTTTTTCTAGCCCTCTTCCTGATAGTGTTAATAATCAACCCTTTATGGCTCATAGTTTGCATACTTCATTTCCAATGACTTCACCTCCTGCAACCAATGTGCTTTATGGCAAAAACACCATCCCTACCATCACCACTTGTACTCAAGCTTTAGGGTGTACTCAAAGCCAAGGTGGAACTCCAATTCCATCTCCTACAATACTAATATCAATTCATATATACACTAGTACTCAACCTACCACAACCCTTCAACCTACAATAACCTTTCAACTTACCACAACCCTTCAACCTACCACAACCCTTCAACCTACCACAACCTTTCAACCAACCACAACAACCATACCCACTAGCATTGTGTACACTTCCATAGGCATTGCCACATGAATTCCTTCTACCTTTGTGCATTCAAATACAATATCCCCTCAGCCATCAACTTTTACCAACTTTCAATTCACTTGTCCTCTGCATACATACACTACTCCACCTTATTCCCCTCAATCTTACAATCACTTTTGTAAACTATGACATCCCTTCAATAAAAAATTACACCCTTACAACAAAACAACAATGATCAACCTTCACAATACATCAAATCCAATCCACTATCATTGGACATACTAAGAGCACAAACACCACAAGGTATAGAAGTTCCTCAATTTGAGAAATATGGTAGAAAAGGAAACTGTGTTAGCCATGTTTCCACTTTTACGACCTTGTGTACAGTGATTTCATATTTGAAGATAAACTCTTGGCCAAGCTATTCCTTAGGTCATTAAAAGATGTTGCCTTAGAGTGGTTCTCTTCTTTACCAAATAATTCAATTGGTTCATTCAATGAATCTATTGATTCCTTTACAACCACTTCCATATTCACATGGGTCCCAAGATGACCCTTAGTTATTTAATGACATGTAAATAGAAAGAGGATGAGAAAGTGACTAATTTCATAGCAATATACCAAACACTTTATTCATAAGTAAATATTAAGATCTTCTTGACACCAACCTTCAATGAATTTTTATCACCAACTTACTATTGATCATCAAAGCTTGAGCCTCTCTGACATTATTATGGGAAATTCAGCGAGTGGGGGGGAGATTGCACCTCATTTAAAATACCTCTGGGATTTTTATAGAAATTTGGATCTTCTTTGGGTGTTTCGAGAAAAAGGGTAGAAGGAAATGTAAATATAAAACATAAAAATAGTGATGCACCAATGCTTTTACAACATTTCAAACCTAATCATTCATATGATTGATATAATTAGTGTAAGAGAGGGGGACCACCATGTGTAAGGCCTCAGGTCATGGAGGGTTAAGATGCGGAAGGCTGCCCTAACTTACCTTAACTTAGTAGGATGTTAGGATATGCAAGATGAGAATGATGAGGACTGTAAGGTCTGTCAATCACTCTACAAACCCAAAATATAGAGTGGGGATAGGTGAGCTAGTTTTCAGGTTCAAGACTACACCTCAGGGAGCTCTCTACCCAAGGATGGAAGCACAATCCTAGGACGATAGTGCGACGTGTTGGCATCTCTCAAGTGCACTGGTGTCTATATGACCAGACAACTATAGAGACAAGGTCAAACCTAAGAAAACAAGCTAACGACCCAACTAAATACTCCTAAAGGGCCAAAATAACATGATTAAGTAAATGAAATACTGTCTAATATGATAAAGCAAAAATATGAAAGTTAAGGAAGCAAGAAGGATCTCACAAAGAAACTCGTTTGCTAGCTAGCTCCTCAAAAGCATGTTCACTTGCACACAAAGAAGAAGAAAATGTTGGGTGGCTATATAGGGGCCTGTCTTAGTCAGACCCCCATTTAGGTGTTTCCACCTCCACGGACAGCTAAGAAAGAAAGTACGATAAAGGGATTAATATAGTAAAGAACACCAAAAACACTACAAAATAGTAAGTGTGCTTACTCAACCAAGTGATAGAGGAGAGGAAATGGAAGCTTACCACCTCCACCAAGAGCACTAAAGGCTACTTGGGGGAGAAAATGAGAGTACTCAAGCCTCTATTGCAATGGTTTTGTCCCCAACTTTCTCTATTGAAGTAATGGAGTGAAGTTGTTGCTTCAATGTAGTGCTTGAAAGGCTTGGAGTGAGTGCAAGAGTGTGAAAGTGAGCTTGTGAATGAAGTGAAGAAGTTCAACTGAATTCTTAGAGGATGAAATGCTTGTTGAAGGAGAGAATTTGAAGGAAACGGTGAACAAAATAACCATATTTGGGTCAGTCGACTAAAGAGGTTGTTACAACTTGACTCTCAATGAGAAGTGTAATGCCACTACAGGTTTAGCTGTAGGAATCTACCAAGGATGTAAGCATGTTGTGTGAACGTCTGCATGTTGTGTGGGCATCCCCGAAAAAAAATATTCTACCGACGCTCAAAATAGGTGCCAAGTGGGACAAAAGCAGTGGGCTTATGTGTAATTAAGCCTCCAAACTTGGTTTTCTAAGCAATAGTAGAATATGCATAAAGGTATGTGCAGGATCTTCACGGAAAAAATAGGCCCTTAAGTGGCAATAAAATTCAAAAAATCAGATTTAGGCAACCAGACGTAAAAATTTGAATAAGTTATCTATATTATTTCAAAAATATGTAAAAATAGAATGTGTAGCAAATTGAATGTAGTTTCTAAACTACTAGGTTTTTTTTTAAATCTATTTGGTGAAAATTTGAAATTTCAATGCAATTGTACTTAAATTTCAAGGAAAAAATAAGAAGTAGGTGCCTGTCTACCCACCCTAACCACAATAAAATGGTAATATTTTTTTATAATATTTTAGATATAAGTAGAGGACTCATGTCTCGATGTGATGCATATTTTTTTGTAATTTTTTTTCCAAGTAAATAATTCATTATGAATTTTTTATTACAACTTTTAAAAAATATAAAAAACTCATATGTTTGACCACATTAACTTGGTCAAAACTTCATGAAGTTCAATTATTATTTTTAATCCTATAGTATGCAAAGTATAGAATGTGACACATGTTTCAGATTTTGAAAGTTATAGATGTTTTGCAATTAGCCTATCAATCAGGACTTTAGTTGTAATTCAAATAGAAAATGAATAATAATAATTTATTAAATTCAAAGTAAAACATAATTTATATTACTGGAAAGCTGAGAATATCCTTTAAAAACCCTTTTCATTTCATCAATTTTGGGTAAAAAAAAGTCGTCAGCCACATACCCTGCACATACCCATCATATCGCCACTTTTTGGCCCATCATGATCCTGCACATACCCATAAGGGGTGCAAATTCACTCATATACATTTTGCCCCCACTTTAGCAAGAATGAGTACTAATGAGTGCTCGATAAAATTGATCAAGGAAGGAGTAAGTCTAGAAATGTATACTTGAATTGATGAGGAAGCGGACCACGATCTGACGAACTTGAAGGTGGAGGGCAAGCAAAGGACTCCATAGCTTCTCAAAACTATGAAGTTGAAGAAAGAAAGCATCTTACAGGCCTGCGAACCTTCAATGAGGCAACCCCCAATATCTCTCGCATGAAGGAAGCCCCATGAAGTAAGTACCTGATAGGCCCATAGACCTGCAAGGTGTCCCCCAAGAACTCTCACATGGAGGATACCTAGGAAGCATCCCCAAAGATCTCTCACATGGAGGAAATGAGGAAACCACCTTATCGACCCACAGACTTGTAGGGAAGGTATTCTCCAAGATCTCTCACATGAAGAACACCCGAGGAAGTTCCCTAGAGACCAACAACTCTATAGGGAAGGTAACCCCCAAAATCTCACATGGAGGAAACCCAAGAAAGAGCCAGACAGGGTCTTAGACATGCAAGGGAACCACCCCCAAGATATCTCGCATGGAGGAAGCTCAAAGGAAGTTCCCTATAGGCTCTTAGTGCTATAGGGAGGTATCCCCCAAGATATCTCACATGGAGGAAACCCGGGAAGGAGGACTTCATAGAGTCAAGAAGTGGCCATGTAGGCGAGTAAGCGGAGAGTCACACAGACCATCGATAATTTGGAAAACTTTTGAAGGGGTCCCTTAGGGACCCAACGTGAAGAGTGGGTCTACTCAAGGGACGTACAGTTCGAAAGTAGATATTCTCTTTCTCAAATTGATGCATTATCAAGGGATCATTTTGAAAGATGTTCACTTCATCAAGGAATTTGAAAGGAATAATATGGCTCCATGTGATGGGAAGGTAAAATATGTTCTCACTTTAGAGAAAGGTTTTCAAGTCCTTTCATGATGAAGGGAAGCATGTTCTGTTAGGGTTCCAAGTAGAGAATGTGATTCTAAAGAAAGGTTTGTGATGATTTTTGAGAAAGATTCATTGGTAATGAATCCATTTTTTGAAAATTGAAATGTTGAAGAAAGAACATTGTCACACATGAGAGGGAAAACTCAAGAAAAGAAGAAAGGAAGATAAAGAGAAATCAAAAGAGTGAAGACAACATGAACAAGGGGAACATGGGGATCTGGTTCAGCAGGGTCAAATCTATCCATTCTCATATAAATAATAGGTAACTGCAGTGCAAGGAAAAAGATCATCAATCCCTAACCAAATCAGGAAGAATGCATAGAAAAAAAATAAAAAGTAAAAATAAAAAGTAAAAATAAAAAAATTGGGTCAATATGGAAGGGAATCCTAAATGCCCCCAACACTTTGCATCATCCCTAATTTATCAAAAATAAAGTACAAACATCGAATAATGATGATATAGATAGAAGAAGTTTTACGACACAAAAACCATGCCTGTATCCAAGTACCAACAAGGGTGATGAGGGTCATCCAGTCACACATAACACAATCACGAGGGAACACATCACGAAAAACACACACACACAAAAGATAAAGAAAAGAATTCCTCCTAGCATTGATCAACCAAGAGGTCATCTGCTTCCCACTCTATATCATTGGGGGAAGGAGGATGAGCTTGTAGTGGTGGGATGTTAAGAGGAGGAGCATCCGGCCCTCCCACAACAAGGGCCAAGGAAGGTCTTGTAAGGTCTTCTTCACCGAGCTCTTCTGGAGCTAAGGTCAGTGACTTCACGAAGATCATTGACAAGGCCAAGACTTCATCCATAGAGTTAAACATGCACCCTAGAGGAGCACTGTGCTTAACTTTAGTGGATGGGATAGGCTATGCCTAAGATTCACCGCTAGGCTCACCAAATGACTCAGGAGCAGTGACGAACTTAGGAGAAGTCGAGACTAGTTTCGTTACTAGGACATAACAAGTCAACGTTGGGTCACCTTGTGGAGAAGGTAGGATCCTCTTAAATCCTTCGCTACTAGAAGGACCACACTCCAAATTTTACTTTATTGGAGGAGATGAACTCCCCACTGATGAGCCTAGAGGTGCGGAGGAAGAGGAGGAAAGAATTGCAATGGATACAACCAAGGTATTAATAATATCCACAAGTTTTGGGAAAGGTTGGATATTTGAAACGAACATCAACAAAGGTGGCTCCATCGAAGGAGTGATGAACACTTGTACCCCCTTGGGGTTAGGTGCATTTGCACTCGCAGCAGAAGCCAAAAGCCACACAGGACTAGATTGAAGAGAGGTAGAAGGAAGGGAAGAGGATGACACTGTAGGAGGCCCTAAAGTAGGGGCATTCATCTCTTCTTCCTTACTTTATGAAGCGGCCTACTCAACCAAAAGAGCCTTTCACTGACACTTGTGTTCATGTGCAAGGCGGTTTCTATGACTCTTTGAGTTGGAGGCTAGAGGATGCGAAGGAATAAAAGGCTCTTTCTCAACCATGGGGACATCCACTATAACCATTTATGGTGGAGGAACAAATTCCTGAACAGGAGGAGGAGGAATAGGTTGAGGAGTATCGGGGGGAGTTGGCTCAAGAGCGTCAACAGTGGGCCTCTTCCCATTCACTACTTTGGGAGCAGGAGTGATAGGAGGCCATAGATCAAATTCCCTTTGAGAACCTTTCTTTCTGCCATATAAGTAGTATCACAGTCCAAGGTATTCATTAGGGAGATCCGCAATCCTGATCTTGGGCCTATGCCAAGGAGGAATCATCAGACTTAGCGGATAGCTACTAGGCTAACTCATCCAATACTCTTCCCAA
Source organism: Sequoia sempervirens (assembly GCA_007258455.2). Taxonomy (NCBI): domain Eukaryota; kingdom Viridiplantae; phylum Streptophyta; class Pinopsida; order Cupressales; family Cupressaceae; genus Sequoia; species Sequoia sempervirens. Next base: position 9,809,799 of record VDFB02047144.1, on the reverse strand, counting down.
GAAAGGGGATAGGACTAGGCAGTATGAGGAAAGGCAGCCTTCTCTTTTCCTTTATGGGAAGGAGAGGGAGTCAACATGGACTTCTCCTCTCTTTTGAGAAGGGGGAGTAGTCGTTGCAACTTTCTCCTTCTCCTCTCAGGAGGAGAAGGTGACCAACTATTGTATCACAGGAAGGGCCAGTTTTAGTTATCCTTTGCCCCTAGTCTTATGCTTTTCATAATTCATGTAAAGGAGGTCCGTTCTTAGAGGAAGTGGACCAACTGGGGACGGCCAAAAGTGATCCAATGAATATCCACCATGGGACACCAAAGGTTGATATCCAATGTCATACACTACATGCATGACACCTTCATGGGAAATTTTTAAACACTTGTTAATAACATAGGTGATTCCATTCATGGAAGCTAGCCAAGGTATGCCTAGATTTAGCTTGAACAGATCCAACTCTGGGATAACATTGAAAACCATGTGAACAGCCCTAGGCCCAACCAAGATGGAAAAAGTTATTGATCTATAGGTGCTCTTGTATTTGTGTGTTGGATCTTGTCCTTGGTTGGCCTTGTGTTTGGTTTCTCCTTTTGGGAGTGGTGTTGTTCTTCCATTTTGTGCTCTAGTGTTCAAACCCTTTGTTGGGTTTTGGAGGATTTGGCTTCTTCAAGGTGAGCTAAAACTATCCTCTCTTGGACTTGTGGAAGTTATTGGGTCTTCTACCCTAGCTTTCTGTTTGGCTTCCCCTTTTGAGCTAGGGTTGTCTGCTATTGAGGTGGAGACTATTCTTGTTGTTTTGGCTTGGGTTTTGCCTCTTTCTTAGCTTCTTGTTTGCTGCCAAAGATAGAATGGTTTCTATGGGTTTTCTACCCTTAGCTCATATTTTCTTTATTCTCCTATTAAGGTGGAGAGTTTCTAAAGGAAATTTACTCTGCTAGGTGGTGTTTTATGAGTTGGCTACTTTGTTGCTACTACCTCTATTTCTTTGCAACTAGTCTTTAATTTTTAATTTCATGCTCCAAAAAAAAGCATGACTTGTTATCGGTTCTCTGCTTTGATCAAAAGCATAGTTTTTAGTTTGTTATTTCTTGGATTAATTTTTGTGATTCTTATTTTTTGTAAGCCACCTCTGCCTGCCTCTATGGATGCTTTGTAATGGGTATTGTTCCTTCTAGTTTTAATCAAATCAAAACCCATCCTTAAGAAAAAGTATGGTATAATGGACTATGGTTGTCTTGATGGATTATATTGAAGGGATGACATACCAAATCATTGAGTGATATTTAAATCATTAATAATAATAAAATGAATGAAAAAATGAATGTGACATGCTAAAGTGTTGTCTCTTGATGTGGAAATGAAGCAAAGTCTTGTATACCCATAATAATGATGATGATGATTATTGACTAGTTTAATATAGGATGTTCTCCCAATGATTAGGGAAAGTGTTATGTTAGGAGGGTATGTTTTAATCTATGTGGGCTTTATGAAGCTTGAAAATGATTTATTGATCAAGGGGATCATGTCCTAGTAGTATCCACTTCATCATGGAAAAAGGTATAGAAAAGGGATAGGCCAAACATTCCTTTTAAAGAATATATCAAATTGTTTCCCCTAGTCCATAAGTGTTGTTGGAACAATACCATCTATTGAGAGGGGGGGTGAATCAATAGATACCAAATTTTTGGCCTTCTTTTCTAGAGAAAAAACACAACACTTGAAAACTAGATGTGCAGATTAAAACTTAAAGATACGACAAAAACATACACATAAAATTTCAATACATAACAAGAGATATATGTGGAAAACCTAATATGGGAAAAAACACGGTGAGAAAATGCTACTAGGAGATATTGTCCTAATCCAACCTCACAATGTTATCCTTTGTTATAATTTTTAATGGCACCAACCCTAAGGAGACACCTATCCCTTGAACTGAGCACACACTCAGTTACCTGATGGCACCAACCAATTAGATTTATAACATATAAGATGATTACAAATTGTTCCTAAGGAACTCTTATCAATGTTATAGATAACTCTGTAATTGCTTAATTTTATGTTGCCATCACAACAACACTATTCACTGCTCTACACCCCACTACTTTAGCTTTGCTACTTTCCTTCTTTAGTGCATTCTCTTTCCACCTCAATGCATCGTTGTACTCTTCTACAATTCTCATTTTTATATTTTTATGTATATTGATTCAGGAGCACTAAACCACACCACTCTACACTCTCCCTTCTACACCCTTAGACACACTTCACATCTATTTTGAGCAGTGCACATCAATCATAATTTCCTTGGGATCTTCTACTATGATCTAATCTTCTTTAAGGGTAAATTTATCTTTTTCACTATCCTTCGACTGCACTAAGCCACACAACATTAATTCCTAGTACAAGGAATTTTTCTTCCTTTCAATCATACGAAATGTTGAGATCATATATGCAATTAATGCTCTCTTTTGATCCCATGATTTGATCTTTATTTCTATATCTATGGCCATTTGTACCACCATTTTTTGTATCCAATCACATTACACCTATTGTTGAAGCAAGTAGACCAATAAATTTTCATTTTCCATGTTGGTTTGCATATGAAACCCTATTTATACGGAGCTAGCCATTCATGATCACCTCATTCAAGTTTGAGCCATCGATTAGTTCCCTTTGTACCACAATCCTATGTTCTTCAATCATAGCTAGAACTTTAAATCATATGACCATCAGATGAGTGATCATTTAAATTTCCTTCATTGATCATCACCTTCATAAACATCGTGTATCTCTAAAACACTTAGAACAATCACATCCATATATATGATGCTGCAATCACCCTCTAATTAGTTTCCTTTTACTCTCCATCATCCATTTCATATCATTGATATGTTGCAAGCAACACCAATCTTAACTATGATGCACTAACACTTAGTGATGTAGTAACATTTTGATACCTATCCATGTTGACATCACTTTTTCACTATTGTCACTTATCACTCAAATCTTCAATCTTCTTCACTTCACAACAACAATGTGAAGTGGTTGGCAATATGATTCCACATGTCGCTAGTCCCACCAAGGTCCTATTATCCTTCATCATGCGTCGTCCAATCATCAGGATCGAAACTATTGAAAATCTTCATCACATATCATTGATCTTGAGGCAAACTTCAACTTGTTTTATGTAATGTACAATAACCACTTATTGTGTATCATTGAATTACAAAGCAGTTTACAAAAGCTATCTGCAAGGCACAATTTGCAGTGAGGTCATCAAATCTCAACATTGACTGTGCATGGTTTGATCTTTAAGGGAACTCATAGACAACAACCAAGTGACAGGGTGAAGTGTTAGTCACCAAATGAACTTAAGGGCCATAAGTTATGACTTAACTGACATGCAACCTTCAATCATCAATCAACAACAAAATAGAAGGCTATTAAAGTGCCATGACTACTAACACTAGAGATTAACTACAAAACCCTAATTATGGCCAAGAGCACAAGTAATCATTTTTATAGCATAGCCTTCAACCTCTATCCTTGCAAACCACATTTTTGAGCTACTCTCAGAAAACCCATGTCAAATATAAGATTAGATTTTGCTTTAGAGTGTTGAGGGAAGTTTGCAACATTTGCAACCTTCACTCCACCTTCCAAGTTCACCATACAATGTCCTCCTCAAACATCAATGACAACATTTTGACATCAATGTAGGCTCTCATTTCTATACAAAATTAGTTCCATCTCATACCTCATCCCTTTTTGACATCAATGAAAATAATATGCCAAAAATATTCCCCTTTGTCATTGATGGAAAAACTAGATGTTCATACCAATGGGTTGAAATGGTCTGATACTAGTTGCAATCAATTGAGACCTATATCATTTTGAGCATTGTATCAATTTTACACACAAGGAAATGGTCCCAATTGATATGCACATGGCTACCATGATCATCCTACTCTATTGAGCATTTGATCATAGTTCTCCCCCTTTGACATCAATGGAAAAGGGTAGATTCCCCCTAACACACTACTTTCCCTTCAAAAATAAGTTCAAGGAGAAAGTGGGAATCATGATTATGCAACCATCAAGTCATTAAAAATTTGTAAAACCATTGATACTTGACTTGACGTGTCCTGTATGTTTCTAGGGATGAATGAAATATAGATGAAACTCCCCCTAGACTGATGCCCCATCACTAGTGACTAGTGATATGATGTGGGAGCAATAACTCCTAATTTTTACCTCAGATATTCAAATTATTCCTTGGGAAGAGACTTGGTGAAAATCTTAGCTACTTGTTCTCTTGTGGGAACATATTCCATGTTGACTTCCTTATCTACAACCTTCTCTCTTATGAAGTGATACTTAATGGATATGTGTTTTTTTCTAGAGTGCATCACTTGATTCTTTGATATGTTTATGACACTTGAATTGTCACAAAGAATTGAGATAGGTACCTTGTATTCCACCTCGATATCTTTAAGAGTTTGCTTCATCCATAGGAATTGAGAACAACATGTTGGTGCTGCCACATACTTTGCTTTAATGGTGGATAAAGTGACTGATTCTTACTTCTTGCTCATCCAGGAAACTAACTTGTTTCCCAAGAAGAATTCTCCACCACTAGTGCTTTTCCTATCACCCACACTTCCTTCCCAATCAACATTTGTATATGTATTTAAGATAAAGTCCTTGCTCTTGGAATACCATAGTCCATAGCCAATAGTGCTCTTGATGTATCTAAAGATTCATTTTACTGCATTGACATGTGACTCTCTAGGTGTAGCCTAAAATCTTGCCACTAAACATACTACTTGCATAATATTTGGCCTTGATGTAGTTAAATACAACAATCTTCCTATCATTGGCCTATACATTATTTGATTTGCATTAGGTGATTCATCCAATTTACTCAACTTACAGCCAGTTATCATGGAGGTACTGACTGGTCTACTGTTTTCCATGGAAAATTTCATGTGAACCCCTAAGAAAATGTTAAGTGATGAACTCCACATAGTGCTAGTAGATACTTGAGACTAGATGCTAAAGATGATCCACAAATGCTAAACAACATTCCTTCCCTTGGGAAGAACCAACACTATAAATGTGTGTAATATGAACTCCCATTTCGAATAGGACTATACAATAAGTAATATGAATGTATTTTTATGCAGTGCATAATCCAAAGACTAAAGTGATGCCAGTGATACCTTTGAAATGTTGACATGAATCTAATACTATTGTAGATGATGATAATTGAGTTGGATATCTCAAATCATGAATGTTTGCACAATTTGTCATGATAAAAGATGATAAAGGTGAGGTAAGAGCAGTATCCAAAGATGATAATGATGTTGCAACTTTAGAAAAGCTATCATCAAATAGGAGATGAATATCCTCAATGCTTTCATCCAGATCTTCAAGTTGGGATTCTACAAATAAAGAAGTTATTTTTGATAAATATGCATCCCAATGTGATGGATCTGGTATGATGATAGGAATTACCTAATGCAAAGAATCTGTGAACTCATGGATGAGTCAACAATTGATTCAAATGTAGCAGCAAGTGATATGAGAGATGAGATATCAATGCAAGTCAACAAACTATATTGTTCACCCTCAAATGATGATGTCTCATAACATGTTTGAGTGATACTGGATGATTTTTCTACATGCGATGAAACTAGAGAATTAGGTAAGACAATACCATGATTGAGAAGAATTTGCTTCATTTCCTTAATTTGATGGAACCAACATTATTTTTTTTATCCCTATTCTTTCCACAATATCCACAATTGATTTTGCATTTATTAGGAAGATTTTGTAGAATACTCAAATGGAAGGGGATTATTTGTGAGAAATATGATTATATGAGCCAACAAACTAAAAAGCAGAAAAAGCCAAGATTGCCCCTTCATTATTTGTTCCCCAAATTGGGAACTTTATAAGAGTGCTTTTGTAAATAGTCTAAATGGGATCATTGGAAGCATTGCAAAAAAACAACCACTTTCACAAAAAATGGAATTCAATTTCAAACTACGAGCAAAAGTTATGAGACTTTCAAAATTTTCACATTTACAAAATAATTGATCCTCCTTACAACAGTAATTTTTAGATTTGTTTGAAAATTATTTTAGTGCAAAATTTTTCTCAAAAAAAAAAGGAGTGACTCCGTGTGGCATCAAATTTGACACCCGTTGCCAACCTCGCGCCACACACTACACAAAGATTTCCAAGAACTACACAGAGATTCCCACGCTGATTGAACCGGTGTTTCATGGCTGAGCAAGGGTCTTAACAGCTGACTAGGGGTCTTCACAGGGATATTGCGATTGAGCGGATTCATGCCCAATTTTTCCAATTTCCAGCACCATAGAGAACAGATTTAAACGTGCCCTCCTCTCCTTGAAAATTGTTTTGCGTCTTCTCCTTGCCAAATCACCACTGTTGGCTACAAATTGTGCCCAATCATGGGTTACAAACAATTTGTTGGCTCCAACAGAGAATCACGACTCCGTAGCTAAAATTACAAGTTTCACACCTCACAACAGAGGTTTTGTGGGCTTCAAATCATAAATTATGGCCTTTCCAATTAGAAATCGTACCTACTAGACCAAATTCATGACCTCCAGATTGAATCACACCCTGCAACTGAAAAAAAAACACATCTTTTGGATTCCCACGCGCCTAGAAAAGATAGAGACTGCCGCTGAGTCATGTCTCGCAGGGAAACGCCGAAGCTGCAAACAAATTGCAGGGGTAGCAGTAACAAATTTCATCCCAAAAAATGCCAATCTGAGCAGAGCATGGGTCGAACACGGGTTGAAATGCCTTTCCTATAGATTATTATAGAGACAGTTTGACAAAAAAAATACAATTAAACGAGTTCACCTTATAGCCTGCAAAAAAACCACATCTAGCTCTGATATCATGAAAGAACCTTGATAATCGAAGATTGAAAGCAAGAACAATGAAACAAGACTGCATAATAGTCGTCCCAATGTATTAGATCAAGAAGGTGTACATAAATAGGAATGGAGGCAACCAACCTCCATGAAATGAGAATAGAATTCCTCACTCATGGAGTGGTGGCGAGTTCCCTACCAAAAACGTAAGAAGAGGTGTCAAAAGTGAATTGACACCTTTAAGGACACCTATCTATATTGAAACCTCGCATGAGAAAGGGTCAATTGACACCTAAATAGGGTTAAAGTCTATGTGTATGCAATATATACACTAACAAAATATGCATTTTAATGAATTTTAAAAAGTACAATCTCTAAACACCCCTAGACAACATCCACTCATTCTACCTATTATAAGTATCTATATATCAAATTACAAAGTTCAATTTAGTCTACATACGTGAAATCATTATGCTTAATTTGGCATGGTCATTGGGACCTTGAACATTACTAACTCACAATGTTAGACAAACTGTTATGTGGCAATGCCCTAAATCTTAATTGATATATATATATTCCTTTATTGAAAATGTTACAAATATTCAGTATTAAAATCACATATTTGAAAGGAAGACATTTTTAATTAAATTGATAGTTTTAAAGAGCTTGTGATTTTGAAAAATTATATATACAAGACCTGCTAACTAATATGAATTTTTAATAGCATCATAGTATAATTTGTGACACCACAATTATTAAAAAATTTAAGAGTTGCGCTTGCAGTTTAACTTGACATGCATTAATTGTAATGGCTATAGAAAAGGCCATTTTCCAGAGTAATATGCCACATATTTTGAGTTTATCTTTCTTAGTCATAATATAAATAGAAGATGACAATGACATAATTTTTGATTGGCATTAAAATAAAAAGTTTGACAAAAACTTTAGAAGTTACAGAAAATTTATAGAAAAATGACCTGAAATATATTTATACTAGAGCTTTACCAAGCTACTGTCGATGTTTGAAGACATTTTCAAGTCCACCTGAGTTATTATCTGACAATTTAAGCATATTTATCCAATAGTCTTTGTCATACTCTATATTCAAGAAATCTGTGGATGTTGGGGATTCTACAATTTCTTCGGACATGTCTCGAAATTGTGGAAGATCGAGGTAAGACTCTGGCGGAATTGATGTTCCATGGGTGTTAATGTTCAGCATAGGAGGAGAAGAAATTTTTTGTTTGCTTCATCAGATCCATTGTCTGTACTTGAAAGCAATGCCAAGATGGAATCCCAGAATTGCTTTCCGTTAGAAGAAAGTTATTGTTGGAACCCTGATTAAGCATTTCGGCATTGGATTTTGTTAAACATGGGACGAATTGATCTTCTCCCACAAAGTGTTTATCTAATCTTTCACAATTATATGATAGTAGTCGATGTTGTTCTTGATCTACAAAATCTGATGCCACAGAAGTTGCTACCATCTCATTGGGTTGGAATGAAGACCTTAGTAAATTATGGCCCAGATGAACATTTCCATCAGTAGCAAGCTTCAACAAGTTTCTGCCTATTCTTGCTTCAACCTCTAAACGGGCAAGGTAAGAAGATGTTAATGGAGATGATAAACGCTTGTATGGCATGGTTTTTCTCAGTCCTTTCTTCAGACGGTTATACCAGCGGTTCTTTATGTCATTCTCTGTCCGCCCTGGCAAGTGCTTCGCTATTTTTGACCACCTGCGCGATTATCTCTGTCAAGAAAGACTTATCCACAATGCTAATATATGAAATCAATTAATGCTTTTGGTCAACATTACTTGTTTCCAAGCTTCTCACGGTACTGTAGTATAATTTCATCTTCTTGAGCAGAAAACGTTCCCGCTTTATGCCAGGTCGCAAATAGTTTGTCCAACGCAGCCTACAACTCTTTGCACTCCTCAATAAGCCTGCATCATCATTATACACTATTTATTCGTATTAAATAAAGGCATATAATCTAACTCGTAATGGATCATCTTACACATTTTGTGAATACGATCTAAAGTACACCAGAGCTTAAGCCTGGTAATCTGGCAAGTAATAATTATAGTGATAGGGGGTGAATAATAATTATAGTTACAATCGTTTTATCATAAGTGTTAGAAACATTGACGTATGATTATTAATTCATATAACTAAACAACATATAATCATTACTGTGGAATACTTAGAATTCAATATGGGCAATTACTTTTATGATGCATGCAATTTGTAAATCAATGAAACTGAATCAATAAAATATGCATTGGAAAAAAATCATTTGGAAGGGTATCAATAGTCTTTTATCAAATTTCATATATCTGAAGTTTTTAAATGGTATGATGGATTTCAACAATTCTTTTGAGTTTCTTTGTATGTGACTGAATAGCTTACAACTATTGTTTCAGCTTCTCGGTGGTTACATCAAACACAAGAGGATTCATTATGTACACAAAGGTCAAAAGTGGTCATTTCAAGTTGACGTTCAATACATATTTTATATGCTCCGATAACCATTCACTTTGACCACCACAAAATTTGCACAATTGATCCAATACATATGCACAAATGCCCTAGTAATCATGCACTATTGGTACCAATAAAGTTGCACAACTCTCCAATAAAATACTCTTTTCTTTTTGGTAACTATTGGGTATAAAGTGGATAACTATTGGTAAATTTAAATTTTTTTAGTGGAATTTTAATTAGTATGTATCAATGTATGATAATTGGAACATGGAGGATAACTAAGACCTTTCCTATATAACCTTGTTAGAACAAATATATACAATACAAAAATGTTAATAAAATATTACAATTATACTGAAGTCCTAACGAAGTGTAATATTAAATACCATTGCTGCCATTAATTTGTTATAACCAATTCTTTTGCATCAATTTATGTAAACAAGCAATTCCTTGCTTCAACGTCATAATATCACAGGAAAAAGTACCTGCAAGCTTTGGAAGATTACGCCATTTACCATGGCCATACTTGTTTATGTACTCGGTAAGTTTGTGGTCCTCTTCTAGACTCCATGGCCCCTTCTTTACACCATTCTCTTGGCAACAACCTTGATCTCCGACCATATCTCCTCCTTCCTATGCCAATCAACAGAAAGAAAAAAAATGAAAAAGAGCATATCAGACAATAATTATTCAGAAAACAGTCCGAGCTTGAAACATCTTAATTCGCGAGAAAGTTGTTTTGATCAGTAAAACAATTAAAGCAGAGCACCTTCTGGAGAACTCCCAAATCCATCTAAGTGAGGTGCTTGAAAGTGGATGAATGTTCTAGAGCAAAGAACCTTCTCAAATCCATCAATAAGTGAGATGTGCTTTTTGAAAATTTCAAAAACAAATTTTATCGAAACATTTCAAAAACAAATTTTAATTTTTTTGTAACATCTTCGAGATCTAGAATTTATTATCTTTGCATGACTTAATTTGCCATTGCTAGATTTCAAATAAGTATACAGCGCAACTAAAGCAGGATAGCGAATAAATAAATGTCTGCAAAGTTTTAAAGATTTATTGCAGCATGCATGGCTTAATAGGAAGCTTTAGAGAACATACCGTGATATCCACCAGAATGTTAAGCGAAATTCAGCACAGCTGGGCTCTATACGAAATTCTGATTAGACTTTAAAAACGTGAATGAAGATATACATTACCAATTATTTAAGGATATATTCGGATCAAGTAGTGTTTTTTTATGTATAAATTAGAAGAGTTGGTTGGTAGTGCTGATGTAGTGATGCGAATTTTTCTTTGGTCGTCCTTTCTACGGGGTAGACGTAGTCATTCCGTTAGTAGGTGAAGAAAGAAGAAAGAATAACCACAAAATAATAGCATGGCTGCACCTATGTTAGAAGACGCAAATATCAGTTTCTGCAGAAAAAACTTGTGTGGTATACTTAGCGACTTCTTAGAGTTTGTTTACAATGCCAACGCGATGGCTTCCACTAATATAATTGCTTGGAAGTGGACGGTGTGAAGACGATTCGTATGGTGTCACGTCAATTAAGTCATAAGATTTGCGTTGGCACCGATTCTTGCGGAGCTTGAGCATGCAGGGCCCTTCGTACGCCTGGTACATGACTTTTCATCTATTCTGACTACTTCAGATGTCTGCCAAAATATGGTTGGAGGAGAAAACTTATAATATTTCTTAATATCACGTTCCGGAAGACAATCATAATCCTTTGCACACTCGATCCAGTTTCAAGATAAATAAAAAAACAATTTAGAGGATTTGTATCTCCTCCATACGTTACCTTATTTCTCTTATTTATTTTCCGTGAAACGCATTTCATACCAAGATTCGAGATTCGAAACGATTATAAGAACAGACCGTACAGAGAATATTTAAGGTTTTGTAATAATGTCAACGATAACGATTTCAAGGTCGATATAGTGATGCTAGTTATGAAGGATAAAAGAAATATGGTTAGAACTCACAAACCTCTTTCCTCTTTAAAGTTAGAAGTGGCACGCTGATCTTGCAATAGATCAACCAATTTGTAGTTGAATGTTGTTGGGATAGGTGCCATACATTTTAATATTGCAGTATTTTGTTGGGATAAATTTGATTTGGAGTGAGAATTGATATTATTCATAGTTTATATGTTTGCAAGTCTAAGATTCATTAATGTCAGGGATGGATGTTGGTAGTTATAATTGACAATTTGTAAAATGTGTAAGAGTTGTCAAGAAAGAAAGAGTGTGATGGCAAAGAATTAATTGTGGATTTGAAGAAAATCATGGAGCAATTATAGAAAAGGTAAGATAAGATTGCACCTAAGATTGACAGTGACAAATTTATATTTTTAGTCAAATAACTAATCTTGATTTGGGCATATGGAAGTTATGCCTTGATATAGATGCCTAAATTAGCTAGTAATTTCTAACACATAGATTTAGAAAATTTTAATAGGGTGATCCCACAATAGTGGTTTACAATTTTTGGTCAAACTGGACACTGAAATATTTTTTCTTAACTAAATCTTCACTTTTAGGCACCTATAGTTGCTAAACCATGAGGAATTTGAAGATGATGCAAACTAGAGTTTCGTGACATTTTGTCTGTTGATTCTAAATATATTTTTCTCAAAAAAAAATTAGTTAGATTGCACTTGTTTTTCCATCTCGCTCGAAAACTAGTTTTTCTCATAAAACAACATTTTTGAAAAGTGACGCTCATCGTATAATGCATAACTTTTTTCCATGACGGATAAAATTCTAATTCTTTTAAATTTAGATTTGTAACTTTGATATCTAGTGCTTCCACTTGGTTAGATAGTTTTTTATTGAATTTTTTTTCTTGAATCAAGTTTCAAAGTCAAACTAATTACAATTCAGATATAGTGCAACTGTATAATGCGTAACTTTTTATTTGTATGTATTGAAATTCAATTTTATTTTATTTTTATTGGATCAAGGACTCCAACAGCTGGTGCACTCATATTTTTCAATTTATTTTTTTGATAATCATCTATTTTTCCACATGTGCAAAATAAAGAGCTTCATTTTTGGTGAAAAACCTATATTTAATAAAAATAAAAAATAAATAGATAATTAAATCAAAACATATTAAAATTATATTAATTGGATAGCTTGTTATGAGGGCTACCTGATACCACTTAGGTTTGTGAAGTCTCCTCTATTTTCATCCTCAAATCGAGCTTCAAAGTGCAAAATTTTGGACATTTTTGGTGGCCAAGGGGGAGAAGGGGGAAAAGGGTGGTTCGATTGAACCTAAAAAATATGTTCGATCAAATTAGGGTTCGACCGAACCATGGTTCAATTGAACCTGTTCAAAATAATATTAAAAATTCAATGGCGGGTTGGTTCAAGCGGACTCTCTATAATATAAATTATATCTATATAATAGTTATTAATAATACATAAATCATATATATTATTAATAATTATAAATAATATACTATATACTTATATATTATTAAAAATGATAAATAATAAATTATATACCTATATAGGCACTAGTTGTATGCTTCTAGTAGGGTATCTTAGCAACTTATAACAAGTAGAGAGGTGGAAAGAAGGGTTAAGTCTTCAAATCTATGGCAACATGAATGAGTTTGAAGTTCATCATAGCATATGAGCTATGATGATTATAGATGCATACAAATTATTTCATGCATTTGGTGGATTTAGTCCACCATAAAATACAACCATTTTGAGAAGTTGGTGGAGGTTGCACATGGATTTTTTGGTGTGATATTATATATTAAAGTGGAGAAGAAATAAGAAAAATTTGTAGTTTCTTCACCTCATTCTTCTTGAAATTTTAGAGTATTTCAAAAGCATAGTATTCTTTAAATTCTCCATTGGAATTGAATAGCAACTCACAACAAAGAAGAAATATTGAGAGCATTATATCTCTATTAGTTATCTTAATTACATGTTCAAATGAATTATAGGGGTATATGAAGGGAGTGGGAGAGAGATAAAGGGTATAGGGTTAATAGTAGAGGTAGAGGGTAGAGGGTTTAAGGCTTAAGGATCGAGGGTACAAGGGTTTAGGGTTTAAGGGTTAAGGGTAGAGGGGAGAGAGGGAGACGGGGTAGGAAGGAGAGACTTGAGAGAGGGATGGAGTGAGAGATAAATAGAGTGTAGAGGGTTTAAGACCCATTTAGGGTTTAAGCATTAAGGATAGAGGGTAGAGGAGATCTAAAGATAGGAGTGAGTGAGTGAGTGAGAGAGAGACATAAGAGAGAGAGAGGGTAGGAGGGAGAGACTTGAGGGAGAGAGAGGGAGAGAGATAGGGGTGTAGGGTTAAGGTAGAAATTGAGGGTTTAAGGGTTTAGAGTAGAGGGTATAGGGTTTAAGGGTGTAAGGGTAGGGTAGAGGATATAGGGTTTTAAGGTTTAAGGGTTAAGGGTAGAGTGTATAAGGTTTCATGGTTTTAAGGGTTTAAGGCTTAAGAATTTAGGGTAGAGGGGCTTGAGATAGAAGGAACTTGAGTGAGTGAGAGAGACTGAGAGAGGGAGAGGGTAGGAGGGAGAAACTTGAGAGAGAGAGAGGGAGGGAGTGGGAGAGAGATATAGGGTATAGGGTTAAGAGTAGAGGGTAGCGGTTTAAGGGTCAAGGTTTTAAGAGTTAAGGGTTTAGGGTAGAGATTATAGAGTTTAAGGGTGTAAGGAGTCCAGAGGGTAGAGGATAGAGGATTTTAAGGTTTAAGGGTTTAGGGTAGAGGGTAGAGGTTTTAGGGTTTAAGGATTTAAGGATTAAGGGTAGAGAGTACAAGGGTTTAGGGTTTAATTGCTAAGAGTAGAGGGAGAGGGAGAGGGGTAGGAGGGAGAGACTTGAGAGAGAGAGAGAGGGAGGGAGTGGGAGAGAGATAGAGGGTATAAAAAGTTAAGAGTAGAGGGTAGAGGGTTTAGGGTTTAGTAGATGGTATAGGGTTTAAGGGTGTAAGGGTAGAGGGTAGAGGATAGAGGGTTTTAAGGTTTAGGGTTAAGGTAGAGGTAGGGGGTTTAAGGGTTTGAGGCTTAAGGGTAGGGTACAAGGGTTTAGGTTTTAGGGTTAATAGTAGAGGGGAGAGAGGGAGAGGGGGTATGAGGGAGAGACTTAAGAGAGAGAGGGAGGGAGTGGGAGAGTGATAGAGGGTATAGGGTTTAAGACTCATTTAGGGTTTAAGGGTTAAGGGTAGAGGGTAGAGGGGAGCTCTAGATAGGAGTGAGTGTGAGAGAGATATAGAGACCTAAGAGAGGGAGAGGGTAGGAGGTATAGACTTGAGAGAGATAGAGGGTATCGGGTTAAGAGTAGAGGGTAGAGGGTTTAAGTGTTTAGGCTAGAGGGTATAGGGTTTAAGGGTGTAAGGGTGGAGGGTAGAGGATAGAGGGTTTTAAGGTTTAAGGGTTAAGGGTAGAGGGTAGAGGGTACAAGGGTTTAAGGTTTAAGGGTTAAGGGTAGAGGGGAGCTCGAGATAGAAGGAACTTGAGTGAGTGAGTGGGTGAGAGACTTGAGAGAGAAAGGGTAGGAGGGAGAGACTTGAGGGAGAGAGAGAGGGAGGGAGTGGGAGAGAGATAGAGGGTATAGGGTTTAAGGTTTAAGGGTTTTAGGGCGTAGAAATATAGGGGAAAGGTGGGGTCTAGTGTAAGGGAAAGGATAGAGGTTTTTAAGGTTTTAGGGTTTAAAACTTAGGGTAGAGGTCACAGGGTTAAGTGTAGAGGGGAGAGGGGGAGAGAGAGAGAGAGAGAGAGAGAGAGAGAGAGAGAGAGAGAGAGAGAAGGAGGGAGAGACTTGAGAGAGAGGGGGAGTGGGAGAGAGATGAGAATTAGGGAAAAGGGTTTAGGGTTT
The DNA here is from genome assembly GCA_007258455.2 of Sequoia sempervirens. Lineage (NCBI taxonomy): Eukaryota > Viridiplantae > Streptophyta > Pinopsida > Cupressales > Cupressaceae > Sequoia > Sequoia sempervirens. The sequence continues at coordinate 9,794,551 of VDFB02047144.1, read as the reverse complement.
AAGGGTTAAGGGTAGAGGGAGAGAGGAGTCACATAGCAGTCATATAAATATTGATTTAGGAACAAGATGGAAACATTCTATTTCCATTTGTAGTATTTTTTGTGAATTAAATTGATGGAAACTTTATTTTTATTTGCATTGATTTATGTTTTAAATTGTGTGCAAAAAATTATTAGATAATACTTAATTTTAAAATGCATAATTTCCCATGGAACAATTCCATGGAATAAATATAAGTTGTATATAATTGTATATAAGATTCTTGAACTTAAAATTCCATGAAACAAATATAAGTTGTATATAATTTTAATTTAGGAAAAATGATTTTAAAAAACTTCACTAGGTTTCAAATATATGTGAAAGCATATAATGAGTTTATGCAAGCAAAAAAAAGTGAGAAATGATGCTATAAGTGTAACTTTTAACTTTCAAATGAAATCAAAGATTCTTGAACTTAAGAATTCCATGGAACAAATATGTACATATAATTGGAATTTATGCAAAATGATTTATAACTATGTACAAGTTACTATAAGTTCTCACTTGAACATGCATAGGGTTACAAGTGAACTTGAAAATAATGGATATAATCTAACTCAAACATTCTAGTTCATCCTGCTCTTCAATAAAAAGTAAATTTTTTTGATGATCATCACTATCTAGTCTCCATTATTTTTGGCCATGTGCATGTGGAACTACATGAAGATGTAGGGAAATAGCAATTATTAAGTGACTATATTGATATACCTTGTTATTAGGTTGATAGTCAACAAAATGAATCCCATGTTGAACAACTTTGACTTTTTTAAGATATATCCCTTGCACTACAATAGAACCTGCATGGTAAATATGAACCCAAGGTAAGACATGTGAACATGTACAACATTTTCATTCTTAAGGTTTGTACAATATTTATAATGTAATGTGCACATGTGAACACAATGTATAATATAATTTTAAATTCAAACTCATCCATGGGAAATAGCATTCCATCACTTGTTTCAAGTTGTGTTAGCTTATTCCTCTCTTTTGTGCAACACAATAAATAATAGCTAACACCTTCTATGTTTTGAAGCTCTGCTATGACTGCAAAAACATCTCTTGTACACCAAATTTACACAAAAAAATTCTTAAAAAATTAGAAATGTCTCTAGACTTTAAAGATCATTAACTATATATAATATTTAAATTATTGAAAACTTACACATGTACCTTTTCTAACCAATCCTGAAATATGGAAATAATCAATTGAAATCAAAGGAATGTCTTCAAATCTTTCTTCCTCATTTTCATCATATGTTTTTAAAACAACTAGTGGCACTATATCCCATTTACCAACATATCCAAGTTCTTGGTTGTTGCATGCATGATTAGAGTTTCCCACAATGCACTCACTGCTAAAACAAGAGTAATCCCTTGTGTATAATGTCCATCCATGGTGACTATCTGAACTCATAACACAATGCAAGGATCTTGTTTCTTCTACCCTCTTGCATCCATGCATTGATCTTCTGTCCACACCTAGATATATGTACAACAACAAACTTATGTGAACAAACATACATTATATATATATAGAAATTTTAAATTTAAATAAATTCAAATTTTTGAAAATGTAATTTATATGTACCCGATATCTCCCAAAACACTCTATGTGGAATGTGTCGGTTTGTTCTCAAAGATGTGTTGACCAAATTTGATGCAAATTGTTTCTTACACATTCAACAACATCATGTGCACTAGTATACGATCTTCTGAATAACTCATTTGATGCATTCTTAAAGCTTGTTTGATGCAAGCTCCTACTTCATCATGCTCACCCTTTCCATGCCCACTCTACAGAAAACTCCAAACATGTGGTATTTTGTAGATTTTATGATATCTACAAAGTGCATAGAATGGTTGTGAAGATTTGAATTGTGCCACACATCCATCTGACCATACAAAATGCTTTCCAAATTTTACACCCCTGCCTCTCAAATTCTAAAAAAAAATTGTAAAGCAATCTTGTACAAAAAGTGTGTCATGCTCTTTGTCATCACTAATATAAAAGTGACATTCTTTCTTAATGGCTCATTCTTCATCTGTACTCTCAACACCATCCAATTCTGATTGTGCATGTCGATAACACACATGAACCATAATAGTGATTTGCTTTGAAAAGTAATATTCTATTTGAATCTCCTTTTGATGTAGAAAGGAGTACTTTTGTGTAAAGTCAACTACTGATAGAACTATTCCAAGTGGGAAAGTATCTCTCAATGTTTGGAATTGTTGTGCTTGCCACTTAGCAAAAAAGGAATGCTATATGTATGGTTACATATCAATTTTTCAAAATATTCTATAAATTTTCCAATAGGAATCTCCTCTTCTACATAGTTCAACCTTGTGGATTCTTTCCCAAAATTTGATTGAAACTTTACATACTTGTACTTGTGTGAGTAAAATATGTGAATAAGTAATAAACCACACAATAAATGAAATATTACATTAGAAAATTCAAATAACAATCTAATGAAATTAAAACAAATAAACTCTCTAAAAACAATACTTACCTCTTGCAATTTATTGTCTTTGTTAGGTTAGTATCCTCATTTCTTGAAGGAAATTTCTAGCCAAATTTCCACACATTTCACAAATTCCTTTTATGTAGTTTATTTGAGGTCCATTTTCATGATCACATAACATAGCCTTTATGAACAAACTTTCCTGTTTAGGACGTGCATTTTGAAAACCACAACTTTCTTCTCTCATTTTTTGAAACACCTGATAGTAGAGATCAAATTCAATATGATAACGACAACAACAAGTTTCAAAAAACTTGTTTATCTTCACATAATATGGCTTTAACCTTTCAAACATTGTTTTCCCAATCTTTATATGAGGATATATATTAAAAAAGTTTATATACATCTCAAGTTGTGTTATGTCTAGCCAATGTTTGATATAATTTTCATAAATACTAGGCCCAATCCTGTGTCTCATAACATCTCTTGTATTTGATGATGGATGAGTATAATCATGCCAAAAACTTGAGATCAAGTTCCTAACAACATCTTCAATCCTGTCAGAATGGGGATCTCTACACATGTAATTGCCCAATTGCCTTTTGAACTCTCATCCAAAATCTTTCTCTTTTTCTCATATTTTATTAGTGTGGTTCTACTACAACCAATTTCAGCTGAGAGTGCAGACATTTTTCTTTTTCTTGCTATATCTTGATTTATAATAGATGTCAACATGACCCTTGTTGTAGTGGCATAGACTACTGATCGAGATCCTTTCCTACTGGAATCTAAACCCTTTTTGACATTTTGAACAATATCATTTTGTAATGCCATGTGTTTCTTCTTATATGATGTTGAATGTACACCCAACAGTTGTAATGACTCTTTCAACTCATTACGAAGAAGTAAACGTGATAACAATTGGGTTTTTTCAAGTGTTTCAAGATGATTTAAATGATCATTGATTATTATATTTACAAATTTAGTCATTGACCTCTTTCTCTTATTTCCAAGCTGGTCGACATAACATTTTAGTTTCTCCATATCCATTTCAAGTAAATGATCTAATTTTTTGTCAAAAACTTGTTTCCTCACCTTTTCAGCTAGTTTTATATGCTCATCCATACCATTAGAAGGAAGTGATCCCGACCCCTCTCCAACATGCATTTTTTGAACTTGGGCCTCCTCCCTATCTTCAAGGTTCATGTGTTCTTGAACGGATTCATTTAATCCAATATCTAGATTTGGCTCGACTTCAACATGAAAACTTCCTACTTGTTGAGCCCTTTCTACATGCCACAAAACATTTCACAAAGAAAGTGAGAGATGATGCTAGATATAAGTGAAGTTTATGTATGCAAGCAGACAAAGTGATAAGACATGATGCTATAAGTGAAAGAAGTTTCAACCAATTTAATATATGCTCATCCATACCATTAGAAGGAATTGATCCTAACCCCTCTCCAACAAGAATTGTTTGAACTTGGGTATCCTCCCTATATTCAAGGTCCATGTGTTCTTTAGTGGATTTGTTTGATCCAATATCTGGATTTAGCTCGACTTTAGCTTGAGAATTTCCTACTTCTTGTTTGAATTTACATGCAAGAAAAGAAAGTGAGAGACTGTGAGATATTTAAGTGGAGTTGAAACAAATAAAATAAAAAATTCTTGAACTTAATAATTCCATGAAACAAAATAAATTCAAAATATATGATAAGGAATTTAGGTAATGTCTATGCATGATGACTATTTTTTAGTATTAAAGTTTCCAAGTTAAATCTAACATGGTTTTCATAATTGGAAATATATTTATAAGGAAAACAAATTGAGGTGTTAATAAAAGTCCTAAACACACACTTGAGAGAGAGAGAGAGAAGAAACAAGAATGTACCTTTTTTCTTTCTATGATAATTTTCCAAGTTTTGTTCACACCTCTTTTGTTCTTCTTCTTTTGACAATTTTCTTTGAGACACATTTTTTCTTTTTCTTTGTTGTCCCATTTTCTTCTTCAAGTTAAAGATGCTCCTCAAAACAAATCCTCCACCAACTTAGTTAAATTCTCCTCCAAATTTTTTCTTGATTGATAAAAATGAAAATTTGTCTTCTCCAATATTTTCCTCCTTGATAAATGTGCAGAACTCTCTTCTCCAAAATTTGCACTCCAAGTGATATAAATGTGAATTAATCTTGCAATTTGATATGGAATATAATGAAAAATAAGCTTGTATTTATATGCTTGTATTTAAATGAATCAAGTGGTAATAAAACAAGTTATTTCATTATGGAGTTTGTTGTTATTTAATGTATAGGTATGCAACATAGAGTAATTTTAGAATTTTTTTCCTTGTCAAAAAGATAATATTCCTCAAGCTTGATACAAAAGGTGCAAGATTATCTCAACCAATGAGATAACATAGTGTTTAAAAAAGTGTCTCTTAGATAAGTTATCCTCATTGTAGAGTAAGGGAACAAACCAATATATAGTAGAGAAAAATTTCCATGGTCATTCTAGTTAACCAAACACACCTTGATGGTTCTAAATCAATAGTTGAGATATTTTCATTTGTAGGAGATGTAGAGAGGGTAGAACAATGATTTGAGCACATAGAGGTATAATTTGAATTGAATTTTCTTAATGTTTCAAAGAATAAAATTTTCCTATCCTAAGTTGAAACCTCCTACCTCTTCTTTACAATTATACTTTGTTTTCAACTCCTCAATGGTTCATGTTTCGTAATTCATTTTCAAAAAATATGAGTTTTGTGTACCACAAAGTGATGCACTTTATTTGTTCTTATTTTGTATCAAGATTTTAATTTCATCAATTTTATCAAATTTTAAAACTCTAGTAGAACATGTACATTAATAAATAGGCTTGTAAATACACTCATTTAGATTGTATCATTAGTTTACTTGCTTGGGAGTAATTTGTTTTATAATTTTTTACTACTTACTATAAAATTCAAGGGCTGTGTGTGCAAAATATTTATTGTGATCAACATGAATGAACATAATTATAAAGTGGCATTCATTTCCTCATCTTTGGAAATATAGGGTCAAATGGGATGTTGTGATCAAATGAACTAACATAAAATTTCACAACTCTAAGGGATTCTATAATAACATTTGGTACCATTTTGATGGTATTTTTTGTGGGTTCAACGTCAACAAAACTTATTTCAATGTACATTATTGATTTTTGGCTAAAATGAAATACTCTTCTCCTAAAATTCTACTAGAGATAAGCATGTATATTATATAAACATGTAAACATAAGAAAACACATAGATACATGTAAATAGATTCAATGTATAACATAACGTGTTATAAGAAAAGAGGTCATCAAATAAGAAAATTATGTATGTATATTGAATATAAGAAAATGTATGTACATGTCATATAAACATTTAAACATAAGCAAACAAATACATACATGTAAATAGATTCAATGTATAAACATAAACATTTTATAAGCAAAGAGGTCATCAAATAAACAAATGTATGTTAGAGATCAAATGTATATCATATAAGAAAATGTAAGTTAGAGATCATCAAATGTTGAATACTAGAGATCATTATATAAGTAAATACATGTAGTAAAGATCATAAATCTAGTGTAGGGCCTAATATGAATATTGAATCCTAGTTGACCGGCCATCTAAATGAGAACCCTACTCTGATGGATGTGTTGATCCCTGTAGACAAAATTGTGTACACAATTTGTTAAATACATATGATAATATATTAAATAAATTTTATGATTTAGTTATTTTTAAAAATGTACTTGTATTTTTAAATATCGATTTAGATCTATGCATACATATGCATGTACATATACACATATATATATAGAAAATTGAAACTCACATGTCCATTGGCAACAGAATCATCCACAGAGTCATGTTGATGTACTCGATCTAAAGCAAGGCTAGGAGTGACATGAGGTATGTCCACCTACAATATACATATATATATATATATCAACACATAAATATCTAGTTAAAACTAAACTTTTAAAATAATTGAAAAAAGAATTGAAACATGCACATGCACATCATCTGATATTAGATGACCTAAGTCCTTTGCAACGGTCATCTCCACCATATGAACCAAACAGTCAAGTGACGAGTCAACATCTACATCCATCTGATCCATCCCCTGTTGTGCCATAAATGATGAGTGAAGAGGACTATGTAGGTGAGATGGCATCAGCGATGACGAACCGAGACCAATTAACATCTCAGTAAAACCCATAGTTTGTGCAATAGCCAAATGATCTATAGGTGGATCCCGACATGCACTAGTGTTGGGCTGAGAGTGATGGGATCTTGGATGTGGACGAACTCCATGTGCCAAACAATTTCTGACCTACTCTATATTGATCCCATAGTCTGATGCAATGAAGGCATATTCCTCCAAGAGGTCCTTAGCCAAACAATGCAGAGTCCTACGTGCCATATCTCCCGAAAGTCCGTCGAGCTCTGTGGGAGTAGGGATGTCAACTGCTGTATAAGGATCCATGTTGGTCCACTATGATGGAAATTTTATGGATTGTGAATGTATAGACATCAAATAATGACCTACACGATTAGTAGATATCCTAGTGGTGGCAACTGCAATGTCACCTACGGTTTCAATTGCTTCCTTTTGGGAAGCAAGAGAAACCTCATTTGCTAAGGGGGCTAGAGCTGGGGTGAGAGCAAGAGACCTCTCACCAACCAATGCCCTAAAAATTGGGGCTAGTCTATCTGCTAGATGATAGGTGGACCTATCGGAAATCCTTCCATGCCCCTAACCAACATATGTTGGAAAGTGTAGGTAGTTAACTTTGAGGCCCAAATGGACCTCAACATACAACTATTTAACAAAATATAATAGAATTTGGTCATTGTTTGGATATTGGCCATGTGCTGTGTGAAATTGTGAGTAGATCAATTGGGCCATAACATGATCCACACATCCAGTGACCTGGTATCCCCTCACCTTACGTACATTTTGATAAAATGGAAAACAATTTTTTTTTATCATTTCTTTGGTCAAAACATCCTCTACCTATTTCAAGGGAACCTCACCATGTACTTCTTCCTGCATGCGAGAAAGAATGGAAGCTACTCTATCAGGGGAATATGCACTAGTCTATGTAAGTTCATCTCTTAGTTTTTCTAGACTATGTAATATTGACATGCATACTTCAGAATATATCCCTGGGTTTGTACCCTCTGCTAATGAGTCTCTCAATTTCTCAATCTCATTAGTGTTATTTTTAAACAAATATTTTGGAGGTGGAACATCTACATTTTCCATGTTATATATGTTGTACACCCAAAGGAGCAATGAGACCTTGGTAAATAATATATTTGGATATAATGAATAGAAGTCTAAAACAGTTCTTGTAGGTGCCTAAATTTGGACACTTACCATTTGTCCAAATTTGTCCATTTTAATGTAAATATCCCTTCATTTGTATTAATTGAGTAATATCCATGTTATTTAATTAATACTGGGTATGTGCAGGATCATCATGGAAAAAACAGGCCCTTAAGTGGGAAAAAATTTTAAAAAATTAGAATTAGGCAACTTCACGTAAAAAATTGAATAAGTTATCTATATTATTTCAAAAATATGTAAAAATAGAATTTGTAGCAAATTGAATGTATTTTTTAAATGACTAGGTTTTTTTTTTTTTTTTTAAATCTATTGGTGAAAAATTGAAATTTCAATGCAATAGTACTTAAATTTTTGGGAAAAAATAAGTAGGTATATGTCTAACCACCATAACCATAATAAAATGATAATATTTTTTTATAATATTTTAGATATAAGTAGAGGACTCATGTCTCGATGTGATGGATATTTTTTTGTAATTTTTATCCAAGTAAATAATTAATTATGAATTTTTTATGACAACTTTTAAAAAATATTAAAAATTGTATGTATAACCATAACTTGGTCAAAACTTCATGAAATTATTTTTTTAATTTTTTAATCCTATAGTATGTGAAGCATAGAATGTGACACATATTTTGGATTCAAAAAATGTAATCTTGTTGAAAGCCATAGATTTTTCAATCAACCTATCAATTAGGACTTTTAGTTGTAATTTAAATATAAAATGAATAATAATTATTTATTAAATTCAAAGTAAAGCATAATTTATATTGGTGGAAATTTGAGAATCTCCTTTAAAAACCCTTTTCGTTTCATCAATTTTGGGTTAAAAAAAGTCGCCAGCCACATACCCCTACACATACCCATCATATCACCACTTTTTGGCCAATCATGATCCTACACATACCCTACCCATAAAGTCCTTTATATCCCTAAGGTATCTAGTTAATAATTAAATACCTTACCCTTTATTCCTCTTTTCTTCAAAAGAACTAAATAAATAATACATTTATTTAATTCCTCACATGTTACATCATTCATCACTTTTCTTAATCCTAATCCACCTCCTAATTTCATCATTAGGGGTATGTACATATCTAATTAATGATTAGGATGTGTCACATCCTCCAACTTTTTCAAGTTGGCTCCTAATCTTTATTAGCCACCAACTATCTTCTAATAATTGATTAGCTAGTCCAATCAACATCTTAGTTAACTCTCTCATCTCCCAAGGAATATTAAATTCTTTTTATTATCCCCATGTCCATCCTAATGGAATTTTAAACTCCATTTTATCCCTTCAAGGCTCTCCTCTTCCCCATGTGATCATTGAGATGTCACATTAGTTACATGGGACAAGTACTTACTTTTTTAAGCACCTTGTCTTATCCATAAGATACTTCTCAGCTTCCTTTTTGGGAACCTTGTCTTATCCTTAAGATATCCCAAATCATGTGAATTTAAAATTCACTTGTCTTATCCTTCAGATATCCCCAATCATGTGAATTTAAAATTCACTTGTCTTATCTTTAAAATATCCCCAATCATGTGAATTAAAAATTCACATTTCTTCTCCCAACACTTTTCTCATTCCCATGGTCCTCTCACTTGTCACCATCACTCTCATCCCAACGTACTTGCAAGTGCCTCCACATCATATGTCCTTTTCCACATCACATGTCCTCTTGACATCTCATCCTCCACATGGAAAGATGTAAGGGCTTGTGAGTCATCAACTCACCATAGCCCTCCATCTTGGCCATGTTGGTTCAATCTTGAATTTTGAATTCTCTAGAAAATTCTCCCCTAAATATAGAGGATTTCGCTTTCATTCAAACAATTATGCATTATCACAATCACATTCAAAGATTCAAATTCAACTCTCAAACATTCATAATCTCATCCACCATTATTGCACATCTTCAAGCTTTCATTGTAGCCATCTCTTACATCTATCAAAATACCCACATTCATCATTTGAATCTACATTCAATTGTCATTGTTTTTCATCCATTTTTAGCACTTTTTTAATCAAGGAGAACACATTATGAATAATCCAAGGGCTAACTAAGGAGTAGCTTGAACAAGGTAAAAAATCTACTTGTTTATCTTTATTTTGTTTAAGTTTGTTGTTGTTTGATGTTTTTCAGGTTGTTGTTGTTTGATGTTTTTCATGTTCAGGTTGCAAAGAGGTGACTCCACAGCTAATAGAGGAAAACCCACCCACAATTGGGAAAACCTGACCTGCAAAGGGGTGAACCTACCCTAAGTTGGGTGAACCTACCCCAACATGGGTGAGCTTGCCCTCAATAGGTGTGACCCTACCTTGTAGAGTCACCTATATGTGAACCAGATAACATCTGACTTCAGTTTCCTAGTTGGGAAAACTTGCCCCACAAAGGGCTGAACCTACCCTACAAAGGGATAAACCTTCCCTAGACAGGGGTGAACCTACCCAGATAGAGGTGTCTATGAGGTAAAACAGTGATCTAAACTTTATTTTTAGCATCTGTTTCTTAACATTTTGAGACATTAACCCCCTAATGTCATCTGTTGGTGAGCATGTCTATATTTTTACTAACATTTGTGTGGCTTGTCTCACACTTGTCAAAGAACAAAGATCAAACTACTAACACTTTTCTTGCAGAGCGATCATTTCTAGCTTTGTTAGTTTAGTTTGTTTAGCATTTTTGCTTATTAATCTAGGCACATAGATCTAATTAGGGGGAGACAACATATTGCTTGTTGTGTTTGCAATTATTTTTTCACCCAAAGGGGCACTACATCATTCAAGCTTTCCCCTTACATTTCGTGTGAGCTTGGGGAGTAGCAAAAAATGATCTTAGTGTTCTCTTTTTAGCAGGACCTGCTTGGGGATTTCATCACCCCAAGGGACGATCCCAACCATGTGTATTGGTGGGGTATATAAAAGGGAGAGAATGAAAGTTGTACCTCAACCTAGTCATGTTGTGTCTAGTAGAGCGTCGAAGCTAGGGTGATACCTAGATAGACGTGAAGAGTTCGTCTGAACCTTCAGTATCTCGCTGGGGTTCTCGACTCATGCTTGTGACTAGCTGGTGTTCATGGTTGTGTCTCTCGTACCGAACATATATTGAGTACTCCCTAGTTTCCTTGTTCATCCTAGTTAGAGGACTATGTTGGCCATCCCCTTTTCACTAATCTTAGGATCATGTTGCTTGAACTATCTTTTTTGTGAAAAACTAGTGCATATCTGTTTAGTCAAGTTAGCCTTTACCATTTGCTTGTTGTTTGTTGTGTTTTTGGTCCTTTTCCATAGTCATTTTCATTCAAGTCAAGTCCAAGTCTGTTGACAGGGGTGGCATTGCCCCTAACAGGGGCAAACCTGCCCTCAACAAGGGTGAACTTGCCTTCTGTCTCAGTCATCTCCCAGCCTATTTTTGTCAAAATCACCCATTTTTCTCTAAATAGGCAAAGCTACCCTAGAGAGGGGCAAACCTACCCTCAATAGGGGTAACCCTACCCTGAATAGGGGTGAATCTTCCCTCTATTAGTCAAACATCCATCAAAATAGCTAGTTTCCTAGGTTGGGCGAACCTGCCCAAGTTGGGTGAACCTGCCCTATACTTGGGAAAACCTACCCTTACTTGGGTGAACCTTCCTTAACTTGCATGAACCTTCCCCCCAAAAAACCATTTTCACCTTCCCTTCAGTCATTCCGAGCACCTATTTTCCTATTCTGAACACTTGTTTCCTAATTATAACCATCCATCTTCTCATTTCAAGCATCCATCTCCTCATTTCAAGCATCTATTCCCTATTTTGAGCATTCATCTCCTTAATCCAAACATCTGTCTCCTTGGTATGAGCACTCGTTTACTTGTTTCAAGCATCTATTTCCCACCTTTCACTGAATAGGAAACATTGACCTCAACTTGGGCGAACCTGCCCTTAATTTGGGTGAACCTGCACTAACTTGGGAAAACCTGCCATAACTTGGGTGAACCTGCCCTAAATTGGGTAAACCTGCCCCCCAAACAACTAATTTCACCCTCTGTTCAGTTGTTCCAAGCATCTGGTTCCCTGTTTCGAGCATCCTTCTCCTCATTTTGAGCATCCTTCTTCTCATTCATCCTTTCATCCATTCCAAGAGTCAGTATCCCATTTCGATAATCTATTTCCCCAATTAAATCATCCATCTCCTCATTCTGAGAGTCCGTCTCCTTGTTCCAAGAGTTTCTTTCCCTGTCTGAAAGTGGATAGGTGAACATGCCCAACAAATAGGTGAACCTGCCCAGTGGATAGGTGAACCTGCCCAGTAGATAGGCGAACCTTCCCAGTAGATAGGCGAACCTGCCTAATGGATAGGAAAAATTGCAAGCAGATAGACAAAATTTCATAGTAGATAGGTGAACCCGACCCATAGATAGGTGAACCTAACCCATAGATAGGCGAACCTAACCTTCATCTAGTCATTTGCATCTTTCGTTCACACGTAATTTGTATTTCCATCCGTCTTCTCTTCATCGTCATTTTCGTTCATCAACACTTTTCAAAAGTCATCATTTCATCGACCAAATCACATAGGTGCATCTTATAACATCATTAGAGTCCATATCCATCATCAGTTCATCAATTCCAATCACCTAGACTTCGTTTCAGAGATTTTGATTTTTATGCAGAAACTTTTGGAGGCCATAACTTTTGACTCAGGTGTCCGTTTTGGTTGAAATGTTATGGTTGGTTGCATTATGAGGTGGCACGTGGATTCCCAATAGAAAATTCATCAATTGGCCCTTGTTTTAGCACCTTTTTGGGGCTTCAAACTTTCATCTTGACCCTCAAAATCACAATTTAACGTTTTTTTCTAGTTTTTGAAAAATCATTTTCATTAATAACTCAAAATGCATATCTCAGATTTAGGATTTTAGTTGGAAATTCATCCTACCTTAGTTTTAGGAAGTTTTTGGGAAAAAACTAGACTCTCAAAGATATGCTTATGCAATTACCTAAAATGGCAAAATTTGACAATTTTTTAAAACTACAAAATCTAGAAAATTTGATTGTAAACACCTTATGTCATCTAGTTAAACCCCTAAACTTGGTTTAGAAAAATAAATCGTATCATGTCCTCCAATCATCCTAATTCGAGATTCAAACCAATGCTAATATAAGCTTAAATCACATCCCAATTTGAGCTTGATTTAAATCCCAATTTGGGCTTTAGTCCATTTACCATCCAGGATCTTCTCATATCAAATCAAATCTTAAGATCCCTTCTTCCATCTTCTGATCCATCCTATTTATCCTTTCATCACCTTTTCTTTCCTTTTAATTATTCATTCCCATCTCTTTAATCCATATTCATCTAATCTAACATCATGAATTCTTATCCTCCATCAATGTAACCAAAACTAGTAGTAAAGGGAAAACCTAATTATGTTGACGGCAATAAAGAGAGTCTTGTTGATCCCCTTGATGATATCATTTTTAATAAGCTTTCCCCAACTGCTTTTTAAAATCCAATCACCCCTCTGTGCTATCCCATCACATCCTCACCCACACCTACTAGTGCTCCTTATGCTACCTTTGACAAGGGATATCCATTATCTTCCTCACCTGCATCTCCATCATATCCTTCTTCTACATCATCTTCTTATCCAAAATCCATGTCTTCTTATCGCAATCCAGTATCCCAACATCCCTATTATAATCCCCCATCCACATCCTCCTATTTCAATCCTTCACCCACATATGTCCACTATCCTAATCCATAATCCCAATCTTCCCATCCTAATCTACCATCCCAATACTCCTATTACAATCCCCCATCCATGTCCCTGTATCCTAATCCTCCTTACCAGTCTTCCCATCTAGGTAATCTAACATGATCCACACCTTTTTATCTTAATCCTACACCCCAATCAACCTATCCTAATCCAACATTCACACCTTCTTATCTTAATCCTTCATCCACATCAACATATCCTAATCCAACATCCACATCTTCCTATCCTAATACATATCTATGTCAACCTATCCTAATCAAACATCCCAATCTTTCTATCCTAATCAATTATCTCAATACCTCTACTACAATCCCCCACTCGCATCTTCTTATCCTAATCCATCACTTGCATCCTCTTGTCCTAATCCACCATCCACATCTTTCTATTCTAGTTCACTATCACAATATCCCTACCTTAACCCTCCATCCAATCATAATCTTCCAACTACTCTTAGTCTTACATCCAATCCCATTCCACCATCTAATCCTAGTCCACCAATCCATAATCCAAATCCTTCACTAATCCCTCATCTTTCATCTATTCCTGCCACCCCATCCAAGCCTAGAGTATGCATGATTCTCACTCCAGAAGTTCTCGAAGGACTCATGACAAAAAAGACATCCCCGAATCCACATCATGAAGTCTTAGAACCATGCCATCCCGATCCATCATCCATGGTAATTAGTGATGAGACCCTTCTCCATCCCACACCTATCATTATTGTTACCACCCCTAGCACCACTTAAACCATTGAAACCATCACACCCACCGAATCCACTGAACACCCATCTCCTACTCTAAGAGCCGTCATGCACATCGAAGATAACCAAACCCCATCACCATCTTCTACTCTTAGATCCATCCACCCAATACATCAAAGACATGCAAATCCAATCCACCCTCCCACTCCTAGTAACACTGAAATCCATTCCCATGAACTTCATGAATCCTCCATCCCTCCATCTCCCCCACTTGAGGAGTCTCTTCAACACTCCTTCATCATGCCTCCCACACATGAGGAGTCATGCCAGGAGCTTGATCTAGAGCATACCAACATATCCTCTTCTCCTGATCGAGATCCTTCCATCCAATCTAGTCCACATCAAGATCACAATCCCCCATCCATTCCATCCCATGATCCCCTTGATACTCAAGATCTAATCGCTCTGGATCTCATGAGCTCTTATCACCTACTACCACAAATCTAGAGCCTATCATATCACCTAATTCCTCTTATTATCCCTTACCACTCACTCCTCCCAATCATGATGCTGCTATCCCATCATCTCCATCTCATGATCCTCCATTGTTTCCTAAACCTACTATCCTCGCATCACTTCTATATCCCCTTGGTACTCTCACATTCCTCCATGGCGGTGTCCTTGTAGAGGAAAAAAAAAACATATATACCACCCATCCTCCTCTACATAATAATGGAATAGCATCATTCTTTCAGAATAACAAAAATCATATCATACATCTAATGCTCAAGAGCATGCACTATCAAGGAAAAGGTTTAGGCCTTCATGAGCAAGGTATTATGGAGCCCATCGAGGTCAAAGAACACTCCTATACACAAGGTATTGGATGCACTACTCGTGACTCACAATCCAAGAATGTTGGTACAACCTCCACACATCTTCCACGAGCCTCCTCCAAATGAGCAATAGGATCTTCCCATTGCTCCACAAAATCATTTGCTGCCATCCCCCTCCTTCATCGTATCACCTCAACACAACCATTCACATTCCTCCTTCATCTACTCCATCAATTTTAGGTCTTTACAACCCTCCATCCACCATCTCCCATCCTTCATCTACTCCATCCATTTTGGGTCCTTATGTCCCTCCACCCACCATCACACATTCTCTAGCTACTAAGTCCATTTTGGGCCCTTATACCCCAAAATCATCTCCTCCATCTCATCTTATTCATCCTTTCATCCATCTATCACCTATCCGTATCACCCATCATAAACATCCAACTCTCATGTTCCCTAATTAGGATGAACAAAGGAATGTACCTACACATTTTCCATCCACATATCATCCCCAAAATCCAACCTCCATCACTCCACATCCTCCATCTCCTCACACCCACCCCATTTCTATTAAAATCACTTTGGATACCCCAATAAACATGCATAAA
This sequence comes from Sequoia sempervirens, assembly GCA_007258455.2. Classification (NCBI taxonomy): domain Eukaryota; kingdom Viridiplantae; phylum Streptophyta; class Pinopsida; order Cupressales; family Cupressaceae; genus Sequoia; species Sequoia sempervirens. Next base: position 9,778,740 of record VDFB02047144.1, on the reverse strand, counting down.
TCCAAACATCCACATGAATCTAAAGTTCCTCATGTCTCCTTAAAGAGACATGTTGACGAAAAGAAAAATCAAATCCAAAATCCAAATTAAATCTGTAGGACACAAAGGCCCACCAAAGCAAAAATCAAAACCATGTGGATCCCAAATAAAAAAGATGCAATGCCTTCAAATGAGGAACCTGTAACAACATCCAAAGTTGCTAATCAAAAAGCTATTCATTCTCATCCACCATCTCCTAAATTTTTTTTAGGTCATTATGTCCCAAAATTCACTATCCCATCTCCTCCATTATCCCCACATTCTCCATCCATTAATCCTCCTATCCTTTCACATCCACCACTATATGTGCCAATGTTGGTCTTGAAATCATCACCCCATCACACATCCACCCTATCCTTCCATCCATACATTTTCCAACATCCCATCCATTATCCCACATGTCTCCCCCACCAAATCCCTTTAATCCTTTCTCTTGCATAATCCATTTATCCTAACAAGGTTGTACAAACATCCAATAGTCACTTCACACATGGGCTCTTAATACCTCATATGGAACTTGAAGCCTAAGTCCATCCATCTCCTTATCACATAACTTCTAAATCCACTTATCCCCATCCCTCTCCTTATCCATCTCCATTCGCATACTACCCAAAAAAGTCAAAAAAATAAGAAAAATATCAAAAAAATAAAATAAAAAGTAAAGAGAAATAATTTGTTCAATGGTGAAAACTTGGAAAGCAAGCACCTTGGATAAGTACCATCATGAAAACCTAAAAAACAAGCATCATGTGTAAATCCCAAACACAACTTACTTCTAGACTTGGGGACAACTGCATCCCCTTCACCCATCTTCTCCATCCAACATATCTTACACATCCTATCCGTCATATCCCATTTATCCTGGGCAGTCCCTCCATCCTCATTGTGATCTTAATATAGATAGGGGAAAACATACATACATGATTTTTAAACCTCTTGGCATTCATTACCCTCATCCATTAGCTATCCTAATCTTTATTTGCATCCATCTACCTTCCTTTTCCACCCATCATGCTCCCATTAATCTCGCCTCCTTATCTCTACATCCTATCCATATCCATCTCACTCCCTTAATTTCCCATCCTTGTATTGTCCATCCCTCCTGCCTCATCATATATGAAATATGTAGAGTGGGGGACCTCCTTCTTTGTGACATAGTCCTTGAGACATCATTCATCCATCCAAACAATCCCTCCCATCTCCCGATCCTTATCTTCATATCCATCCATCATAGCATCCCTTTCCATCTATCCATCTGGTAACCTTTTCCTCATCCAAATCCTTATCTTCATATCCATCCCTTCCATCTCCCCATCCTTATCTTCCTACCTATCCTTATCTCCTTACCAATCCAAACAATCCCTTTCATCTCCCCATTCTTATCTCCTTACCAATCCAAATAATCCTTTTCATCTCCCCATCCTTATCTCCTTATCCTTATCTCATCTTATAATCCCTTGTCATTGGTATCTAGCTATAGGCTACTCTCCATGCAATCCAATGCCATCTATCTCATCATCATCAATCCCACCTTTTTCACACACCTTCTCCATCTCCACTCACTTCTCATCACTCATGTATCCATCATATCATCCTCCCAATTTATCTTTTTTTGATTTGGATAACTATCCCATCCTCGAGCTTTTTGTGATCGCCATCATCCTACCTTATCCACTAGGTTTATCCTGTCTTGTTGTATTGATCCCATCATTTTATATCCTTATCATGGTTATCTCATCATCCCTTATCCATCGTTTGTCTTTGGTCTTTTGTCAAACTGTGTTGGCCTTGTGCTTTCATGCAGGCAAGGTCGATCATTTGATCTACCCCTAGGGATCTATCCATCCGGTCCTTATCATCCATCATCAGTCTTCATCATCCTATTTCTCCTTTTTTCCATCCTTTATTTATCATCTATCATCAGTCTTCATTGTTTGCTTTGTTTTTTTCTGTCCAATCCTATTCATCTCATCATTCTTTATCCATCGTTTGTCTTTTGTTTTTTTATTGAACTACATTTCCCCTACACTTTCGCATAGGAAAGGTCAATCATTTGATCTGCCCCTGAGTTTTTTGTCTAGTATTTATCATCTATTGAGGTCTCCATCGTCCTCTTCCCACTTTTATCCATGGTCATTCATTAGCCTTTTATCAAACTACGAGGGCTCTATGCTTTCACGTAGGCAAGGCTAATCTTTGATCGGCTCCCAATCCCCTAGGTCTTTAGGGTGTGTCAGTATTGTGTCTTGTGTCTCATCTCTTGTGTCATCTTGTCAAGCTATGCCCTTATCTAACTAGTTCTTCACAAATGAGATCCACTTGTATCATGAGATTCAATCAGTTTCGAATATCCTGGATGTTTATCTTTTAGTTTAGTATCCATCATCAGTCTCAACAAGATGCATCCTTCCTAAGAGACCTCATCAATCCCATACATCCCCTTTGTCCTATGGCAAAGGACATTTGAAATTGATTGTGATCTTTTGATACTTTTGGCTTTTGTTTATCCTTTGATCTCCCTATCATCACTTGTCAAGGATGCCATGATCTATCATATTATGGTGCTTTTTGATTGGTAAACATAGGGGCATATCTTGATCTTTTTTTTGTTGCTATCTTCCTAGTTGTCCCGCGTTCTACCCACCAAGATCCCTGCAGTCTTGTGTTACGCTGGGGCATCCTTTTGTGCTTGTGGTTATTCTAGTTCCTAGCCTAACCAAGGTCTTCATTACTTTGTGGTGTTGGAATATCCTTCTTGTATGATGTGTTTTTTTTATGCATTATACACTAATCCACCTTGGTTCTTCATACCTTGGCACTTGGTGTCTTATGCTATAGCAAAAATCAATGCTCTAAAAATGGAAAATTTCATTAGGATTGCATTTCATTTTCCATTCCATTGCATTGCATATATCCTCCATCTCTTCTCATCCATCTTTTCATCAATCCTCATCATCTCATCCTGTTTTCAATCTTCTTAGAATAATATAGATTGGTTATTCTAAGCATCCTCATCATTTCATCATCTCTTGAATCTTCTTAGAATAATATAGATTAGTTATTCTAAGCATCTTTTCCTTTGTCATTTTCATTCATCTCAACCATCTCACATCTCAATCCAATCCTCATCCAATCAAATCTAGCACAAATAATCTAATCACATCCTTGGTTTTGTTCCCAGCCTTGCTACAAGACTTGATCCAACCATCATCATCATCGTCATCATTATCATTGGGATGTATCCTTCCCTATCCTTTGGTGTTGTTCTTCGATGTATCCTTCCCTCATCAACACCTTCATCATCATCCTCAGGATGTATCCTTCCCTATCCTCGTGTTGTTTCAGGATATATAATTCCCTCATCGACAACACTCCATCCATCATCAACCCATTTTGGCTTGTAGCTTGACTGGGGCAACATCACATTTGTCATTGAATCCATTTTTTCTTGACAATCTCCTATTTCTTATCATCCTCTCTTGTCCATTACTTTGCACCATTTTCGTCATCTACTCTCGCATCACCTCATCCATTTCGAGAGCACAGCCATGTTCTCTTGAACCCACATGTCCTCTCGAGGGGGAATTCTCAATCCCTAATCTTCATCTTCACCCCCATAATTTATCTTCCTAGTCACTCCTTTGAATGACTGGGGCATCTTTTCCAATCCAACCATCTTCTTCTTGGTCTTATCTTTTAATCCTCTTTGAAATGTTGCAACTTCATAGCACCATCTCAAAGAGGGGAAAAATATAAACACCTAAATTTGGACACTTGCCATTTGTCCAAATTTGTCCCTTTTCATCTAAATATCCCTTCATCTACATTAATTGATTAATATCGTTGTTATTTAATTAATACCCCTAAAGTCCTCTAAATCCCCAAGGTATCTAGTTAATAATTAAATACCTTACCCTTTATTCCTCTTTTCATCAAAAGAATTAAATAAATAATTCCTCACATGTCACATCCTCCATCACATGTCATATTTATTTAATTCCTCACATGTCACATCCTCCATCACTTTTTCTTAATCCTAATCCACCTCCTAATCCCATCATTAGGGGTGTGCACATATCTAATTCATGATTAGGATGTGTCACATCCTCCAACTTTTGCAAGTTGGCTCCTAATATTCATTAGCCACTAACTCTCTTCTAATCATTGATTAGCTAGTCCAATCAACATCTTAGTCAACTTTGTCATCTCCCAAGGAATATTAAATTCCTTTTATTATCCCCATGTCCTTCCTAATAGAATTTTAAATTCCATTTTATCCCTCCAAGGCTCTCCTCTTCCCCATGTGATCATTGAGATGTCACATCAATGACATGCGACAAGTACTTACCATTTTAAGTACCTTGTCTTATCGAAAAGGTACTTCTTAGCTCCCTTTTTGGGAACCTTGTCTTATCCTTAAGATATACTCAATCATGTGAATTTAAAATTCACATTTATTCTCCCAACACTTCTCTCATTCCCATGGTCCTCTCACATGTCACCATCACTCTCATCCCAAGGTACTTTCAAGTACCTCCACATCATATGTCATTTTCCACATCACATGTCCTTTTGACATCTCATCCTCCACATGGCAAGATGCGAGGGCTTGTGAGTCCTCAACTCACCATAGCCCTCCATCTTGGCCATGTTGGTTCAATTTTTACCATTGAATTCTCTAGAGAATTCTCCCCTAAATATAGAGGATTTCTCTTTCATTCAAACAATTATGCATTATCACAATCACAATCATGGATTCAACTTCAACTCTCAAACATTCATAATCTCATCCACCATTATTGTACATCTTCAAGCTTTCATTGTAGTCATCTCTTACATCTATCAAAATGCCCACATTCATTATTTGAATCTCCAATCAATCCTCATCGTTTTGCATCCACTTTCAGCAATTTTTCCATCAAGGATCACACATTATCAACAATCCAATGGCCAACCAAGGAGCATCTTGAACAAGGTAAAAAATCTACTCATTTATCTTTATTTTGTTTAAGTTTATCGTAGCCCTATCTTGAGGTGTTAAGTGTTGCTTGTTATCTTTTGCATTATTTTTTGCATTATTTAGATAGGCTAACAACCCTTGATCACAATTCTAACAATTCATCTACTCATCAATAATATTTTCATACCATTAACAAAAAAACATTCAACATCTATCATAGTTTTTAATAATCAAAACATTCAAATTACTAGATTGCACACAAAACATAATCTAAAATAGTTCTAAAATTTAAATTTACAAGCGTGCACTCTAGTACAAAATGTGCCATTAAATACTTAAAAAATCTTGATAAAGGTTGCATCTAATATTTATTTCCTACAACTAGTAATAAAGGGAAAGCATCATTACTTAACATTGGTGGTCATGTAAAATCCATTTAGTCATTATTGAAGGTACAAATAAGAGATGAAAATGAGAGAGATGATAAGCTTGCAAATATAATTTCTAAATTATTGAAGCAATATTTTGATAAGTAAGAAACCAAAAAATTAGAAATAAACTTCCTCATGTATCCATAAAGAAAATTTGATAGGAGGAAGGGACACATGCACATAATATTTATTATGAAAGTTACCATACAATGTACAAGAACATGATACTAAGGAACAAAGGTTTCTTATAAGTACACAACAAACCTAGATGAAGATTTAACCCTAGTACACAAAGAAAGAAATAATGAAAGAATAGGATAAAATGAAGATTTAATCTTTGTACATATTTTTTCTATTATCTCAAATCTTATAGATAACATAAAATCCTCCATATGAAAATATGGTTATATTTACTCATTTAGATAATATTAATAATTATTTTAGTACTCTTATTTTTATAAATTTCTTGGATATTATAGTAAAATAAATCAATTTTTACATTTTTTAGAATTAAAAAAGTTTCCTATACAAATTCTGAAACTAGATATAATGGACGAGCTTTGTATAATGATTCACAATAATCAATCCTTGATGTTCCAAATCATTGATGAAAGATAGAATGATGCACATAATTGGTTGTAGATCCAAGTGTCCCAAAATAGGAATGAAATGAAGGCTTTATATTTTTATTAATAGACCATATAAAGTGTTACCATGTTTAATTATGAATTTTAATAGTTTAAATGTATATGGTAAAGAATCTCTTAGCAAGAGAGCTATTGATTGTATGTTTAGAAGATCTTATGAGTTCATTGATTATATTATTTTACAAGAAGTAAAATTGGTAACATGTAACCATAATTGAGCACTTTAATTTATTTAGAAGGATGTTTTTATTTGGAAGCTAGTCATTAGAATGATAGACATGATATGAAATTTGATTGATAAGTATATGATAGATTATGCGATTGACTCTAGTGTTTACCCATGTTATAAATTATTTGAAGTTATTTGTAAAATTAAGGGCTTAAGTTTGACATTATTTGTCTTTATGCATTAGATTATTACTAATAAATATGTCCCTTATAAGGTCCAATGTAATTATAGAGAATAAAGATGAAAAGTATTGAGGACCTATATTTTATTTTAATGGCATAACAAGATAACCCTCTACTAGAAAATGAAAAATTGTATGTGATTCATTGTGTAATTATTCAAATTGACACCATATGATTTGATAGAAATTAGGATATATGGATTGATCTAAATGGAGCTATATCAAATAATTTAAGAATAGTAGATCTATTATAAGTGGCATAAGGCCTCAATGTCTCATTTGTATTAAAATATGGGGATGATGTGGCTATTTTAAGGCCCAAAATTTCATTTGTTAATAGCATAAACATATAACATTTTTTTTTTTGGGAGTTTGTACCAAATACCTTTTTCCAAATACAACTTTTGTTTAAAATACCTTGACCTATGAATGAAATTGAAAAATTCCTAGTAAAGACTATCAAGGAAGGTCTTAATGCCATATGTGGCTTCCTTTGCCTATTATATAAAATTCAACTAAAATAGCTTTTAAGAAATAGTTCCAAAAAATTAAAGGGGTCCAACCATGTTTTCAAATAATTTAAAACTATTATTTTAGGATTTTTAAATTTTCAAATTTATATAAATTTTGTACATTATTTTGAATTAAAATGATAATAGTGCTCCATAAATTACACAAAATTGAATTTTATTAAAATTTTGGTTAAAAAGTAAGAAGGTTAACCTTTAAAGCCATTGAGGAAGGTATTGCTACTACAAGTGGTTTATCCATGAAGGGCTTGAAGTCTCATAAAGAAATTAAATACAAGAGGAAGGAACATATAAATGATTTCCTCACAAGTATATAAATGTTTGTACTTGGTTATTCATTTCATCCTAGAAGGAAACTATAAATTTTATTTATCCTATCACTTTTGTCTTATAAATAATATTATATGCACGTGACTTGTTAGCTTCCCTTTTCATTTACTCATGTAATTTAAGAAATCTATTATTAGAGTTGCACATGGGAAAAAAATGAGCTCCCCTCCACCAAGGTCTTATTTTTTTCTTATACCAATATGAGAATTTTATTTTTTCAATTCTTAATCCTAATCAAAATGTGATGAAGGGGAAATAAAACCCATCCAACAAGTGTTCCCCAATCCCTTCAAAAGGAAAGCTTGTGTATTATCCAAAGGATATCATTATTAGGATTCTAGCTTCTAGTTCTACTATTTCTAGAATAGTACTAAAGCCTAGATTGATGGGTCCCTTGTCTCTCCTATGTTTTCTTAAATTATTAATTCTATTGATAGCCACCTAAACATGTGGTGGATCTCAGTGTCAAGAAAAAAGATAAAAAAACCCATGGATGAGGATCCCTCTAAGATTGCTTGTTCCACCTCTTCAAATGAGATTAGTAACAAGGTTTATGAGTGTGTTTTTTATTAGAGGTAAATAATAGGTTTTGAAGGGGCCCAAAATAATTTACAAAGAAAGCAGTTGAACTAAAGATAAAAGAAAAACATCAGCATATAGCCCAATAGAAGCAACCCAACAACAAAAAAATAGCCAAAAAGGAGAAGAACCCAACAACACTACATACTTTTCAGAATGTCTGCCGCCTCTACATTGTAGTCAATAGCTTTCTGTGCATCATCACAAACATCAGAACTTTCCTTCCCAAAAGCTCCTCCATGAGCATTATTTTTGTTCCTTGTACATGCTCCAGGGCCACCCATATTATCCTCAAAAATCAAAAAATACCTTTTTCGCCATTCTTAGCAACAACAACAACTTCAGCCATTTGCTTACCAACAACAACACCCCCATCATCATGGGTAGTATCTTTCCTCTTCTTAGCACTAACCCATGGAGAGGCAACAACAATAGACTCAGCATTCCCAACAATTTTATGACCCTCCCCTTATCTCAACATATAATCCCAAACTTTCCCCATTTTTTCCTCAAGATTGAGGATTCTTTCATCCATATTCTGCTTCATTTTGAGGGTTTCCTCTACCACCGTGTCCACCATAGTTTTTAAGGATTCAAAAATATCATCAATTTGGTTTTGAACAGAGGACCCCTCCATCTTATTAACCATACCCCTAACTTTGACATTCGTTTGATTGAGCTCATGGAAAAACCACTTAAAAAGCTTAAAGAAAACAAGAGACCCCTAACGCATAGTGCCAAGCATATTAGACAAATCATTTCTATCAATATTAAAAATAATTTACCAAGGACATCCTCCTCCTTAGAAGAGCTATTCCTATCCTTATCAATAGGGGATTCCTTAACTTTTTCCACAACGACTGGAGTTTTATGCTTGTGGATGGAACTAACAATTCCTTTAGCCACCACTATTCTCTTCATAACCCTCTCTAGGTCCTCACCCTAGGGCTCCAGAACACTAGCAAAAACTCCATACATTTGCATAGCCGACTAAACACTTGAGGAAGTGGTTGGGTATATAATGTACTTTAGACATAGTTGTTGATTCTAAAATTATTTAGACCATGAGAGGGTTGAACAATTTATAAAGAATTGGAAGACAGCTATAATCTATAACATAGCATCCTTAAATAGGGGAAGAGGTTTGGTATATAATGTAAAATAATGTACTTTACATACTTTATACAATTTAAAGTATAAATTTTGAAATATAATGTAGTTTAGAGGTTGGGGAAGAGGTTGGGTTGAATGTACTTTATGAGTGTTAAATAGGGGAAGAGGTTGGGTATATAATGTATTTTAGACATGGTTGTTGAATGTAAAATTATTTAGACCATGAGAGGGTTGAAAAAATTATAAAGAATTGGAAGAAAACTATAATCTATAACATAACATCCTTAAATGGTTCAAATTTTAAATGAAACAATGAAAGAAAGAATAAGAAAAATGCATAGCTAGATCAGGGAGGAGTAATCTAAAAACAAAGATTAGTGTAAAATTATTTGAAAATAATTGGAGATAAAAATAATCTAATTTAATAGTTGTTAACATAAATTAACTTCAAGATAGGATTATGTAAGTGAAAAAAAAGTTTTATTGCCTTCATTGAGCCTAAATTCATCTAGTTAAGTATGTCTAAAATTAAGAATTCACACTAGAATATCAATATTCCATAAGAATCTCATAAATAGTATGAATTTAATGGAAGATAGTATAAAATCCTACATATGAGGATGAATTTTATCATTACATTATGAGTGAATCATCTCAATTATATAGCCAAGCACATAAAAAATTAATAGGTTGGAAAGAAAAATAATCACACATTTATCATATTTTTATATGTATAAGGTTTCTACCATCAAACTATTTGTACAAGTATAGATTGCATAAAACTATAAAGTTAAACATTATTCCTAATTTATTAAGAATCAATCTAATAAAGTTTGACTTAATATTGTATATTTTTTATAAACATCTCACTAATCCAACCATACATTTTATACATGTTAAAAAATATATAATAACAAAATACAACTTCTAAATATGATAGTAAATCTAATCAAACAAGACCCAAATGTAGGATAAAGACAAGAATCTTAATCTATACCATTATTTTGAGTTTGGTTTAATAGAAATTGTAAAAATTTATAATCCTGAAAAAAATAATGAATAAACTAAGGATTATTTTAACAATGGTGAATTAGTGCCTAAAGATTGGCCTAAACAATTATAATATTCAACATTCTTATCACAAATGATTTATGAAAACTAAGGATCATTTGGTTATATATTTTCATAGATTTAAAATTTGAATATTTATTACTATAACATGTTCATTACAATTAGATTTTTAAATAATATTGCAATAATATTATTTCTTTGAAATTTGTTATGTGGAATTTAATGTTGTTTTTTCTAAAATTTAAGTTAGAGTAAGTAGAATCTAATGAGAGATCTTAAAAAGATTCAAGTTTATTTATTTATGTTTTCCTTAAATTTATGATTATTGAGATTAAATAGATAATTGATTGTATTTTGATTTCAAAATTGGAAATAGTTTAAAATTATAGAACCATATTATTCTTTGATACAAAAATCTATGTCAAGGATTATTTTTATCTTCCTCATTATTATGTTTCACATATTGAATATTTCAGGGAGGATTGTGTGGATGATTTGGAAGTTGAAGCAAAGATTGGTTGAGATCGACAATGAAATATAGGTTGGATATTTTGATATACTCCAAAATCCTAAGAATAGAGAACATGGTGAGTCATATTTTAATAGACCTTATCTTCACTTATTCTATTCAAATGCAACCTCTCCAACCAATATATTGGATTGTAGAATAAGTAATAGATATATATAAATTTACTCCTAATCCTCCTCCATTTACCCCACCATTAGATATATGCATATTGGTATTCACTTACTCAAGTCTTATGAGACCCTAGGTAGCTTTGTGAATACATGAAAAATATTATGCATGATGTCTAAGATTTTAATTGTGATGGATTGATAATTCCAAGAATTTATAAGTGAAGTATATTCATATATGTGTATTTGTTTGAGCGTTTAAAATTAGTTAAAAATTTCTTTGAGGGATTTATGCAAATATGACAACTTAGAAAGATAATTTCAAGTCATTTTGGTGTAGGTCATAACTTAACTTTTAATTTATCGTTTATGGGAATGACATCTTCAAGAAGTTTATAGAAGGCCATAGATGGTCCACTTTTTGAATTAAATTTAGTTATGAATTTGTATTTTTTTTATGCGCATTTAGATTTAAATTTGGAGAGATATATTTTGGTGAGGAAAATATCTAAGAGTTACCACATTTTATAAGTTAAAACTTACCTTATTTACTCAAAATTCCTTTGTGGAATCTCTTCTTTTCTTTGAATAAATGGTTCAACATGTTAAAAATCCATTAGGTCAAGCAATATATATTAGATTCAGCTTATTTAGCCAAAATGAAAGGTTAAGAAGAGGTGTTTCATCTTTTGGGATTTGATTATTATATAATTTGAGGATCTTAAGAAGAGGGAAGTTTAAAAGGTATTTGTAAACCCAAATTTTGCAAAATGGGTTTGTTTAAAAGGCTTTAGAAACTTTCAAGCAAATGCAATTGGCGGCTATAAATCCAAAATTTGTTGCAAAAAATGGGTTTGTTTAAAAGGCTTTAGAAACTTTCAAGCAAATGCAATTGGCAACTGTAAATCCAAATTTTACAAAATGGGTATTGTTTAAAAGGCTTTAGAAACTTTCAAGCAAATGCAATTGGTAGTTGTAAAGCCAAATTTTACAAAATGGGTTTGTTTAAAAGGCTTTAGAAACTTTCAAGCAAATGCAATTCATAGCTGTAAAGCCAAATTGAAAAGAAAATGGCTTTGTTGAAAAGGCTTTAGAAACTTTCAAGCAAATGCAATTCACAACTGTAAAGCCAAATTCCACATCCTTCACCCTCTGTGAGCCAAAATGGGAGCTTCAAAACAGGGTATATTCAAAATTAAATATCAAATTTATTTGGACTTTTGGTCTCATGGAATTTTCCTTCATTTTAAATGAAAAATTTGGTCTCATGGAATCCTATGATAAAATGATAGCACAAAATGGATTTCTTTGATCACATTTAGGGTTTACAAATTTTCAAACAAATGCAATTTTAAATCAACATATTCCAACAAAGAATACCAACCTGGTGAGCTATGGAGGTCGAGGTTGATATACAGTGGCAAGGTGGTGCACGTTGATAAACTTCTCAAGGATTTTTCATTCACTATTTGATTGAAGCACTGTTCATGTTCGCCGTTCTGTTCACTATCAGTTTGTTTGACAGTGATGTATGAAGATTTTTAAAAATCCCTATTTCAAAGGGGTTCCAGTGAATGGGGGTTCACTCGAACCCCTTAAAATATTACTTTTTCATTGACTTTTATAGGGTTCGCTCAAACCGGTAGTTTGCACAAACCCTAGGGTTCAACCAAACGCCTTAAACGATTCATTTGAACATGCTAGTTCAAGCGAACCCCCTGAGCTAGTGGAATCATACAAAAACTGATTTTCCTTCCTCCATCAAATTGTAAACGACTATTGTGGCTTCACCCAATGGTTTGTATTTTTGCTCGTACCCATATGTTGAGTGCTCCACATCCAAAATAAAAATTTATATATTTCATAAGTATATTTATTTGGTTGGAATATGAGAGAGATAAGTATATTGTGTTGGTGTACTTTTTGGATTGAAGATTAATACAAGCCTAGGAATTTTTGGTGGCAAATATTTTCTATGCAACAATTTTTCCATGTATATCTCATGTTATTGTAATGTATTGTGGCTCACATTTTTATATTGTATTGTTATTATTTTCATTTCTTTCATGATGCATCAGTGTCAATGAGTTTGAATGCACTAGGGGGCAATACATTTTATCTATATTTTCACACTATTATCAATATTTAGTGTCCAAGCCTAGTTGGCTTCATTAGAAGGGGATGCATTCATTTTGGAGTACTGTTAATTTTTTTGCTACAATTGGAACCTTTTTGTTTTAGATATATTAAATTCTATTAAAATATATCATGGGCAACATTTTTTGTGGAAATATTAAGAATTTCAATAGCATATGCTTTAAAATTTGGAAACTAAAAACAAAGGATCTTTTGGAATAAAGGGATTCATAGATAGCTTTGAATTTTTTTTTTTAAAATCAAGTATATAAGATGAAGACTAGGTAAAGATAGATAAGAATGCTTGAGGTATTATCAAGTTATGCGCTTCTAATTTTGTTCTCTTGAATATTTTAATGAAACTACTAAATGTAAGTTGTGTTAGGATTTCTAACAAGATCATAACAGCAAAAACTTGGTACTTCCACAAAAATGCTTGCACACAATGAGCCCAATTTACATTATCAAAGAGATTGATAAAAGACTTGATTAAAATATACAATATGGCCTTGCATATATAGCAAAGAAAGATGCAATCCACCTATGATGTTGATCAAAAAGTTCTCCATGATGTGGCACAAAAAGTAGACAAGTGTCCTATAGGTGTCAACCTTTGGATCACATGAGATGTGGAAACCAAAAACCTATTTAACCAAGTCATCAACCTTGGTGACAAGTGTCAAAAAGTGACTTTTGAGGTGAGATGGAAAGTATTCCAACCTAAAAAGGTATGCACATGACGTTTACCAAACAACTAGGTAACATTTAGATGCCTAAAAGGTTGCACATTTAGTTAGACAAGATGTTGTCTAACCTCACCAACCTAAGTTCACTTAAGCTATAGTGAATAGATAAATCATTCACTTTAACACCCCCACCTTAAGTGATACTGAGGAAGATAAAAAGGTGCAATAGATACAAATAAATGGGTCATGAGTATGAGGCTTGGTGAGGTATCCATGTACGATGTAATCTCTCATAAATGGAGAAATATAGAAAACCTAGTGGGAAAAAACTATCCTCCAAAAGAGAAAGAGAACTTGGATAAAATCTCCTAAAAGAAAAGTCCCATGAAGATACAAACATTTTGAGGAAGAACTCTTGAAGCATTTCAAAGTTGTAAAAATTTTCAAAGATGAACTGGAGATTATTGGAATCAAAGAACCTCAAAAAAATGCATGAGTTAACATATGGAACACTACTCAAACATGAATACACAAAGGCAATCAAAATTTTCAAGTTTAAATTGGAACCGAGGAAAACGGTGGATAGTGTTGATTAAGTACTATCACACCCACTTTCAAAGGTATTCACCTCTGAAAGGATAACCCTAGAGATCCCAATGCAAGAGAAATTGAATATGATCTAATGAGGGGTTCACCACCAAGTGTAAACTTGGAAAATACAATGAAATGCAAGCTATAATGAAAAACCCTAATTGAATGCAAACTAACACTAAATGACCTAGAAAAGTGAGGAAAACAACACAAAAAACTATAAAACAAAAAGTGTGCACCTGGGAATCCAGAGAAGGAAGAATGGAGGTATGGAATTATAGAATAGCTACTTTTACTACTAAATGGGACTCATTCACCAAGATGGGTGAATCAGTCCAATTTCTAGGGAAATGTGCCAAAACAAAAATCTGCCAAAAGGGTATCCAGATTTGCAAAATATTGAAAATTGATAGGAATTGGGACTCATTCACCAGAAGTGGTGAATCAGTCTAGTTGGTCTTTTCTGAAGCTTTCAAAGTCCATTCTTCTCTTCACAATCTACTATGTCCTTCTTGATATGTTTTCAGATCTGACTCTTTGATTTGCAATCTATAGGTGATCTCCAATTTTCTCCAAGGCTTTGTGACAACTTTGATAACTTTGATTACTTGAAAATATTTCTCCAATCTTGCTCCTTATGAAATATGCAACCTAAGACTGCAAATAACACACAAAGGAGAGGGGAAAATTTTGTGAGGTTAGTGAATAGGGGTTTTCCTTGGTCAAACCCCTTGTTGGTTATTAAACCTTGAAATGAAAGAAAATTTGAATGGGGAATAATGAATGAACAAAAGAAAATGTTGCAACTCACCAAACCCTAGAAATAAGGTACTACAAATGTGCTTGAAATGGCTGCAATGGATGTGGTTCTTGACTCTTTGTTGAATGATTTTGATCTTGCTTGAAGCACTTGCTTGAATCATAAACCCTACATCACAATTGTTAGCACAATAACAAATATGACATATGAAATCCTTGAAATGATGATTCACACTTGAATGCTGCTCTAAAATGCTTGATAGTCTGCCCTTGAAAGCTCTTGAATTCTCTTGTGAATACTCAAATTCTCTTGTGAACTCTCTTGAATGCTAGGTGTGAATATGAGTGAAAGAACCTTGTATTTATACTCAATTATGCAAGAATTCTTGAAATTACAACACTATAAGCCAACATCAGATCTAGGAGAATAAAATCCCACCATAAATTTAAATTAAATTTGATTTTTAGCCATAGAGGACTCATTCACCCAAGGTGGCAAGTGAGTCCCATTAGGCATAATGTATGGGACCAAAAACAAAAAGTGCTTAGTTTACCATAGAAAAATGGATCATTGACATTTTCATGGTCTTTTAGGTCTTTCTCCTATGATGTTTGACTTGTCTTGCTTTGATTTAATGTTGTAATGTAGCTTATGCATTCACATTAGGCCCTTAAAATTATAATTATGACATCTTGTGAAGATGTTGTGAAGTGTTGTAACACATTTCTACACTTTTCTATACAATTTTCATTATAATTCACCTAAAAATCACCTTTTCATCACTTGTCAAGTCCTATTTTAAAGTGTTGTAAAGTCTTGTAGCAAGATTTCACACTTTTCTAGGCTCGATTTCACTATTTACACCTATATTTTGCTTTATTTGACCCCTTTACGCACTCATAAGACTTAATTAAGTGTATTTTTTAATGTAAACCTGACAAATCATGGGTATGTCTAGGATCATCATAGAAAAAATAGGCCCTTAAGTGGCAAAAAAATTAGAAAAATCAGAGTTAGGAAACTTGAAGTAAAAATTTGAATAAGTTATCTATATTATTTCAAAAATATGTAAGAATAGAATTTGTGGAAAATTGAATTTAGTTTCTAAAGTACTAGGTTTTTTTTTTTTTAAATCTATTTGGTGAAATTTTGAAATTTCAATGTAGTAGTACTTGAATTTCAGGGAAAAAATAAGAAGTAGGTGTCTGTTTGACCACCCTAACCACAATAAAATGATTTTATAAGATTTTAGATATAAGTAGAGGACTCATGTCCTAATGTGATGCATATTTTTTTGTAATTTTTTTCCAAGTAAATAATTAATTATGATTTTTTTATAATATAACTTTTAAAAAATATAAAAAACTTGTATGTTTGACCACCTTAACTTGGTCAAAACTTCATGAAATTCATTTTTTTTTAAATCCTATAGTATGTGAAGCATAGAATGCGACACATGTTTTAGATTCAAAAAATGTGATACCGTTTGAAAGCTATAGATGTTTTTCAACCAGCCTATCAATCAATACTTTAGTTTTAATTCAACTAGAAAATGAATAAAAATTATTTCTTAAATTCAAGGTAAAGCATATGTAATTTATATTGGTGGAAAGTTGAGAATCTCCTTTAAAAATATTTTTGTTTCATCAATTTTGGGTAAAAACAAAGTCGTCAGCCACATACCCTACACATACCCATCATATCGCCACTTTTTGGCCCATCATGATCTTGCACATACCCTAACATTAAATATGACTTAATTTCCCACACCCACTTACAATCCCAAGGTGGGATGCATTTTCCATGGGTGGCGAATGAGTCCCTCTTGGCTCCAAATTTAAAATAATTCAAAATTTATTTTAGATTTTTATTTAAAAATACCTTATGTCAGCTTGTGATGGTGTATTATTGGGTTATTAGGGCATAAGTGTGTATAAATAAGTTTTTTTCTTCTCATTTCAACCCCCATTCACATAATTCATTCAAGCATTCAATCATCCATTCAAGTATTGATGCATCATAACATTGTTGAATCAAGCATCTTGGAGCAGCCATTGACATATCTTCAGATTTCTTCAACAAGGTTGTGGTTAGTTTAGGACATTTCCATGTTGTTTATTCATCATTCCTTTTTAATTTAATTTAATTTCTTCATTGAGGGTTTGATTACCAAAGTGGGAATTGACCAAGGAAAATCCCTATACTCTAACCCTTAACCATTTTCCCCCTTTTGCATGTGTGTTTGCAGACTTTTGCATGTAGATTTGTCATGCAATAAGGTGTTGAAAGGTGGTCAACAAGTAAACAAAGTGTTTCAAGTAAACTAAACCCTATTTCAAGCATGGAGACAACCTACAGTCTATTTTCTTCAAATTTCACTCCATCAAGCCAACAAGAAGACAATTGTAGATCTGGAGCTACAAAATTGACCTTTGATTTCACATAATTTTGGAATAGGATTGATTCTCCGTCAGTGGCAAATGAATCCCACCTTAAGGCTAAAAAAGGTGATTTTGTCAGATTCTAGTTCCCGACAGTCGGAAAGCTGCTTTTAGGTGTTTTTATCGAAAGAAGGACTGATTCGCCATTAGTCACGAATGAGTCCCACTAGTGATTTACATTGATCTCTGCTAGATTTAAGAGCATTCCAGATTCATCATCCAATTCCCTTGTGCACTTTGTCTTACCTTGTTCAATTTTGTTTGCATTAGTTTTCATTTCTATTGCATTTTCTACAAATCACATTGTCGTTTCAAACATTGCATATTAAATTAGTTTTGCATTCATAATATGTCAATTACATCATTTAGTTGCATCTAGATCATTGTATTTATTCATAATTTCATCATACTTACATTAATTTGAGTGAACCACTTCAATTTTGGGGTTCTATCTCTCTCCTTTTAGGTGAAATATTTTAAGAGTGTAAGAGAAGCACATAGAACACACTTCTAAAATTGTTGGTTCATTTTAGTGAACCTACATATTGAACACTTTATCTTTCTAATTTCAATTGCATCTTGCATCTTAGCTTTCCTTTGCATCAACATTTAATTACCTTTTTTTTTTTTATTTTTGCATCCTAGGGTTTCTCAATTTACATTAGTGAAAGATCTTAGTTTCCTTTGCATCAACATTCAATTAGGTTTTGTTTTGTTTTTGCATCCTAGGGTTTCTCAAATTGCATTAGTGAAAGACTCATATAGACTTCATTTTTTCATATCATATCATTAAAAAAAAACTAAAAATTTTCATTTTCATCCTCATTCTGCATCTAAAAAGCATTGAGTTCACTTTAAATTTTCTGAAAAACATAATAAAATCTCATACTTGGACTCATCTGCCACCCTGAGTGAATTAGTCCACCTGCACATTTTAAACTACATTTTTTGGGTACTTTTGGCACTACAATTTTCTATAGTTACTATCTATTATACTTTCTAGATTTTTTGTTTTCTCTTCTTTCTTGCATCTTGTTACTTACATTCATTTTCATCATGGATTTTTTCTTTTAACAAGTTTTGGAATTCATTTAAATCCCTAGTAGACATGTCCAATTGTGCCTTTGGTTGTGATCCTAATGACATTGAGCTTCATCATGCTCCTTCAACTCCTCATGATTGTCCTTCTCATGATGTAGACATCAATGGAGAATATGATGATAGCATGAACAAGTTCTTAAATTAATGTCTTGATAACCTTGAAGCCAATGCAACCTTTTACCCATCCATGAAGTCACAATACCTTCCTACTTTTGCACCTCTTGATTTCTTTGGATAGCTACATCCTAAAAAAAATCAAGGACCTAAGTTCCCTCCATCAAGTGGACCTAGTTCCTCTAAACAACCACATCCTCAACCATTTTCTGATAAAAAAGTCACAAACACACAAATCAACCTTGAAGAAACATATGGAAAAGGCTTTAATATCCTAAGTAAACAAGGTTGTGACACAACAAATGAGCATATCATTCACCAACTTCTCGAACGAAAACCAATAGAAGAAAAAAAAATAGGATTAGGATATATAGATCCTCATGACGATAAGCCTACTTTTGAACATCAAAGACTTTGAGATAATGGTACAATGATCTTTGATTCTCCTCCTTACTTGAACATTATCCTTCCACGTGAACAACCATTACCTAATTCCAATGACAAGGATGCTAGGATCCCTATGGGTTCTCTTCCTTCCATTTATGAGAAAGGAGAAACTAGTAAATGAAAATGACCCTACAAATTGAATAAACTAAAGTTTCATCTCCATCAACCACCTAAATGTGAAAGGAGACTTCAATTTCTTTTTAAAAAATGCCTTATACTCTTACCACCTATGAATAGATTGGTCATCTATCTTAAATATTATAACATACCATATTGAAAATATCATCTTCTTGGCCACCGAATTGATGAATATTGGACATTGATGGACATACTGATCAAGTATCTCTTCACTGATATCGACTACTTTCATATCATCCCTTAAAACCACATCCATTTATCATGCCATAGTTGTAGAATTTTCCATTCTCACTATTGCATGATCCTTCCCATCACCTACCTTGGCTCATTCTTACACTCTATGGAGGAAAGAAGTTGTTAGCCATGTTCTCATAATGCATTTGTCTTTGTCTCTTAACCATGTTATTAATTTTCCTACTTAAGATTGCAAAGTCAATAACTTGGTTAATGGTTGACTTACATTTGCATTCCTAGTTCATTTTACATTTTCCTTTTTCTTTGATTTTCTTTTATATGTGTATCGTGTTCCCCTATAATGTGTGTTTGATGTTCTTTCTCTCTTTGTGTACTTCCTCTATTTGTACCTCTATTCTTCTATATGTCATAAATTTTTCATTTTATTTTTCGCGTTTTTTTAGTGTTTCTCCTTTTTGGGATGACACAAAGTGTTGGGACATCCTATGTCTCTTCCATGTTGACCCAAAATGTCCTTTCTTTTCTCCTTTTGTTTTGTTTTCTCCTTTTGGGGATGATGCAAGGCATTGAGACTGAAATGTCTCCTTCATGTTGACCCAAAAGGTCCCCTTTCCTTTTCATTTTTTACCTTTTATTGTGTTCTCCTTTTGGGGATGATGCAAGGAATTGAGACCAAAATGTCTCCTTCATCTTGACCCAAAATGTCCCTTTTCCTTTTCCTTTTTTATTTGTTCTTGTGTTTTTCCTTTTGGGGATGATGCAAGGCATTGAGACCGAAATGTCTCCTTCATGTTGACCCAAAATATTTTCCTTTTCTTTTGCCTTTTTGTTTTATTTTCGCTTGTGTTTTCCTTTTGGGGAAAATTCAAAGCATTGAGATTGCAATGTCTCTTCCATGTTGACCTAAAATAGAATATATTTTTCTTTTTTTTTCGCTCTCTTTGTGTCATTCTTCCATTTCTATGTGCTTTGTGGAATGATGACAGTTCTAAGGTCTTTAATCACAACATTGCAGAAATGAACATACTTACCCCAAATCCATAGACCCCTTATGTTTTTTGTGTGTTCCTTTCTAGGGGGAAACTCTTTTTCCTTTGTTTTCTTTTTCATTTACATGAAGTAGCCTTACTTGGAAACATATGACTTGGCATAGGGGCTTTCCAAGTTGGATCTCATGTCTTGTTTTCTTTTTGCATTTTTCCTTTGCTACTTTAAAGTAATTTCTCATAGAACACTATGTAGCAATTCCTTCAAAGTGGGGGGCATACATTGGCATCATTTCATTTGCATTTTTGGTTCCTAGTGTAGCTTTGTCACTTCACCTAATGCGTTCGTCACTTTGTGGATGACATTGGGTGTGATGTCCTTCATAAGTGTGATCTATCTTAGCATATTACATTCCTCTTAGTAGCCTGATACGACACACTAAATCCCCTAAGTTGTGAATATATATTCTATTCTTTGATTGTTCCTCTCTTGGAGACATTAGACTCAATGTTTCCTAAGTGATAAACCTTGCATAAACTTAACAAAACTCCTTTGAACATCTTTTGCATTTTACATTTTACATTTTTTCCACCTTGCATAATGCATCTTGCATGCCTGTGGTACCTTGCTCTTTGTTCATGATTTCTAAGCATACAGAGCTTTGCTTGTCTCATGAAGCACAAACTGACAATTTCTCTTCTTGCAACTTATTAAAGTTATTAGGAGGTAAAACTTTGATATGGTTGGACGAGAAGCCCATTTAGTGGCATGACTTTCCCCACAATCGCCTATGTATTTGTGAGTGCATACCAACTAGTGGATGTCCTTCACCCTTTTGGGTCTTCTCACCCAAAAGATCGCCATGAGTTCTGTCATCCCAGAGTGAGTATGCATTCTCTTTTTCTCACAAACAACCTAGATCTAATCCACAACTAGTTGGAAAAATGATCGAAGCTTTATCTAATTCTCCCTTTTCTACTCTTTCTTTCTCACATGCATTCCTTTGTTCTTATCTTTAGTTTTCCATGAGATCTCCATCTTGGGGGCTTGATCATCCCTCTTGATCATTGTCATTCCATCCTACTAGCATACGTGCATTTGGACCCCTCTTGATATGCATAGCTACTTTAGTGTGAGTTTGAAGCAAGTTCATCCTCTCACTAAAATGGGGGCTAAATGTACCATAGAAAAATAGATCATTGACATTTTCATGTTCTTTTAGGTCTTTATCCTATGATGTTTGACTTGTCTTGCTTTGATTTAATGTTGTAATGTAGCTTATGCATTCATATTAGGTCCTTAAAATTCTTATTATGACATCTTGTGAAGGTGTTGTGAAGTGTTGTAACACATTTCTACACTTTTCTAGACTCTTTTCATTATAATTCACCTAAAAATCACCTTTTCATCACTTGTCAAGTCCTATTTTAAAGTGTTTTAAAGTCTTGTGACAAGATTTCACACTTTTCTAGGCTTGATTTCACTATTTACACCATTCTTATGCTTTATTTGACCCCTTTATGCACTCATAAGATTTAATTAAATGTATTTTTGAATGTAAACCTAACAAATAACATTAAGTGTGACTTAATTCCCCACACCCACTTACAAGCCCAAGGTGGGACCCATTCACCATGGGTGGCAAATGAGCCCCTCTTGGCTCTAAATTCAAAATAATTCAAAATTTCTTTCAAGTTTTTATTTAAAAATACTTTATGTCAATTTTTGATGATGTATTATTAGGTTATTATGGCATAAGTGTGTATAAATAAGTGTTTTTCTTCTCATTTCAACCCCCATTCACATAATTCATTCAAGCATTCAATTATCCATTCACATATTGAAGCATCATAGAATTGTTGAATCAAGCATCTTGGAGCAGCCATTAACATATCTTTAAATTTATTCAACAAGGTTGTGGTGATTTTAGGACATTTTCATGTTTATTCATCATTCCTTATGCATTTCATTTCATTTCTTCATTAAGGGTTTGATTACCAAAGTGGGATTTGACCAAGGCAAATTCCTATACTCTAACCCTTAACCATTTTTCCCCTTTTGCATGTGTGTTTGTAGACTTTTGTACGCAATTTTTTCAAGAAATAAGGTGTTGAAAGGTGGCCAACAAGTTAACAAAGTGTTTCAAGTCATCTAAACCCTATTTCAAGCTTGGAGAGAACCTACAGTCTATTTTCTGCAGATTTGACTCTGTCAACCCGACAAGAAGACAAGTGTAGATCTGGAGCTACAGAATTGACCTTTGATTTCACAGAACTTTGGAAGAGGATTGGTTCATCATCAGTGGTGAATGATTCCCACCTTACGGTTGAAAAAGGTGATTTTGGACCATATTCTAGTACTTGATAGTCAGAAAGTAGTTTTTAGGTGTTTTTGTTAGAAGTAGGACTAATTCACCATCAGTGGCGAATGAGTCCCACTAGTGATTTACATTGATCTCTGCCAGATTTTAGAGCATTCCAGATTCATCATCTAATTCCCAGGTGCACCCTGTTTTACCTTGTTCTATTGTGTTTCATTAGTTTTCATTTCTATTGCATTTTTTGCATATCACTTTGTGTTTTCAAACATTGCATATTACCTTAGTTTTGCATTCACAATTAGTCAATTAGATCATTTAGTTTCATCTAGATCATTTCATTTAGTCATAATTTCACCATACATTAATTTGAGTGAGTCACTTCAATTTTGGGGTTCTATCTCTCTCCTTTTCGGTGAAAGATCCTAAGAGTGTAAGAGAAGCACATAGAACACAACTGCTAAAATTGTTGGTTCACTTAGAAATGTGTGAAAACTAGTTCAAGGCCAAAAGATTTAGGTGGGACCCATTATCCCAAAGTGGCGAATGATTCCTCGATCACCAAATTTGAGCCACACAAGCCAAAAACACTTGAATTATGATTGGATAATGGTTGGTGTCAAGATTATCCTCAAAAATATGCAATAAATGAGGCTTGTGAATGAAAAATAGGGCCAATTAAAGCAAAAGAAAGCCCAATTATTAATGAAAAGCCTAGGTAAATGTTAAAGTGTGTTACAACACTTTACAACACTCAAAATAAGGCAAGATTAAGGTAAAATAAAGGTTTATTAGGTGTAATTAATTAATAAGACCTTAGAAAAGTGTGAAAGTGAATTACAACACTTAAGAAAGGTAACATTAGAGTCCATTAGTTCACAAGGACCCAATATTTAATGTGAATGTGTCATCCACATTGCAACACTAAATTAAGGCAACATTAGGCCAAAATCACAAGGAGGGCCCAAACAAGCTAGAAAAAGTAGAAGGGTTACTTTTTTAGTGACTCCATCCAGCCCCCACTTTAGTGAGAGGATGAACTTGCTTCAAACTCACGCTAAAGTATACCAACACACATCAAGAGGGGTCCAATTTTACCAATACCAATAAGATGAGATGATGATCAAGAGGGGTGAACAAGCCCCTAGGATCAAGATCCCATAATAAACCAACATATGCACAAAAGAACACTCATAAGAATGATATAAAGAGAAACAACAAGGCACAAACATGCACTGTCAGAGATGAAAGAGAGGAAAAGTAAAAAGACTCAAATTGGATCAAGCTTTGACCATTTCTCCATTCTGATGTGGATCATATCTTGGTTATTTTTCTAAAAAATGCATACTCAATATTAGGCGACAAAACTCCTGGCTATCTACTGAGTGAGAATTCCAAAAGGTGAGAAACATACACTCATTGTTGGTATGCACTCACACACATGTGCAAAGTGGATAAGTGGAAATTCATGCTTCGGTTAGGCTTCTTGCTGAACCATACCCAAGTTATATACCTCCTGATAACTTTAATAATGCACCATACAAAAATGGATTTTTGAGCTTCACGAGACAAGCAAAACTTTCTATGCTTTGAGCTGATGAACAAAAAAGATGGCTCCACAGGCATGCAATCTATGTTATGCAAGGTGGCCATATAAATGAAAAATTGCAAATAGGAAATGTTCAAAGGAGTATTGTTTAATTCATCTGAGGTCCTATCTTAGGGAATATTGTGCCTAATTTCTCCAAAAGAGGACCAATCAAAGAATAGAAAATTCACAACTTAGGGGATGGTGTATGTCGTATCAAGCCACTAAGAGGAATTTAATATGCTAAAAGAGATCAAACTCATGGATAAATCACACCCAATGTCATCCACAAAGTGAAAAACACATCATATGAAGTAAGAAAACTACACCATGAACCATGAAAAAGAGAAATGCAAAAGAATAATGTCAATGTATTCATCCACTTTAAAGGAATTGCTAAGCACCATATTGTGAGAAATTACTTTAAAGTAGCAAATGATAAATGAAAATAATAAGAGGACATGAAAGCTAACTTGGAAAGCCCTATTCCAAGTCATATGTTTCCAAATAAAGCTACATCATGTAAGAGAAAAATAAAAAGAGAGGGGCTTCCCCCAAAAATTTGAAACACCAAACACATAAGGGATCTATAGATTTGGGGTCAATATGTTGTTTGTTGCAATGTTTTTAGAGAGAGCTTGGAACTGTCATCATTCCCCAAATACACATAGAACTAGAATAATGACACAAAGAGAGTGAAAACAAAGGAAAACCTATTGGGTCAACAAGAAGAGACATGAATGTCTCGATGCCTTGTGTCTTCCCCAAAAGGAAAACACAAGGCAAAGAAAAGAAATAAAAAGTGAAAAGATAAAATATTTATGACATAGAGAAGAATGAAGGTACAAATAGAAGAATGTCACAAAAAGAGAGAGAACATCACGGGGGATCACATTACGCACATGCAATCACACAAAATAGAATGAAAAATAAAACAAGAAATAATGCAAAAGACTAGTAAGGCACAAGCGAGTCAACCTATAAGTAGGTCATGCACCTCCCAATCTTAGTATTTATAAGTAGAAGGTAGATAATGAACCAAAGGGACAATGAAAAATGCATTACTAAGACCAGGCTATCTAATTTTCTTTCCCCCACTGAGTGTGAGACAAGAATGAGTCAAGGTAGGTTATGGGAAGGGGTCATGTAATAGTGAGAATAGATTATTCTACAACTATTACACGACAAGGGGTGGAGAAGGATTATGCTATGCAATCACTCGATTGAAATCATTGCTATTGAAGTGAAAGTTTTTCAATACTAACTTGAATGCATGACACTCATCTGCACTATGTCCAAGAGTTCTATGGTATCGGAAATGTGGAACTTTTGCATCTTTAGGATATAGTATGAGTTTGTTTTTCTCTGGTGGTTATGCTATTAGCTCCTTGTTTAAAAGTATTTGTAATTTCCTTTCACTTTCAGGTGGCAGATGAGGGGGCTATAGTTTTTGTAATTTAGAAGGTCCTTTGCATTTGCTATATTCACCAACTTCTTAGATTGAACATGGAGGAGGAGGACCTAAGGAAATCCTATCATCCTTTTCACTGTTATGAGTTATTGGTTGTTGTTTAGGAAGAAGGACATTCACATTGGGAGGAGAATCTAATATTACCATACCATTGCTACAAAGTTGTAGATATTCTCTAGGAGCACGTATGTATCAAGGGGAATCTTGATATCCTAATCATTTTGTGTTTTTATTGGTTGATATTGTCTCTAGGACTTGATGAATGTTATGTTCACTTGTTGTATCACATCCTTTTTTTTCTCAAAATTGTGAATCATTTTCCATATATTTCATCTAGATTGATTGGAGTTTTGTTACTTTATTATCATAAAATGTTTGAGTATTTTCTTGCATAGAGGAACTCGGTTCACCTATTGTAGGGAACTTAGGTTCAAATTTTGTTTCAGGATGTAAATAACCAAACATCTCAAGAGGTGGTATCACAGTGTGACTTGGTTGTGTCATGGATGGATAAAAGGATACATTCTTAGCTTCAAGGTTGTTAAGACAATCATTTAGGAACTTATTCATGTTGTCATCATCTTCTCCAATGATGTCAACATCACGAGGACATGCATTAGGAGTTGAAGGAGCATAAGTGAGTTCAATTTCGTTAGGGTCATTTCCAAAAGCACAACCTTACACATCCACATAGGATTTTAATGACATCCAAAGCTTGCTAAAGAACATATCCATGATGAAAATTTTAGATTCTAAACTACTCAACAATTTGAAATGAAATGCACTTGTGAATTTAAGCAATGCAAAAAATGAAGTAATTAAAACTAGATGCAATGAATTGGATGAAACAAAAAATATGTATATTGAAATTGAAAGGTACTACCAAAAAATAGGAAATCAGAAACTAAACTATAAATGCTAGAAAATGCAGTGTAGTATGTGCAAAGGGATTGATTCATCCAAGGTGGTGAATGAGTCGTAGTGATGATTATTTTCAAATTTTCAAAAAAATTCAATTGAATTTATCTTTTTTTTGTTTTTTGATCTATGTTTGAGATGTAAATACAGATTTTGACTAATTTTCAATGAAATTAATGCAACAATGCAAGCTAAATGATCTTTCGCTAATGAAAAATTGGAAACCCTAGAATGCAAATTAACCAATGCAAATCTTAATGCAATGTTAATGCAAGGTAAATCTAAGATGAAAATGCACTCCAAATCATAATTAGGATGTTATTAGGGTAGGCTCACCAAAATGGAACCAAGGAAAATGGGGGATAGTGTTAATTAAGTACTATCGCACCCACTTTCAAAGGTATTCCGCTCAAGGATAACCCTAGAGATCCCAATGCAAGAGAGAAATATATCTTGCAATAGGGTTGTCCTAGGAACTAATATGATCTAATGAGGGGTTCACCACCAAGTGTAAACTTGGAAAAGACAATGAAGTGCAAGATATAATGCAAAACCATAATTGAATGCAAACTAACACTAAATGACCTAGAAAAGTGAGCAAAACAACACAAAAAACTATAAAAAAGAAAGTGTGCACTTGGAAATCCAGAGAAGGAAAAATGGAGGTCTGGAAATATAGAAATGTTTCTTTTACTACTGACTAGGAATCATTCACCAAGTTGGGAAAATCAGTCCAGTTTCTGGGAAAATGTGCCAGAACAAAAATCTCCCAAAAGGGTATCCAGATCTGCAAAATCCTAAAAATTGACAAGAACTAGGACTCATTCGCCATAAGTGGCTAATCAGTCTAGTTGGGCTTTTCTGAAGCTTTCAAAGTTGATTCTACTCTTCATTGTCTACTTTTCCATTCCTGATTGGTTTCCAGATATGACTCTTCGATTTGCAATCTATAGGTGATCTATTGGAAACTCAAGGGAAGACAACTCAGAGGGGGGATGAATCAGTTGTCACTGAATCTCAAACTTATTCAACCTAATAAACTTAATTTTAGATCTGATCATTAATCATGAAAGCATAAATGAACAACACATTAGAAGCACACATAACACCAAGATTTTTTATGTGGAAACCTTGTTAGGGGAAAAACCATGGTGGAGATCAATTAACAAGATTATACTCTGTTAGAAGTATAAGAAAATATAAATGGGGAATGCACATGCATTCAAGTACACTACTTAGAGATCATTGCTCAAATACAATAAGGATCACTTCCAAAGGAAGACACACTATCTTATAGAAAGATTCAGATTAAAACCATCTAGATTTGAACTAAGAAGATAGCATCTACTAATGCCAAGTTACAATTCTAGTTAAGCACATGAACACTTCTTCACTCTTCTTCACTCTCTTCTCTGCCTTCAAATGATATGAACTTTATTCACACATAGGACTCACACACTTCACATTTGCACCCACACTCATGCCTTCAAATGATAACAAAATTGTTCTTTTATATCCACAACAAGAAATTACATTGCTATAAGTCAGTCACAAAAAGATAATAAAATGAATATAAACAGTTGACCCAAAACAATAAAGATTATTCATGGGAATCAACCAAGGCCGGCCATAACATAAAAATAATGAACACCCAAGATAAAATCTTAGAACACGAGCACAACGATCAATGCAGACATGACACAAAGATAGATAATGAAATAGAAACATCCACAAGCATCATGAAACACCAGAGAAGCATGTGCAACAATTGAACTTACTGAAATGACAAAATCTTCAATCAAGAACACTAACTGAAGCGACAGAAAAACTATCAAAATGAAGATCACAATAAGTTGATCAACTCTTCATGTGGATCTCTGAAATTCAATGTGGATAAACTAGACATACTCAACAAGAAACACTTTAGTCCACAATCTCAAAACAAAAATGTACTAGACACAACAATAGAAAGAACTTCACTTCACCACTGACAATTTGTATCACTTCTTATTACAATTTTCTCAATATCCTCAACATATATAGCTTCGAATGCAACAATTCTAATAGTGTTGATATCAATGAAAACCACATATCAGCAACACAACCACAACATCCAACATGATCTCTAATGTTCTCTAAGGCTTGATGACAACTTTGATTACTTGACAACTTTTCTCCAATCTTGCTCCTTATGAAATATGAAACCTAAGCCTACAAATCACACACAAAGGAGAGGGGAAAATATTATGGAGTTAGTGAACATGGTTTTTCCTTGGTCAAACCCCTTGTTGGTAATTAAACCTTGAAATGAAAGTAAATATGAATGGAGAATGATGAATGAACAAAAGACAATGTTGCAACTCACCAAGCCCTAGAAATAAGGTGTTGTAAATGTGCTTGAAATGGCTATAATGGATGTGGTTCTTGACTCTTTCTTGATTGATGTTGATCTTGCATGAAACACTTGCTTGAATCATAAACACTACATCACAATTGTTAGCACAATAACAAACATGACATATGGAATCCTAGTGACATGATAATTAGCATTTGAATGCTACTCTAAAATTCTTGATAATCTATGCTTGAAAGATCTCGAATGCTCTTGTCAATTCTTAATGCTCTTGTGAAGTCTCTTGAATGCTAGGTGTGAATATGAGTGAAAGAACCTTGTATTTATACTCAATTATGCAAGAATTCTTGAAATTACAATACTACAAACCAACATCAGATCTAGGAGAATATAACCCCACCAAAAATTTGAATTAAATTTTATTTTGGGCCACATAGGATTCATTCACCCAAGGTGGCAAATGAGTGCCATCAGGCATAATGTATGGGACCAAAAACCAAAAGTTCTTAGAAATATGTGAAAACTAGTTCGGGGCCAAAAGATCTAGGTGGGACCCATTTTACCAAGGTGGTGAATGAGTCCTAGATCACCAAATCTAGGCCACACAAGCTAGAAACACCTAAATTATGATTGGGTAATGGTTGGTGTCAGGATTATCCTCAAAAATATGCAATAAATGAGGCTTGTGGATGCAAAATAGGGCCACTTAAAGCATAAGAAAGCCAAATTATTAATGACAATCCTAGAGGAATGTGAAAGTGTGTTACAACACTTTACAACACTCCAAATAAGGCAAGATTAAGGTTAAAAGGAGGTTTACTAGGTGTAATTAATTAATAAGACTTTAGAAATGTGTGAAAGTGAATTACAACACTTCACAACACTTAAGCAAGGTACCATTAAAGTCTATTAGTTCACAAGGGCCCAAGATTTAATGTGAATTTGTCATCCACATTGCAACACTAAATCAAGGTAGCATTAGGCCAAAATCACAATGAGGGAACAAACAAGCTAGAAAAAGTAGAAGGGTTACTTTTTCAGTGACTCCAGAAAATATAGATAGTACTATGATTTTGAAGTGCTACAATCTCACAAAATATGATCCATTGAAATAATCCCTCATATGAGAGATAAAGATAGAAGGTCCCCCCACTGCTCCATTGAAAGAAGCATTATCATAACATTGTTATAATCCTCCCTTAATATTGAAAAGAAGAGGTATTTGAAGACCAAATGAAATTGGGCACAAAAGTATGCACAAGAATTTAGATCCTGAAAAGGGGTGTGCATCAAGGCACACACACATGAGGAAAGAATCATGAGGATCCATTGTTGTGATGGAAAATCAAGACAACACGTGCATGATGAAATAATCATGAGGATCCACTTATGTGATGGAAAATGAAAAAAAAACCCTGCCAATTATATAAAAAAACTACCCACTTAGTCAAAAATTTAGATTTGTAACCAAATAGTCAACTAATGACTAGTACTTGCAATAGTTAACTATTATACTAAGCATAAAAAATGGGTTACAAAAATTATGCCAAACTATTTAAAAAGTAAATAAACCATGGAAAATAATGTCTAAATTAATGGGTAAGTGAAGGTTGACTAAGTTGACAAGGCTTTGGAAAGTATAAAATATTTTTTCCAAGTGTTGGGGTTGATTGATCAGAAGGAAGTGGAGGAATGTGGGAGTCTGGAAGATCGTGGCTTTATGGAAGTTGTTGGAGATCCTACATCAAACTATCCACATTTGCAATCAATAACACTCAGCGACCAAATTAAATTAAACTATAGATATTTCCTCAATTCCACATTGCCAAGATCAAAAAAACTTGTGTGTAGGTCGATGGAGGTATGGAGGTGTAGTGTCAAAAAAAGTATCCCCTTTTCCACACTTAATTTTGGAATAATTAATAATAAAATGAGTCTAATTTTTCCTTAATTTAGTGTTATAACATGTTTTTCATATTCACATTAAGTTTAGGGCCCTTTTTTATATTAATGGACCTAATTGTGCCCTCTTTTTGATGTTGTAAGGTGTACCTTTACACTTTCACACTAATCTAGGGTTTCATTAATTTATTGAGGTTAATTTTCATTAATTGGCCCCTTTAATTAAAATACAAGCCTAATTAAATACAAAATTTGAGGGATGAAACCTGACATTCATAAATTATATTTCACAACACTTAACTTTGGAAGATTTGTGTCCTAGGTAAGTGACCTAGGACCCATTTTCCATAGGGTGAGTGGGTCCTCACTTAGTCCTAGGATACTACTTTTAATTCATATTTCACCTTGTTCAATGTGTGTCCTATGTAAGTGGCCTAGGACCCTTTCACCCTATGGCGAATGGGTCCTCACTTAGACCTAGGACCCTCCTTTGGAATATGTTTTTTGTGGTATTTTAGTGATTTCAAATCCATAATTCAATGTTGTCTTGTGATATTTGAATTCCGGGAATTAATCTTAAGATATGTATAAATAAGAGGTTATTTCACTATGTTTCATCGTAAGACACCTAGCAAATTGAAGTTATCATAAGAGAATTCAAGATAGCATTCAAGACAATTTCAAGGCATTCAAGGAAATATTTATAGAAGAATATTGTAGCAATCAAGATTTCATTGTCATGTCAAAGATGTATTGCATCATGCATGTTGTGTGAGCTAATATGTTGATGTAGTGTTCAAGATCAAATCGAGCATATCAAAGATATTATCTCTAATCATGTTTCATGATCAATATCTACATTCATGGAGGCCACTACATGCTAGTTTATAGATTTATCAAAGGTTCAAATATAGTTTGGTGAGTCATGACATTGCATTTGTTCATTCATCATTCTTTTCATGCTTTTATTCATTTCAAGGTTTAATTACCAAAATGGGGTTTGACAAAGGCAAATCCCTATTCCCTAAAAAACAACATTTTTCTCCCTTTAATGTGTGATTGCAAATTTTAGGTTGAAGATCTATTAGAGAGAAAAATTGAAGAAAGTTGCAAAGTTTTCAAAGTTGCAAGAAAAGTTGTCAAAACACAAAAATTGATCTACAAGTTTTATTTCCAGCTTTCCGATTGTGAGATTCAAGACTCTAGGAGTGTAGACACAAGAGAAAAAAACTGAAAAAAAATATTTTCTAGAGCCCTATCCATGACCCATTCACAATAGGAAGAATGAGTCCTTAGTGAGCCTTAAAAAATAGTTTTGTGAGAGGTATGCAATATTTATCCCTTCCAGATTCTCCTTAAAGTCTATAGGTTTAATTAGTATTATGTTTAAGCTTCTAAAAGTAGTTTAAATCTTGTAATATGGAGTTTATTTGCTATTTTAATCTTTCTCCCCAAAGTGCTATTTAGCTTAGACCCCTGTCCTAGCATAAAAGGGAAATTTGAAGATTCACATCTTGGGTTGGCTCACCTAAGGGTTATTGGTCAATTCGTTGTGTGGATCTTATTTCCTAATGAAAATAGAAGAATATGACCCCTTTTCCATCTTTGGATCCACTTTTCCAATTTTGGGGAAATCTCCCGCTATCTTGTTTTTCTATATTTCATTTTCATGAACCCGACCTTTTGATCATTGCATTTTCTAATTTTGGAGTTATCTTTCATCCTAGATTTATATCTTGCATTCATTTACATCTCTTTGCATTAAATTAGGTATCATTTAGGGTGTCTAGTTCCCATTCAAATTTGCATTGCATCTAAGGTTTTAGGATTGCATATTTTGCATTCTTTAAATCTATAAAATGCAAAAAAATAAGTCATATTGCATATCATTTACATCATATTAAATCTCATTTGAAATTGCATATAAAATTAGGTGTTCTAGGTTATCATTTTGTCACATTTTGCACTTGCATTTCACAAAAAAATCAAACTAAAATTTGCAGTAACAAAATAAAATTTGGAAACCACTAAAAATCACTTAAAAATTTGTAAAAACTTGCTTGATAACCCTCATCTAGGAATCATTCACCCTAGGGTAAATGAGTTCCTAATCAGGTCACATTTTGATTTTATGGGTATTAAAATATTCATTTCTACATTTCTGTTTGCCACTTTTAGATTGTTGTTATTGTTTGCATAATTTTTTTTCATCAATTTCATCTTATCTAGCTTAATTTGGTAAATTTACTGCATTGTATGATTTCAAATTTGCATGTACAAGAATTTATTTTTGGGTTTAAAAGCATAGTGTAATCAAAAAATTACCTTGTTTAGAATCCAAAAATTGCATTTACACATTGCATTTTAGGTCATTGCATTACATTTTACCCTCTTTCCATTTTGGGTTGGCATTGAGTTTGAGAAACTTGTATGAGCTTTACAACTTGGTGTCCTATTAGGAATACTATTGCGAGACATATTTTGAGACTCATGACATCCTATGATACACCATTTGTCATGGATCTTGAGCTTTCTATCTCTCTTTCTAATAGTGTTGATAATCAACCCCCTATGGATCATAGCATGCATACCTCATTTCCCATGACTTCCCTTTCGACAAAAAACATGCATTATATTACTAATATCCCACAAGAAAACATAAGGAGGCTAGATGAAGAATCAAAGATTTTACAAAACATTGTGAGAACCAAATCTATTGCTACTAATTACATTCCTCTCATAAGGAACCTGAACAATGCTTAAACATAAAGAAGGGATATAATTTATGTGCTCCTTGGTCCATATCATTAAACTAAATTTTCCTCCTCCTCAACCACCTTCCAATACATCTCCCATGCATAAGAGAAAACAAACCACAAGTTTGGATCACTTTACTACTCCTAATTCATCATGTTCTGAAAAAGGAAAGGGTTTGCAATTAGAAGAAGAAAGTGATGACAACATAGTAATCAAACCAAAGAAAAAGAAACCAAAATTATATCCACGCCAAAGACTTCAACTAAAAAATTTGTGTGACCTAATTGCAAAATAATATCATGTATTACAATTGTCTAACACTGACATCTTTTACACCCTTGTACATTGGAAATTGGTTGAATCACCACCTAAACGTGAAAATTTGACTGAATGTCAAAATTATCAAAATAGACCATATCGTGCTTATCATAGATTCTTTGGACATCACAATGATAATTTTCATGTTTTAAAATGAATTTTGGAGAAATTTAGATCCCCTAGGGATCCACCTTGACTTAAAGCATGCCTTCTGCTCCTTGCCATATAATAGTTGTAGGATCCTAGTATTCTCACTATTACATGCTATACATTCATTGAAAATAATTCTCTTTGCATGGGATATGGGAGTGATTAAAATATAGAATTAAATAATTTTTTTGGGATTAAGAGAAAAAGTTAGTACAACAAGAGAGGAATTATCAAAATAGAGTGATTGTAGAATAAAGACAATTGGAGATCGATGAATTGTAACTAATTTAGTGCCTATAACCTATGGTATTAGATTTTGTTATTATTATTTTATTTCAAATTGTATGATTTTAAATTATTTTAATGGATTGAAAATAATTGAATTCAATTCTATTGATTAGCATAATGTTGATTTGATTTCAATTGACAAATGAAATTATCGAAATGGGATGTTGCCTGGATGTGAATAGGGGAAATCATTGTTTTTCATTAATTGGTTTTATTTTGAGAGTTTGGATCATTTTTCATTTGCATCACAACCTTATGAAAAACCAAAGAAAATAGTGTATTTTAAAGAAAAGTTTGAATAATATAAATATTCATATGTAGTACAACAATAGGTTAGACAAAAAGAGAAAGAATAATTTTAGAAGAAATTTTTCATGAGGAACAAATATAGCCTCTCGTTACAAATGTACGAAGTTCAATTAAGAAAAGAAGCCTAATAATAGGTATGGATATAGGCTATCTAGTTTTCATTTTTTATTTACATTATAGTGTACTAACATAGGAATCTCTATCTTTTGAAGAGCATAAGTCCTTGTGAGAGGCTATGAAAAATGGAACAAAGGCTTTGGAAAAGGGATACTCTTGGAGAGAGGATGTTAATTTTGGTAAAATTTTCTCTTTTTGTTGAATTATCCTTCATTATATTCATATTATCTATTGTGGAAGCTTGTGATTTTTGAGAATAAACAAATGGATATAAAATTTAACTTTTGGCATGGGGATCTTGAAGAATCTAGATGGATTTGAGGTAAAACTAGGGAAATTAGTTTAGAAGATAAAACAGCCTTTATATGGATTGAATCAATCAACTCAAATATGTTCTCAAAATATTGATGTATTTTCTTTGAAGCTAGGTTCTAGTAGCAGTAAATTAGATCATTATATATACATTAAATGCATTGATAATAATTATAATTATTTTATTATATGTGGATAACGTGTTATTTATTACTAATAACAATACAATGATTAGGGATATTAAGATTTAGCTTGAATCTAGTGTATTTGACATGAAGAATCTAGAGGTGAAAATATTATTCTAGCAATATAAATTAATAGGTATTAAGTTTAGTAAATTATTTAATTTAATTAAAACATGAATATTTACAACATTTTATGGTAGTGTGATATGTATAATAAGAAACTAATGAGTATTACTTTACATATATGCATTAATATTTCATTCAATTTATGTGATAGGTCAAATAGTAATATAGAGAATGTGTATAATCTATCTTATGCTAGTGTTGTTTTTTAGCTTGGTGTATGTAACAATATGTATTAGATTAGATGTGAAAGAAATGTTAGTTATTATCACATTTATTTCTAACCTTAATACAAATCATTGAACTTGTGTCAAGAAGGTATTTAGATATTTGTATATAAATTTTTTCTTGTAGCATAGATTTTTGGCACCTATTTGCTTTCTATCTCTCCTAGGGTTTTTCACCTAGAAGGAGAAAGATGGGCCAAAAATACTTATGTTACATTCAAAGGAAATGCAATATGGATAGAATAAGGATGCAATATATGCCTAGATATAATGCTTTAATGCAAGAAAATAATGAGATTGATTGACTAATGAATAGAAACTAAAGGAAAACAACTTTTTTGAAAACACATTGTGTAGTGCAACAATGAACTAGGAATGAATGCAAAACTTAATAGAAATGAACCAAACTGAAAGTGTGCACCTGGAATGTGGATGGAGATTGGAAATTATTTCTCAAATGCTACTAATGCTGAAATTTAGGCCTGGTGGGACTCATTCGCCATTCTGGGTGAATTAGTCCCAGTTCTGCCAAATTGTACCAGAACCCGTTTCTAACAAAAGGGTACTCAAAAATGCAAAAAACTCAAAATTGACCTTGGAGTGGGACTCATTTTCCAATCATGGAAAATGAGTCCACTTTTGAATTTTTGTATTTTCAAAGGTTGATTCTAAAGCTTTTGATCTGCACTTTGATGCCCTATAGGTGTTCG
Source organism: Sequoia sempervirens (assembly GCA_007258455.2). Lineage (NCBI taxonomy): Eukaryota > Viridiplantae > Streptophyta > Pinopsida > Cupressales > Cupressaceae > Sequoia > Sequoia sempervirens. The sequence continues at coordinate 9,742,353 of VDFB02047144.1, read as the reverse complement.
CTTCTAAAACTTTGATTTACAATTCTGAAAATGGATTTTTGTTGATATTTTGACTTGATAAATGAGGAGAAGACTTTAGCAACCTTGTAAATTTATCTTCAATTATTTCCAAGCTTCCAAGAGACCTAAATCTGCAAACATACAAAACAAGAGAGAGATGTTGAATGTTAGGGCATGGGGGCTTGCCCTGGTCAAACCCCTTTTAGGTAATTAAACCAAAATGATGAAAGAAAGGAATGAAACTTGTAACAATGGAATGGATTACCTTGCCATGATGATTGATCTTGAAAGTCTACAACATAACATGTAGAATCTACCCTTGGATGTCTTAGGAAGCTAAATTGATGACTTGCAATATAAATGCCCTAGCTTGCTTGACTTGAGATAGAAGATAGATGATGAATGAATGATGTGAGTGTGTTAATGGATGAATAGATGTAAAAACAAGTTTATATAGGTTCTTTGATAAGAAATTCACCTTATTTTCCTGTTAATTGGATCTGTGAGGCCGACATGAAGAAAAATTGAATAAAAACCTTAATTTTTCCCACTCATACCCTAAAAAGGGCTCAAATGGGACTCATCCACCACTAATGGGGAATGGGTCCCACCTAGATGTGACTAATTTGCCACTAATGGAAAATGGGTCCCATAGGGGCCATTTTTGCTAGCTGGAATGTCGAGAAGTAAGAAAATGAAGTTTATATGATGACTATGTCGGTTAGTTGAAAATATTTTGCCTCGGGATGCACAATATGGGTTAATAGGGGCATATTAGTGATGATGTAAATGTAAAATAGGGCTTGGGACACAAAATTCAATGTCAAAGTTTGAATAAATACACTTTACAACACTAAAATGAGGTCCACATAGCCTAGGATGTCACAAGAACTAATGTGAATGTGTGGGGAACATTCCAACATTAGTTTATCATTAAATTTGTTTGAAAAGCCTTCTAAATTGATGTAATAATATTATTATACACATTTATAATGTTTAATTAGGGATAAATAGGTTAATTAAGTCTAGAAAAGTGTGAAATTCCTTTACAAGACTTTACAACAACTTTACAAGACTTCGTTAAAATCATGTTATTCAATTTATAAGGGTCCAAGACCTAATGTGGATGCATAAAATGCCTTAAAACACTAGATTAAGACCTCATTAATTCCATTTTATCATGAATTAATCCCTTGTCAAGCAAAGGGTACTTTTTTCTATCGAACATGTCTATTTCTCAAGCTAACATTGTTCTAATGATATCAAAAAGATATTATAGATATGAAGGTTTGGTGATGTAGACTAGGTAGGTGAATTAAATGATAAAAGGTATATTAGTGGCTTTTTATTTTCTAATTTTTTTGTTATTATTCACTAAGTGAATACTAGATATCTCATAATTTTTCTTTCATTATCAACACTAATTATATTGCTTCTATGCTTGCATATAATAAGGTAGTTTGGTTATAAATATTATGCTCTACAGTTTGTTTAGATTGTAAGATGGTGCAAACTAAATTTGTTGATGAACAGTAGCTATTTAGCTATAAATTCAACATTCTATGATCCCACAAATTATTGATGTACATACTATCACTTTTTCTATGAGGTGGTGGAGAATAGTAAGATCATGTTATACAAGGTTAAAACTTGACAAAATGCTATAGATTCACTTTTAAAAAATGAGCATAGAAAAATTATATTGGCACAAGGATATTATAGACCTAATAACATGTATTTAAAATCCTCATTATGTTTCTCTTTTATTATTGTAAAATATAAATATTATGTTGGAGAATGTTGGGATTTGTGGATCTATCTACCTTCTAAATCAATATGTCAATTTTGTTTAATTTTATATGTAAATAAAAAATTGAAAAATATCCTCTTTGATACGTAGAATTGGTGATCTTGGTTGCCTCAAATTTAGTGGTGATGATAATATTAATTAGTATCTTTAATTATTTTGGATTTTTCTGCAAGAAGATATGAAAATTGGAAAAAGAAAATGAAAGGTCACTTTATAATATATTGAATTATTCCTTGTAAATAGTTATTTAATAATATATGTGAAAGTTACAATTTGTCTTTTCTAGCATTATGGTGGAGGTTACATGCTATATATGAAAATGGGATATCAAAAAAGTACATTTAAGGGGTAGAATGAAATTAGAGGTGCTTATTATTACCCTACAAATACACATGATATAAAATTATTTATTAAATGAATTCCCCATGAATTTGAATTACCACTTAAAACTATATATTGATCTATAATAAACTTGAACTATTTTGTAGATTGTTTAACTTTGGTGCATTATTTGTATGTTAATGTAACATCATGAGTGAGTTGAACTAGGGATTTTCAGGATTTTTATCAAGTTTGATTGGAAATGGATAATACAATGTCAAAATCCTAATAGATTTGAACTTTACAGTTTAGTATGGAGGTTTCCTATATCCTAGTGTTGCTATGGTAGCATCTATGCAATATTTCATTAATATATGATTAACATATCATGAAATATGGTAGTTTGAGGAATTCAATAGATGTTGGGACTAGCTCTAAGGCTTGTAGGAAATTTGCTAAAACTACTAGATAGAAGAATTCAACTAGAGATATTACTCATGGGAACCAAGCGACATTAGAGCAAGTCAGCTCTAGAAGAAATAAGAAATGTTGATTCTCTAATGTAAAATTTGAGGGCTCAATAGGCTTCATAAGAAGAACATTGATAGGGATCTTATCAAATAATTCAAGCTTGAAATTTTATTATTACAAGAGACTAAAATGACTACTGTTGATTTTGAGAAATCTAGTAAATTTATCTGGCCCAATGCCCTCTACTTGGTGGTTGATGTAAAGGGGGCTTCTAGTGGGTTTGTCATGATGTGGAAACCTTTTCTTAAGGATTATTTATTTTCTATGGACATAAACTTTCTTAATGTTCATTTCCCTCAAAGTTACGATCTTCACAAATGGATCCTTTCCAATGTTTATGTACTAAATAATACTATTCTCAAAAGAAGTACTTGGTCCACTTTGTTGGATAGTAGAAACTCCTTTCTTCTTAGCCACTAGATGGTGATGGGTGACTTTAATACCTGTGTCTTTCCCTTTGAGAACCTTAGAGGTATTATGGATCTAACAGACATTATGATGGATCTTAATAACTTCCTTTTTGAGGTATGTTTGTTTGATTTTGATCTTGAAGGAAATTATTTGACCTGTTCCAACAAACAGGTTGGTGATAACCTAATTTAGGTTAGACTTGATAGATCATGTCTAGTGACCTCCAATTGGGATATGTCTTCCACTCTCTCTATGTCCTCCCTCCTTATGATTGGTTCTGACAACATCCCCTTCTCCTTTGGTGGAACACCCCTCCTTCAAAAGGCCAAGCACCCCTTTGGATTTGAGTTGATGTGGTCATATCACCCCCAACTTATGGACCTAATTTTCGAGTGGTGGAGTATCATGGTTTGTGGCTCTATTATGTTTAGGTTGGCATTCAGACTAAAATCTCTCAAAAAAATTCTAAAAGTTTGGAGCAAGAGTAGTGTATGAAATATTTTTTTATCAGAAGAAATTTCTTAAAGAGAAAATTATATAGGTTCAAGGCCCTGGTGCTTCATGGTTTTCCTCCTTTCTTCTTTGAGAAGTATCGGGACATCATCGGTCTTGATGTTATCTCTACTATTAAGGAATTCCTCTCCTCTAGAAGTATTCTCAAAGAATTTAATAATACTTTCATTGTCCTTATTCCTAAACATCTTGGGGCCAACAAGATGTCTAATTTTCATCCTATTAGCCTTTGTAATACCTTCCATAAAATCTGCTCCAAACTGTTGGTCAACTACATTAAGCCCTCTTTGGATAAGTTGATTCACCTAGGCTAGAAAAGGCTTTGTTCCAAGTCGTAAAACTATGGATTTCATCATGTTGGTCCATGAATCCATTCCATGAGCAAAAGCAAAAAAGAAAGTATGGCCTTCAAGCTTCATATCTCCAAGGCCTATGATAAAGTGTCCTAGATTTTTTTCTTTCATTTCTTGTGTAGATTTGAGTTCTCTAGTTAAATTCTTAATCCAATTCAAGGTTGTGTTACCTCTCTCAAGTTCTCTATGGTTCCCAATTGCACTCTATAGGGGTTTTATCTATGTTTGGTGGTATTCAGCAAGAGGACCCCTTATCCCCCTATCTCTTCATCTTGATGGCTGAGACCGTTCTTAGCTACAACATTGAGAAAGATTTTGTGAATGGTACTCTAGCTGGTTTTTCTCCCTCTTCTATATCTCGAACAATTTCCCATCACCAATTTATTGATGAAATGATTCTTTTAGGGGAAGCCACTTTAGCATAGGCCAAGTGGTGGATCTATGTTCTACAAAAGTTTATTTTTCCTCTAGCCAATGCATGAATTTTTCTAAAACTATCATTTTTTCCTTAATGTTAACCCTCAACTCTTCAAGCTAGGATATCTAGAGTTGTTAATTTTAAAATTATTTGCCTCCCATTGACTTACTTGGGAATGCCCCTCACCTTCGGTAAGGTGGATAACTCTATTTTGTCTAACTTACTTGAAAGGGTTCAAAGAAAGATGGTAGCCTCGAAAGGTTCTCTTCTTAGAAATGCAATTAAACCACTCCTTCTTAAGTCCACTCTTCAAAGTTTTGTGGTGTATCTGATGTCTTTATTTTTATGCCCCCTTCATTGTGAGAGAAGTTAGAGCAGATTTAGAGAAGGTTCCTCTAGTTAGGAACAAAAGAAAGGAATCACTACCCTTTGGTGAATTGGAAACGGTTTGCTCCAAGAAACTCTATGGTGATTTGGACTTGAGGAAAACCATATAGATAAAAATGGCTCAAGATCTAAAATCACTTGGAAAATTTTGAATAAACAGGATGAATGAATTTTTATCCTTAGAGATAAGTATTTGGTGGGAAGGGATGGTATTTCCCTCCTTCAAAATGTGGAAATTCCCTTGAGATCAATAATCTAGAATAAACTCCTCAAAATAAGGAATTTGGTTTCTCAAGGTACTTGTTCATAGGTCCGATCTAGGGCCTCAGTCTTATTTTGGGAAGATAGATGGATTTTGAAGCAAGTTCTTGTTCTCTACCTGATTTACTCGACTATATAAAATTGGACCTATGTGCTACATTGGGGTTTTTGGTCTCAGGTTAGTTGGACCATAATTTGGATCTACTATGTTGGAAGATTGACCCTAATTGGTACAAGCCTCCTCTTCACCTGGTTGTTGCAGAGCTCCTCAAAACTGTTGAGAATTACAAGATCTTTAATTTTAATTTTCTTGAATCTTTTTTCTAGGAGGACTCAAAGGATGCTAATTCCATTATTAAATCTACATATAACATCATATCTAGTCAATGGGTCCCTTAGTTTAATTGAATGAAGATTTGGAGGAACAATTCTTTTCCCAAAGTTATGTTTTTTTTGTGGACTGCTTGCCATGAGCGTATTCTAACATCAATGATAACTTACAGAAGAGGGGTCATCATCTTTACAATAGATGTTTCTTGTATGAAGATGAATTTGAATCCACTTCCCACCTTCTTTTCCACTTTTCCTATTCTTTGTAGGTTCATTAAAAGATTCAATCCTTTATCAAAGTTAGTTGGGTCTAGCACAAGGATATTAAGTTGGTTCTTGAAGGTTAGCTCTCGCTGATGTCTCACCTCCTACTTATTGAGCTTTGGTGGCAGGCCCTTATTTTATTGGAGGGGCACTTTGGAAAGAACATAACAATATGATTTTCAGAGAAAAAAACCTTGGCTAGTCTTGGCCAATAACATGATGAGTCAGATTGTTGATAATCTCATTTTGACCTCTTATAAACTTAAAAGAGATCCTACTTGCTTGGAATTCTCTATCAAGCCTCATCTTGGAATCTTTCTGAGGCCCTCAATTCTTTTTTTCTCTTGTATCGCTCCATACTAAAGCAACACTCCCTAGTCCCCCCAAGCTCAGTTGGCTAAAGATTAACTTTGATGGCTCAACCAAAGGCAAGCTAAGTCATGTGGGTGGGGATAGTGTCATTAGAGATCATAACAAGAAAATGATGATGACATATGTGGTTAATCTTGGAGTTCAAACATCCAATTTTGTGGAGGTGGCAATGGCCTACCACAATGTTTGACTTGCCATGTATGCATGCATCTCCAACTTGGTCATTAAGGGTGACTCACCCAATACTATATTTTTACTAACTGAGATGGCCAAACCTTGTTGGTCCCTCAGGGGCCCTATCCTATCAACACACAATCTCATGATGACTATTGAAAGATGTAGATCCACTTGCATGTATAGAAATGGTAGTAAAGTGGCAGATGCCCTTGTCAACATAGGAGCTTTGACTTCAAAAATTAAAATATGGGATAACATCTCTCTTATCCCCACACATGTGTGTGACTTAATTTTTGATGATATCAAAGTAAAAATCCCTAGATCTCGAGTTGGATTTCTTGCTAGTTCCTTTTGACAGCTAGCACATTTGGAATTTATGGCATTTTTCCTCCTTTGGCCATTATTTTCATAAGATTTTACATTCTCTTCATGGGAATTCTTCTTGTAATTTCTATAGCATTCTGTTGTTGGCTTTGTTGATTATGAATATGGGTGGTGACTTGGTGTAAGACAAGCCCACCTTTTGTGAGGTGTTGAAAAATGATACTTATGTTCAGACTATTCTCCTAAGTGGTAAATTGGCCTCGTTTGTTGAGGGTATGGTGAGGCATGACCCTATTCTGTCAACTGAATTTGTGAACTCTTGGAATGAGGGTAATGTCACCACTGGTGAGTGCTCCTTCCATTTGAATATAGAGCTGATTACGAAGGTTACTGGGCTTTCCTTGGATGGGGCTTGCATTCCCAGGAAGCCCAAGGGGAATTACCAGAAGGGCATGGATAGGTTTCTGAAGGAGGGTAAAAAGGTTAACAAATTGCAAAATGGATTCAATCGTGCCAACCTTCCCGAGGTGTGGACTAGGATTGTGGTTGTGTTAATGAGGCATGTCATGTTGGAGGGTCGCTTTCATCAGTTTCATGCTCATCTCTTTCCCATGTTAAATCATTTTTTATATAATGTCAAAATGAACTTTTCTTTTTGGGTCCTCTCCTCACTAGAATAGTCTATCAAGGCTATTCAGGGTAAGAATAAAACTCTCCCCATCCATCAGGGGTTAAATTTTCATCTTTGTCACCACCTTTCCACTCTTTCTCCCTCCCTAGACTTTGTCAAAATAACACCCTGGTCATTCGTAACCTAACCACTCCCTTGGAAATCCCCCTTTGCACTTGTGGCCCTGAGGAGACTCCACCCATCACTTGTAGATTTACTAAGGCATGGGGTAAAACCCATATAATGGAAGACCTCACTCCCAACCTCAAAAAACATGTTTCATTCCTTGATCCCACTCCCATTTATACTCTTGGTTTTGATAATTTTGAAAACTCAAGTAATGAGTCCTCAAAATCTACCCCTAAAAACTCTCCCACTAGCTCCCCTATCCATGATGATCTTTCCAAAGTTTACAAATCCCCCCTGGCCATTAACTTGCCTAGCCCTCAAAGATAACCCAACTTGTGTGTTAAAATTTGGAGAGCACCCCTTGTGAGCCCAATTTAAATTAGGATGTTTGTGAGGCTTGTGTTCCCATACAATAGAAGTTGAATGATATTTCAGTAGTCGTCAACATTTAAAACAACATTCTAAAGTGGATTTCAGGCTAGCTTGTCATTGTGAAGGATAGAATTTAGGTTCTCAAAGTTAAGGTTCTCAAGAAGAAGTCATCTTGGTTAGGTGAGGTTGAGGATGGTGGGCATTGGGATTTGTTATCCTTGCTCACTAAGTCCTTTGAAAAATGGGAAAACTGAGAGAGAGAGACCAATGAGCTTAGAGCTCTGGTAGGAATAGAGGAGGATAAGGTTAAGCTACAAGAGGAAATTGCCACTATGCATTGTAATCAGGACAAAATGTTGAAGTGTCTCCAAGATATTGTGGATTACAATAAGGAGACTGTCAAGAATAACCTAATCACAATAGAAGTTTTTCAACAAGAATTGCATAATAGCTAGGGTAAAATGATTGTAGAGGTTGGTCATGATGTTGGACATTCAAAGAAAAAAGGTAAGATGGAAGGAAACTCTACTCCTAGTGTTGAGGACATCCTTAATGCATGCAAAGGTCCCCTAACCTTTGACAAGAAAATTCACTTAAGGAGTGGCATGCCATTAGTTTCCTTCAGCTTTTGGGAGACCAATAGTTGGTCTTATTCCTTTCCGGTCTTGTTCTAAGCTATGTGTTTGTTCTTCTTGCTAGTTTGATGGTTCTACTTTCTTTTTTTCTTTATGGGTTCCTCACTTCTCGTGAGCCCATTTGTTTTGCCTCTATGGTCATTTTGTAACGGAACAAGCCCTTACCATTTTAATCTAATCAAAGCATATCATGAAATAAATTGTTCAATAATATACAGTAGTGCAAGTGAACATGCTAGACCTACATAGTGAACACAATGACATTTATTGAAATTTATATATTCTAGGAGTTGTTTAGAGTGAAAATATTCCTTCAAGAAGAATATCTAGCTATTACAAGTCATAGTTTAGTATTAGTTCTAGTGTAGGAAGACATGGTTGATGTTTAAGTGTTTTTTGTCAACAACCTTAGGCTATGCCATTTCATGGGGGTCTAAGTAGAAATGTTGCATTCCATTTGGAAATGTCCTAATGGGGATGATGTATAGAATGATGTCATCATGGTATAGTCATGTCACAATTGTGTGATGGTATTCCATGAGAAGTTAAAGTGTTGAGGTGGTTTCTATTTTAGAAGAATGAGTGAGTATTATATCTTGTCTTTATGTGGATCAAATATATTGAGATTAGATTTCCTAATGATGTGATGATATTGTGAAGCATGTTCAATTGTACATTGTACATTGCAAATTGAGGAGGGTGTAAGGAGACTTATTGTATTTGGATTTTCTTTCTATATTTATATAATTATTAAGTTTCTTTTCTAATGAGTTATTTTGTTGTAATAATTTTCTACATAAATACTTATGTATCATGTATATGTTAATTGTGTATAATTTCATCTTTCATAATAATTACTAATCGAATTGTTAAAAAAATACATTAACTATAGTTTGATGAGAATATTAATTTTGATATCCTAATTTTTAAAAGATAATATCCTAATTATCAAAAGATCATACTAAAGATGAATTTTGTAACATAAAGAAACATAGTTAAATTATTATTATTTATTCTCTTCTAAAACAAGTTATAATATATTAAAATTATTATAATTCCATTTTTTATACGCTTATTTAAATCAATAGATTATGACATGAAAATTAATCATTATATTTTTATGATTCATATAACTTTTTAAAAATAATTCAAATATGTTTAAATTTAAACATAATATGATATTTAATTAAAATATTTTATTTTAAACATATATGATATTATTAAATTATTTTTTAATCATCTTTGAAACTAATTCTTGGTATATTATTTCCATTAAACAAAACAATGCAATCATGATTAGAAACAATTAAACAAACTAATTGTAAAACATCACACTCATAATTGACTAACGATATTATAAATAAATGTTTAATTTTATGCATGATGAAGACTTCTTGTATGGTACAGAGAATTATCCATCTCGTTAATTTAAAAAAAAAGTAGTGCTCTGATTATGTTAGTATTGTTAAAGAGGCTGAAGTGGTGCTGACACGTGAAGAAGATACACGAAGAATAATGAATATCGAAAACATTTAATTAATAGAGTTGAAATGTGATCAATTTATAAGTGATTTTATCACGTTAATTACGGCAATCGACCTACTCTTCTCGTTAAATGTCATTGTATAGGCTTATAAAATTTGTGTTACGACCATTTCTATAAGTTCCAAAGTTGCATTATAATATAAACTCAATTTTGTTTACTTAATTTAAAAATAAAATAATAGGAGATGCCGTGTGTTTAGTTTTTTTATTGGCAATTTGAGTGTAAATTTTTTGTTTGTATTGAACTGAAAAATGCGAATTAAAAAATATTAATTAAAACGCATGATAATAGAATAGAAAAATTGTTTAAAGACTTTAACAAGTTGGGAAAGTTTTCAAGTTAAAGTTTATGTAATTTTTTTTGAAATGTGACATTTACAAATGGAAAATGAATATGGTTGTTAGAAATTATATTTTATTGAGTGTTTATTTTAACATAGATAAGAATGGTATTTGTTTGATTCAACATAAAGTGTTTTCATAATTAGAAGTTTTGCAAGAAGAATACCATTGTTTCCATTGTTTGTGAGTACATGTCTATTTGATAATTAAATTAATGGTTCTTTGTAACAAATATGTATGAAGTTTGAGATTCTATCTAAAATAATACTATTGAGGACAAATTTTTTTGCACCTTTTTTACATGCATAACTTGTAATTATCGATGTGAAGGGGTCTTTTAGTCAACTTATCAAGGAGGCAATATATTGAACATCTAGTGACAACCCTTTTGGTGCTCTTATATATAGGGTATGGCTTAATTGAAAGGATTAATCTATTTTCATTTTATTTTTCTCTTATAATTATCCTCAATGAATACCGTCCTTGGGCTTCTATAGAAAAAAGTGTACATGTGTTATCTAGTTTTGTCAATGAGACTATATTTGCTTGTAGTCTTACAATGAGCCTTGTATCCATCATGGGATACACCCCAATTAGCAAAGAAATCGACTGCCAAGTTTCCTTCTTTAAAGGTATGCATGATTTTTACTTTGATAAGAGACTTCAATATGATACTAGAGTTAGCAACCAAATGATTGATAGACCAACAAAGATATTGAAGTTTTAGAAGATAATTAATGATATTTAAGCAGTCAACTTCCACTTCCCAATTTTGGATTCCTAGCTTCTCAACAAAGAGGATATCTTCAAATGCCAGACTAGTCTCCCCAAAATGATTGGTTTGGATTCAAACATTGACGAAGAAGGAACCAACCATTCTTCCCAAAAAATGTTTGAAAGATCCACTAGTAGTAGAGGCCCTAAGGTTCCTTGCAAAAACACCATCAAAATTTAACTTATACTAGGTTGTCTATGGGAAATCCCATTGCACTTGGGATTACTTAAAGATTGATCTCTATAAGGAGATCACAAAATCAATTGTCATGTTTGAACCTTCCACCACGCTTAAATCATCTTAAGAAACCAAGAGATAATGAGAAAAAGAAGCACAATCCTTGAAATTAATCAAGAATTTTTCATGTTTATAAGAAGACTTTAGATATTCCTTTCATGCCACAAATCCCATAAGACATGAGGGAAGGAGATGTTCCATAGCAACTTAAATGAGGGGTTGTAGAAGGGAGAAGAACACAAAGAAATGAGATCTAGTAAAAGAATAGTTTTACAAAAATATATATTTTTAAAAAAATTATGTGAAGGAAAAAATAAATATATTTGTTTATAAATAGTAGTGATACAAACTAATTTAAATTTTACTATATATATAATTCTAATACATAGTTTTCATTGAAATATTTGCTTATATCTCACAATACTTTAAATTTTAGATTACAAATTTATAATAAAATACTTTGATTGCTAAATTGATATATTTTATAAGATTTAACATAGAGTTCTGAATATTTACATTAAAAAAATATTGTTGACAAACAAAAAAAAATATTATAACTTATTATTTGAGTATTTTATTTTTAACAATTATATAAAACAAGATTTGATTAACAGCTTAATTGTATTAGCTTGATTAATTAAATACAATCAATTTAATTAGATTTAATATGATATTCCATAGCGTCACAATAACGTCGTCCATCGATGAAAGGTATGTTTCACCAAATCCTTGGAACCCATTCATTATATAAATTGATCGGGACCCAAATCCCATTGTCAAAGGCTACGATATTAAATGAAGTAATGTAATTCAAAGTACCCCCGATTAAGAAATAGTAGCCAGAAAGGGTCTATGATTTTGACGGATAACATAGGCCAAAAAATATAAAGAAAGCCAAGAAAATTACCCGATCAAGAAATATTAGCTAGAAAGCGTCATGATTTTGACGGATAACATAGCAAAGCCTAGAAAATAGCCCATGCAAATCATGCAATGATAATTAAATAGCATATTACGTTATCATCTTACATACAACAATCATCACTCTCTTGATGAATACATTTCTAAAATTATTAAACAAACAATTATAGAAAATATCCAACATTAAATGAGATTTATGTTACAATCATACAATTACAATTTTATAGTTGAAATTCAATTATTTCATTTATTAATTTTAAAAATCTTATTTATTGGCTTAATTGAAAAACATACATGGCAAAATTTAAATGTTTGTTTGTAGCAAATTTTAATTTTTTTATTGAAGTCTTCAATCTTCAATAAATACTACAATGATGTTTACTAGTCTTAATAAATATTACAATAAAATTTATCTATATGTAAATATTAGAGTAAAATTTACCTATCTGCATTAAATATTACAATGTTGGAGTCTTTTGGAGAGGTTGATAAAATATTTACAAAATTTAATTTCTAACATATTTTATGTTTGAATGGTAATATTTTCCACACTACATTTAATACATGCTAACATGTTCAAGACTTAATAAATAAATAAATGTGAGTACAAGCATTAAATACAATAGTGAGTGGCAGATAGACCAAGTCCAAATGTAGTCATTAGTTGCATCGAAAAAGACATGGAAATGAGAAATCTATGAATATCTAGAAAATTCTAGGGAAATCTTCTCTGATTTGGAACAACCATATAAATATTAAAGTTTATGTCTGTCAGATAATAATTGAAGAGGATACAATTTAAAAACTATGAAAGTTGCAAAGATTAGGGAGACTAAAAACTACAAAGATGAAACACTAAATGAAGTGTACAATATTCATTTTAAGAATATAAGATTGCAATGTATTTTTTCACTTATAATTCTTGCATGTTTTTTTGTTGTTGGATCTACAAGTTCTTTTTTTGTCATTTTGTCTTTTACTTCTAATTTTTTCTATGTTGTGCTTCTTTGTTCTAATATCCTTCATTTGCACAATTTTTAAGTAAAAATATATATAAATATTCATAGTTTCTAGATTAGCAAAACTTACACAAATAGTTTAAAAAGTTAAGTTTCTTAATCTTCTAGATATTACTGAGGTATTGCAAGATAGATTTGTACTACAAAAAATTGGTTGCTAGAAGCTTAAAAGGCATCTTTATGACATATCTAATCACAATTTTATGGAAAAGTCTTCCTCTACAAATAATTGTTTTACTTCCATAAAATAATGGATTCTCAAATGATTATCAAACAAAGGTGAAAGCAGAAATTTAGAATAAGTACAAAAAATAGTTGCTGACATTAGGTAAGGATGTTGTACAAGGTTTTATTTTATTTCTTTTGGTATATATTTGATATTTTTTGGAAATAAATAGTTGTCTTTGCTACATAGAATAGTGGATTTTCATATAAGTTCATACATTTTGTAGCTAAAGCATATGTTTGATCTTTTCCAAAGAATTAAAAGGCATATTACTAGCTACAAACTAAGGTGAAAGGGAAAATAAAGAACAAGTGCAACAAATAGAAATGAAGGGGAAAATAAAGAATAAGTGTAACAAATTGTTGGAGACATTAAGGTTGTATCAATTCTTATTTTATTTGTTTTGTTATGTATTTGATAGTTTTTGGATATGTTTTGCTATGTAGTGCACTACTGAAATTAGTATTCAATTATAGACTATTTGATATATGAACCTAATTCTAAGTTCAAGGTTTTGGCTACTTTACTAAATAAATTTATTCTCTTAAAAAATAGAGTTTGGTCATTTAGACTATTTGCAATTTAATTCTTGCTAAGTTATTTACATTGTATTGTGCCTATTTATTTCTTCTTCTTTTAATGTGATGAATTAACTTAGCAAAGTCTATCAATTTTTTTTTAAAACCAGTAACTTCAGCAGTTCATCTCTAATATTATAAAACCATAACTAAACACATCTCATTCTTTGCTCAATTGTCTCTTAGTTCTAAAGTTTCTCTAAACCCATACTTTACTAGAAATTTTATTAGAAACTAAGAGAATCTAGGAGATAAAAGAAAATCACAAATGAACAATTCATAAGATTATAATTAGTTGACCCAAATGATGATGAGTACAAGTCCTTGCATATATAGGAAAGGATGATCCAATCCACCTATGAGGTGAATTGAAAAGTGCCCCAAGATGTGTCACAAAAGAATATACAAGTGTCCTATAGGTGTCAACCTTAGGAATGCTTGGAGCGTGCAAACCAACAACCTCTATGACCAAGTCATCAACTTTGTGTGCCAAGTGTTGAGTGAAATTTGAGGTGAGATGGAAAGTCTTCCAACCTCAAAAGGTATGCTTCATGAGGTTTACCAAACAACTTGGTAACCTCAAGAGGCTTAAATGTTGCACATTTAGTTAGACAAGATGTTGTCTAACCTCATCAACCTAAGTACACTAAAGTATAGTGAATGGATTAATTATTGACACTTACACCCCCTCTTAAGTGATACTTGAGGAGATCACAAAAGTTCAATTAGATAGAAATGGTTCCTGACTAGAGGCCATGTTAGACCTACATCTCCCCAATTATGAGCAATATTCAAATCAAGTAAAGTATCTCATATGACCTCAAGAAGTCATGTAACATAGTGGGAACCCTGGGCACATCCACCATTAAAACCCTTCTCAACTTGCTAACAAAAAGGTTTGTAGAAACTAAAAAACTAGTTGTTTTCTCATGCCTATCCAATAGTGGGGTCCATGATTGTACTGGAATCTCAATACCATCCACATTTATTTTAAGCTCCATATCTTGACCAAAATAATCAAAACCTCTATACAAAAACATATGCATGAATAGAGAATACCACCAAAACTTGACAGATTGTTGTCTATTTTTCAATGATACGAACCCCTTGTGTATTTCCTCTAATATGTATGTCACAAAATCATATAAAGTATTAATGTTAGGATGTTGGATGTTTGTGTCCATATACATTTGGGCAATTGGCATGCTAGAAGCAAGATCAAACCCCATAATTTGGCAGAGGGAGTAGAAAGTCCTTTGGAAATAGGTGAGAAAATATTTGATAGGGAGGGGCTCCACATCAGAGGGTCCCAAAATGATCTCTCCACATCAGAGGGTCCCAAAATGATCTTTCCCTTTCCATTTCTTGTTGACATTAGGAAGTGAGTTTGCACAAAGACTCTAAAATTGTGTTTCACTTTCCCATATTACTCCCTTAGCTTTTTCTCATTTATCTCAACCATGTCTATGCTCCACTTGTTTAGCTTGAACACATCTACAACTTCTTCCTTTGTGCCCTAGAACATATTTTTCCCATCATTGTTTTTGACTACCCTAACAAGAGGGTCATAGTTTGTAGCAATGGCCTTAAGAAGATCAACACCCATATACATGGGTGATCCCACAATAGTGGTTTACAATTTTTTGCCAAACTGGACACTGAAATTATTATTTTTAACTAAATATTCACATTCGAGCACCTATAGTGGCTAAATCATGAGGAATTTGAAGATGATTCAAACTAGAGTCTTGTCACATTTTGTCTGTAGATTCTAAAAATATTTTTTGCAATTTTTTTGGAATTGGATTGCAGTTCTTTTTCCATCTCCCATGAAAACAGGCTTTTTTCATAAAACAACATTTTAAAAAAGTGACACACACCGTATAACGAATAAATTTTTTTCCATGAAGGATAAAAATCTAATTATTTCAAATTTAGATTTGTAACTCCAATATCTAGTGCTTCCACTTGGTTAGATAGTATTTTATTGAATATTTTTTCTTTAATCAAGTTTGAAAGTCAAACCAATTACAATTCAGACATAGCGTGACTGTATAACATGTAAATTTTTTTTGTATATATCGAAATTCATTTTTTTTTGTTGGATCAAGGATTTCAATATCTGGTGCACTCATATTTTTCAAAATTTTTTTTGATCATTTGCTATTTTTTCACATGTGCAAAACAGAGACCTTCATTTTCAATGAAAAACCTATGTTTAATAAAACTAAAAAACAAATACACAATGAAACCAAAACATATTAAAATTATATTCATTGGATAGCTCATTCTGAGGACTACCTGATTCTTGTTGGGTTTCTAAAGAATCCTCCATTTTCATCCTCAAACCAACCTTCAAAGCATAAGAAAGAGTTTTGTTTTGCCAGGGGGAGAGAATTAGGTTTAGGAGGTTGATCAAACCAGGTTGCTTGAACCCTCGTTCTGATGAACCACCTTGATTACATATATTTTGATTACTTTTTTAAAAAGTTGAATGTTCACGGAAACCCTAGTTCGATCAAACCTTTTTGGTTTAGCAAAACCTTCAAGTTTGTATGAACCCAGAATAAATTTTTTCCATGGGGTCACTTTTTATCAATTTTCCTTCCTCCATCAAATTGTAAACCACTATTGTGGCTTCACCCACATGTTAGGAACCATAACTTGACCATGTCCAACCTCCATGGGTTGCAGAGTGGAACACCAACATTTTTGTTTCCAAACCAACCTTGAAAAAAGTTCCATCTAGTGTATGGTAGGGTATAATCATTGACTGTGCAAAATCTATCAACAATACCATGCTTAAATCCAAGGCCATATAACATAGGTTGCCCTTTCGCTTTATCAGATGTTGAGGGTTTTAATTGCTCAATTAAATCTTGAACTAGGGGTCTTACTAGAGGTTTCAAAACAAAGGATTGGGCTTTTGGTGTAGGAGCTCAAACATTTTGTGTCATGTCTAATAGGTAATTTGACCTATGGCTTGACGGGTTTAAACTAGGTCTCTGATATTTTAAGTAAAGACTTGATGCAAAGAAGTGACTAAAATAACAATTTATAATAATTTAATGAACTTCAAATCTTCAAAGATGCCCTACTATAATTTCAAACAACAATTGCAATAGAAATAGAAATTAGGGTAAATTCAAGCTCAAACAGTGTAGTTTAAACTTACTAGTTTTAAACATTGAAAACCCTAATTTGATGATGCCAAATGCTCGAACAACTCTACACAAAAATTTCAATTTCATGGAAATGCCTTTGTGATGTTTTTACAATCAATTATAAGCTTGAAAATAGGCTTTTATGATAGAAAAATCCTTCAATTTGGTAGAAAATCATCAACTGTGCCATTACTACTCTCTTGCATGAACCAAAACGGCTCCATGATGTCATTTTTGGTGAATTTGAATCTCTACCATTGATCTCATCTTGATGTGGATCAATTTGTTGCTCAAATGGAATAAAAAAAGTTTGAACATTTTCTTTTTTGCTGACTTGACATCCACAATGCTTTACTTCCACTAAGTTTGCACTTCTTCATAAGCTTAGTAGCCCCACCATGCTTTACAATCCGCCAAAGGATCCACATGTTAGCAACCCGCTAGCCCTCTGGAATATGTAGGATTCAATTCTACGGTCATGAGCTAGTGAACAATAGCCTAGCAATAGACAACTCCTTTAGTGACGAATGGTCCAAATTAAAACATCTGGTGGAACCATTTTGCATGTGCTAAGAAAAACCATTAGTAGCACACACATTAATCATGTCCATTGTTACCCAAAATATTTCACAAAATATTCCACATACTTCAGTAGATCAATGGACAGTAGTGTTGATTCCACGTGGCACTTTCCTTTTATCCCTCCATAAACCAAGATCTAATAGTGGGTCCCTCACGGGCTAGTGGGAACAGTCAAGATTCATTTGTTATAGTTCATCATATTAACTGTTGATTCCATAACCTATCACCAATGGTGCCTGTGAAGAGTGGTAGGACCCTCCATGAGGGTGGACATGTGTTACCCACCTACTATCCCTCTATATTTTTTATCACAATATTTTATTCCCATAGGCTAGCACGGTCAACCAATAAGATGAGTTCAGTGGGACCCATCGAGTATTGTTTGGAAGTTCAAAAGGAATGTGCATCTTTTTATGACTTAAAAGGGGTTCGTTCACAAGGTTTATAATATAAACAAGCTTTAGGAATATAGTAAACCCTAACTTAGGATAAAGGAAAATATTTTGCACTTTTAAACATGTACAATGTATGACAAGTTTAAAACAATTAGACAGGAAACAACCAGTTGACTAGGCATAAGGGGTCGGTAACTAAATGGATTCGATGACTCAAGTTATGAATTGGAGAACTAGGAATAGGTAATTACCAGTCAACCACCAATTAGAATGCATGCAAGGGATTAACACTTCAGATTTTTCAAAGGGGTTAAGACCCAAATAAAACCCTAGAACAGAAGTAAAACCAAATCTCTAAGTCATGATCTACTCATCCAAATCAGGGAGATAGCCAAATTTTGTAACAATTATTAGTGGAACAAATTTTTTTCTAGGGGTTCCACTAGTGGCTCTATTTGGGACATTTGTTCTTCGAGAATAGAGTGAGATCTCAAAATATCAAGGTTGAAGCAGACCAAACCAGAGAACCAAAACTAAGGACAACCCAGACAAGGAAAACCAGGCCAACCGAAGCAAACACAACAAACCAAACCAATATACAAAAAAACACAATATTTACAATGTACATGGAAAATATGCATGCCTTAAGAAAAGTATGCTTTCAAGAACTATCCATGTACAAGAAATTAAGAAATTCTCCAGTTATACTTTGCATGTAGTAAGAATCTTCACCATGTGTGTTTGCTACCAGATAAGGACCCAACCATAATGCATCAAATTTTTCATGTTTTCCCTTATCCTGAGTGAGCTAGCATTCCACATCATTACCATGCTCCCTACTTCAAACTTCCTTGGAGAAGCCTTTTTATCATATAAATTCTTGACTCGTAGCTACATTTTGGCATTTTTATCATGAGCTTCTCTTCTAGTTTCATCCAACTCTTTTAGAGCATCAACCCTGTGTTGCATTTCATCATGTAAATGTCTTCATCATATTCTTGCACAAATTTATACATTTTCTAAAAATTGTTCAT
>VDFB02047144.1:9675961-9723157 GCA_007258455.2 Sequoia sempervirens | reverse complement strand
TGGTAAATTGGACTCAAAGTTGTGCTCCATATATTTTTAGCCAATAATTTTAGTTGAAAAGGTTGTGGAAGTATCTAACTTAGCTAGAATGAATCTTACTAGAACATATGTTTGACCAAAATTGATTTTTAGTTAGAAATACTTAATTCAATTGTTATGATAAGTTGGATGAAAGTGTGACACAACTTTGTGCTTTTACCCAATAATAACCCTATTTTCTCATAGTGCAAGCTTCAGTTTTGAGTCCCATGCTTTCTTATTCTTCTCAATAATGCTTTTGATGATCTTCATCAAACTCTTGTTACTTGATTCTTCCTGACCATTCCCTTGTGGATGATAAGGGGAAGAATAAGATATTTGTATTCCATGCTTGTCACAAAAATATTTAATCTCATCCAATCTAAAACACATGGCATTACCAGAGATGATCTTCTTTAGGTCTCTAAACCTAATCAAGATGTTCATCAGAAAATTGACCACAACCTTGTTGATTTCTTTGTGCAGATTGCTTCCATCCACTTTATAAAATAATTAGCGACAACAAGAATCCAAGAATTCCCCCCACTATATTTCTCAGATATTTCACCAATGAAATCAATATCCTACTGCTGAAAAGGGGCTTGGACTAAAATCAACACGAGAGGAAAATCTCCTGAAAAACTTTAGCTTTCTTTAGAACCTTTGTCAAGCATCACAGGTTTTCACAAACTTGTGGGCATCTTTGAACACAAAGGGCCACCAAAATCCTACTCTCAAAATCTTGTGGGTAGTTGTCTTTTCCATGTAACATGGCCTCCACATACTCCACTATGCATTTCTACTAGGAGTACCAATGCTTGTTTACCATAGATACACATTTTAGTAATACTCTATCTGTAATTCTCCACCAAAGCTCATTGTCAATAATTGCATACTTAATAGCTTACAACTTCGAGGTTCTTTCATTATCTGTCATACCTTCAGGACATTGCATAGTCTACAGATATTGAACAATCCATCTATACCAACCACATTTTTGCATGTCACCTATGTTAGTATATTATCAGTTATCATTGATGTCAAAAGGAGGTATCATGCAAGAAATCCTAGAAGCATGATGACAGAGAAATATTGATTAGGTTCTAGAAGCACTGATACATGATTATGATGAAAGAAGAATGATTCTGCAGATGTTGCAAAAGTTGCTCAAAATGTTGTCATCTTTCTGCAACAATGTAATTAGCATCATTCCTAATATGTAATTAGTAGGTTCAGAGGATGTATATTGCACTGAGAAATGAATTGTGTTTTCTCTTGGTCTTAATTAGGGTTTATTGGCTAAACCCTAGGGTTGTAGTCATAATGCCTTAACATATTTTTTATTTTGTCATTGATTGCTTCTTGGAGGTTACTGGTCACATAAGTTACAACTTATGTCATTAAAACCATTTGGTGACTAACCCCTTTTACCTTTCCTTCTAGTCAAAGAAGTTTGAGTGTCGATGAAGAATATTAGATGATGCACGCTCAATATCTCTACATCTAATGGATATTGCTAAGGTCCCATGCATCATAGAAATATTTTTGAAGCAGACTTCTAGTTTAGCAATGAGCGATGGAGTTTTATTAGTGGAAGTGATCATGCCAAGGAAGATCAATGATGCTCACTCGCCTACGACACTTTTAGTGGGATGCCATCTATACCTTGTGGGAGAGTGAGAAATTGTGGAGATAAAATGACATTTTGATCAGATGGAGGAAAAATAATTTGGTTGGTTCCAATGGAAGATGACACAAGAGATTATGTGGTGGACACATGGAAATAACAGATTAATCAATGGTACAGTTTGAGTAAGGTTGGTTGGAAAACAGGATTACCTCATCGAGGAGAAGGGTAAATATTAGTTGGAACAAAATGTTGGTCCCTTCGACATTCTAATAGAACTTCATAGAAGGGACTTCTAGATATCAGGGTGTGTGAATTTAGAGTCCCTTCGACAATCTGAAGGTGTAGTCTAGCAGACACATGGTGACATATCGCTTGGACTACTTCACATCATTGTTGTGAAGTGAAGCGATAGGATAGTTCTCATGACAAGCAATGAATGAAAGAAGGTGTGACATGGAAGAAGGTGACATCTAAAGTGAACAGGTGGCAGTAGGTTGCCAACCCACTAGGATTTTGTGGGCCCGTTTCCTTTTGTATTGATATAGCGGGGGATAGTGTAGATTGGATGGCGATTGATCCAACGATGATCACCATGTCCACTCACATCGTTGAAGAGGAAATAAAGGCATATATGTAATAGTGATGCACAATGTAAGATCGATGATGTAGATCTAAAGGGCGATTAGTCTGATGGTGGTCAGTCAATTTTTTCACTTCGTGAGTATGAATGTTGAAGCCATAAATGAAGTAGCGATATGCGATGGTCATGACAAATAGGATTGATGATGGAGATTTAAAGACCGTTTATCTTTAATAGTCAAGGTTTAAAGATGGATGATTGAATTGGAGTCATAAGATCATGGTGTGAAGATAGATGATCGATATCCCATATTTGAACATGAAGAATACAAACAACTAAGTCAGTGTTAACAAGGGGTTGGTTGAACTAATAACTGACACAGAGAAGAAAATTAATTTTTCTACCTACATCTATGAAAAATTTAATGAAGATTTTATGCACAAAATGGTGGCACAAATTGCTATAGAGGTTGGGATCAAGATCAAATTGGATAATTAGAAGGATGCATTAATTGCATATCATATCCTAGGTTGTGACAGAGAGACAATAAGGGAAAATTCTCTGCACAAAAATTTAATGTTGTGTGGCTCAATGCAAAAGTATGGTAGTAAAGAACATATCCTTGAACCCTAACAAAAGGTTTGTATGTGGTAGAGAATCTCGAGGAAATCACCAATGATGTGTAATAATACAAAACAAATGAGAAAAAAAGTGGTGTTAAGCAAAAACGGGGGGGTATGTGCAGGATCATGATGGGCCAAAAAGTGGCAATATGATGGGTATGTGGCTGATGACTTTTTTTTTTACCCAAAATTGATGAAATGAAAAGGTTTTTAGGAAATTCTCAACTTTCCACCAATATAATTATTCTTCATACAATTCAATACTTGTAATTATTACATTCATTTTCTATTGAATTACATTAAAGTCGATTGATAAGTGACTGAAAAACATCTATAGCTTTCAAATTAAATAACATTTTTGAATCCAAAACATGTGTGTCATTCTCATACTACTGGGATTAAAGAATAAAATTTGAATTTCATGATTTTGATATTGAGATTAAGGTGATCGGAACATCTGGTTTTAATATTTTTAAAGTTATAATAAAAATTCATAATCAATTGTTACTTTGAAAATAATTAAAAAAAATATATATCACATTAGGACATGATTCATACTTATATCAAAATATTATAATATTATATTTATTGGTTGGAATCGGATAGACACCTACTTATTTTTTCCCTAAAATTTAAGTACTACTGCATTGAAATTTCAAATTTTCAGCAAATAGATTTTTTTTAAAACAAACCTAGTAGTGTAGAAAGTACATTCAATTTGCTAAAAATTCTATTCTTACACATTTTTGAAATAATATAGATAACTTATTCAAATTTTTACATCAAGTTGCCTAACTCTGATTTTTTTGTATCTTTTGCCACTTAAGGGCCTATTTTTTCCATGATGATCCTGCACATACTTGGGGTGAGTGCAGAAGAGCAGTGTGTGTGTGCATTGTACAAAGGGTATTTTGAGCTCTTTGAGGTAGATAGAGAATACACTAAATAAAGAGAAGAGTAGAGAAGAACAAAGGGGTGCAGAGAAGAGAAAAGAGTTGTTGTGGTAGCAATAGAAACTTGATTAGCAGTTGTAGAGTAAGTTGCAACATTCATCTATGTTCTTGATGAAAAAATTGTAATAATCGTATATGTTGTAAATATAATTGGTTGGTGCCATTAGATAAATTAGTTGGTGCTTAGAATAGGGGATTGGTGTCTCCTTAGGTTTGGTTCCCTTAAAAGTTGTAACAAAAGATTTCTTTGTGAGGCTGGATTAGGATAGTAGCTCCTAACAACATTTATCACCATGGTTTCTCCCATCTTAGGTTTTCCACGTATATCCTATGTTATGTGTTACTTGATTATGTGCTTGTTTAAATTTCTATATCTCATATTTCAATCTACACATACCCATAGTTGCAACATTTACAATTTTTTTCTAATTTATTTGGTTGGCTTCCAAGTTGGTTTCAACCATCAATTTAGCTAAACCTTGTGCCCTCACCAACTTGGTGATTTGAACATCAATTTTAACCTCTTGGATCCTATTGAACCACCCGCATCTTATGCTTGTGACCTCTTGTTGAGTGAAAATATCTTTCACTACAACACTTGGGACATAAGCTCTATGATTGTAGCTCCCATTAAATATATTCTAAAAATTTTCACCTCTTTGACCAATGCATAGGCCTGTTTCTTTGTCATATCATACTTGAGTTCGATGGCTTGCAGCGATTTTCTAAAAATGTAATGAGTTGTTCAAAGCCCTCTTCATTTTTCTATAACAACACAACATCAATTGAATGGAATGATGCAAAAGAAAAGATTTGCATAGGCTTGGAGAAATCTAGATACTTCAACATTGGAGCCTCCTTTATGGCTTGTTTGATACTCTTAAATGCTATAATAGGCTCTTCACTCCAAGTTACCTTTTCTCCTTTCTTCAACATCTTGCAAATAGGATGAGTAATCTCTACAAATTTAGTTATAAACCTCCTTAAGAAATTGATTTTTCCAAAGAATGACTAGATTCCTTTGACATTCTTTGGCTGGGGAAATTTTTCTACTGTAGTAGGATTAATTCTTATTCCTTCTTTTGACACAATATGGCCAAAAAATTTCCCTTCTTTCACCCTAAACGCACACTTCTTTGGATTCAAAGATATGCCATACTCAAATGTCTTCTTGAATACCTTCTCTAGATGCATACAATGTTCTTTCTTCTTGTTGTATGTCTACCATAGAAAAAAGGCAACTTGCTCAATTTGGGGAATAATTGATGATAAATTGGACTTAATGAGAACTTGATTTGGTGTGCGAGGTGTTTTTCACATCCACACTAGATCTTGGACCCTTTCAAATTCATTTAACGATGTCTTGTAAAGGTGTTGTAAAGTGTTGCAAAGGACTTTCATGCCTTTCTAGACTTAATGGACCCATTTTCCCCTAATTCAACATTATAAAATGTATTTAATTGCATCTTGATATCAACCTAGAAGGCTTGTAAAATAAACTTAATTATAATCTAGTTTTGTAATGTGTCTTTCAAATTCACATTGGATCATGTTGTAAGGTGGTTTGAATCATTCTGTGATAGTGAGGGGAGGCTTGAATAAGGTCCCATAATGATATCTTAGCAGGAGTATTCTTAAGTTACTTGAGAAGATCATACTCCTTGTGACCTAGTAAGAAAGGGTTAGGTTGGATAGGATTAGGCAACGGTAAGGATGTTGGTGTTGGTTGTTGAGGTTGCAAATTATTTCGAGTGTTATATGTATGAGCAACGGTATTATAACTCAGTTGTTGTGATACATTAGTTTGAGGAGGGTAAAGGATAAGTTTAGGTTTATTTTGAGTTTGTTGTTTTTGTGAAGGTGGGTAGAGAATTAGAGGGTTGTTAGGATGTACCACGGGGTATGTATGAGGTCCATTGATCAAGGGATATCTAATGGAAAATTTCACATTCATAATCTCAGCGGTCTTGGTTCGATTTATCTCTAATAAAGGGCAATCAAAAACCACTGTTTTACCTAAGGAAGACTCATTATTAGTGTTGCTTAATTCTAGCACCATGATATTCTCCCTAGGAAGAGAGTTTTTAGGAGAACAACAAGCCACATGTGCTTGACAAGTAAGGCTTGGTTCTTCCACAATAACTTCATTGTCAATAGGAGAATGATCAATGATGGGATTATGTTCAGAGGGGGATGATTATGAGAAGGTGTTAGTTGAGTGGTTATTATCTTTAAGGTATCATTGTCTTGTGCCATGTTTTCTTCCCTACTAGGAGAGCTTGTAATATGGTCATCCAAGGGTAAAGTAGCCTCATCACAAGTGGGGGGGGTATCAAGAGAAGAACCACTATGGTTTTCAAATAGATTTTCCCAAATGGGAGGAGAATTAGGGAATAGACGATCAAGGGTTTCATGATTCTTAGTAAGGATGTCTTCTAACACCAACCTATCCTCTTTACATTGAGGAGGGATATTAGGATATGGACAAGTTTGAGTGTCATGACCATGGAGACTTGGTAACGTGATTTCTAGGAATGTGTCTATGATCTTGTGTTCGTGTTTTTTAATATCTTCCAAAGGGGAATGAGGAGATGGACAATCAAGACCATAAAGACTTGTAACTTCCTTCACCAAGATACCTTCATCACTCATAGGAGAGGTATTGGGAGAAGAACAAGTATGTGTGTGATGATTTTCTACACTTTCATTCACACCAATGGGTAATGTAATGATTTGGTTAGGACTAACATGTTCCTTATTGTTGGAATCAAAATAAAACTTATAAGAAGGGATGTTATGCTTATAAAATCCATGTTTAATGAAATCAAAGGCACATATAAAGAACATGTTATGCAAAAGTAAATAAAGATTAATGCAATGATTTGAAATGCAATTTTTAGATATGAAACAAGGTAATTTTCTAATTGTACACTATGCACCAATTGGAGAAATGCAAATGTAAAATGAAGCAATGCATGAAATGAGCTATTTTAAGTTAGATCTAGTGAAATGCATGTTACAAAAATGTAGCTAACTAATACAGATAGGTAAAGGCGCCAAACAGAAGCTTAAAAATAGAGTTTTCTTTTCTATAAAGGGTAGTTTTAGGGGTGAAAAGGGACTGATTCGCTCAAGGTGGCGAATGAGTCCCAATATGGACCTTTTTCAGAATTTTTTTAAAAAATTGAGTGATTTTTATGTTTTCTGAGTTCTATGATGTAGACCTAAGTTAAAAATGTAGAATTTCAGAAAATTAAAATGAATCTAGATGCTAAAAATGCAATCTAAATGCACTTTTTGTGAATGGAAAATTTAACTAATGCAAACCCTAATGCAAAATCAATGCAAGGCTAGATCTATGATGAAGGACTCCAAATCAGAAAAGAGAAGTAGTCAAAAAGTAGGTTCACCAAAATGAACCATAGATTTTATGGTTAGGATGGAATGGTAAGCCTCTTTTGCTCAATTAGGGTCTTTCACCTAATGGAAAGAGATAGATCCCACACCCAAAATCTAGGTAGTTCACTCAAATTAAGATACATGTATGGTGGAATTATGACTAAATGCAATGTTCTAAATGTAGCTCAGTGATGAAATAGATTTATTTAGTATGCACAACCTAACAAATGTAACTTCTTTGAAAACACATTGTGTAATGCAAAAACACCAAGGAATGAATGCAAATTGTAACAGATCTTGATGAAACTAAAAGTGTGCACCTGGAATATGGATGGAGACTGGAAATGGCTTCTAGAATGCTATTGATGCTTATTTTTAGGCCTGGTGGGACTCATTCACCATTCTGGGTGAACTAATCCTAGTTCTGCAAAACTATTTTAGAACCTATTTCAGGTAAAAGGGTATCTAAAAATGTAGAAAACCAAAAACTGACCTTAGAGTGGGACATGGAAAATGAGTCCACTTTTGAATTTTTGAATATTCAAAGGTGGAATCTGGAGCTTTCATTTTGCACTTTGACTTTCTACAGGTGTCCGCTTTTGAAACTCTTATTTTCAAGTCTGAGAATGAGTTTTTATTGATATTTTGACTTGTTGAATGAAGAGAAGACCTAAAACACTTTTCGGCTTGATTCTTAATGATTTCCAAACTTCCAAGAGGCCTAAATCTACAAACACACAAGACAAGAGAGAAATATTGAATGTTACGACATGGGGGTTTGCCTTGGTCAAACCCCTTTTAGGTAATCAAACCAAAATGATGAAATAATGGAATGAAACATGCAATAATGGAGTTGATTACCTTGCCATGATGATTGATCTTGAATTTTTGTAACAAAACATGAAGAATCTGCCCCTAAATGTCTAAAAATTGTTATCTTAATGCCTCAACATGGTGAAGCTCTAACTTTCTTGTCTTGAGATGAAAGAATGATGGATGAATAATGAATAATGAATGTGATTTAGGGTTTAAAGAGTTTATTTTATAGGAAATTCACCTTATTAGCCCGTAAATTGGATCCCTAAGGCCAACATGTGAAAATAATAAACTAAAATTTCAAATTTTCCTGCTCAAAGGTCAAAAATGGGAAAAATGGGACTCATTCGTCACCCATGGTGAATGGGTCCCACTTGGATGGGATTGATTCACCATGGATGGCGAATGGGTCCCATAGGGGCCATTTTGATAGCTAGGATGCTAGGAAATAAGAAAATAAGATTTATATTGTGACTTTGGCAATTATTTAATTAATTTAAGCCTTGAGATGAATAATATGGGTTAATAGGGGCCTATTGATGATAATGTGAAGTTCAATTAGGGCTTGGGACACAAAATTCAATGTGAAAGTGTGATTAAATACACTTTACAACACTAAATTGAGGTCCACATAGCGTAGGAAGGCATAAGAACCAATGTGAATGTGTGGGACACATTACAACATTAGTTTAAGATTAATTTTACCTTACAAGCCTTCTATATTGATGTGAAGATGAAATTAAATATTTTCTATAATTTTTAACTAAGGAAAAATGGGTTCATTAAGTCTAGAAAAGCGTGAAAGTCCTTTACAAGACTTTACAACACCTTTACAAGACATCGTTAAAAGCATGTTATTCAATTTACAAGGGTCCAAGACCTAGTGTGGGTGCACAAAATGCCTCACAACACTTGAATCAAGGCCTCATTAAGTCCAATTTATTATGAGTTATTCCCATGTCAATCAAGTTTCCTTTTTTCTATGGTACAACACCAAAGAAGGGGTCTGACTACAGCAAGCCCCTCTATAGCCCCAACATTTTCCCCTCATTCCTTTTTTGTCTAGGTTGTGTAGCAAAGCTTGGAGTGGAGACTCAGATGTCTAGTTGTTGGTAAGTTCTCTCCAAGGGGTATGCGTAGGATCATCATGGAAAAAATAGGCCCTTAAGTGGCAAAAAAATTAGAAAAAATAGAGTTAGGCAACTTAACGTAAAAATTTGAATAAGTTATCTATATCATTTCAGAAATATGTAAGAATAGAATCTATAGTAAATTGAATCCAGTTTCTAAACTACTAAGTTTATTTTAAAATAAAAAAAATCTATTTGGTGAAAACTTCAAATTTCAATGTAGTAGTACTTAAATTTCAGAGAAAAATAAGAAGTAGGTGTCTGTCGACCAACTTAACCACAATAAAATGATAATTATTTTTTATAATATTTTAGATATAAGTAGAGGACTCATGTCTCAATGTGATGCATATTTTTTTGTAATTTTTTTCCAAGCAAATAATTAATTATGATTTTTTTATTACAACTTTTAAAAATAATAAAAACCCTATGTCTAACCACCTTAACTTGGTCAAAACTTCATGAAATTCAATTTTTATTTTTTTAATCCTATAGTATGAGAAGCATAAAATGTGATGCATGTTTTAGATTCAAAAAATGTAATATGGTTTGAAAGCTATAGATATTTTTCAATCAGTCTATCAATCAAGACTTTAGCCTTAATTTAAATAGAAAATGAATAATAATTATTTATTAAATTCAAAGTAAAGCATAATTTATGTTGGTGGAAAGCTAAGAATGTCCTTTAAATACCCTTTTTGTTTCATCAATTTTGGGTAAAAAAAAATCATCAGCCACATACCCTACACATACCCATCATATCGCCAATTTTTGGCCCATCATGATCCTACACATACCCCAAGTTCTCCTTGTACTTTTATCATAGTTTATGTCCTCTATTTTATTGTTCTGTTAAATAGACCTTAGATTTGGGCTAAGAAGTGAAACTCTATTTTTCTCGCCTAAGTCCTTGAGCTCTTTGTTGCTCAGGATGCCAACACGCCAATTGGACGATGTGTCGTGCTGGCATCCTAAATCCGTGCTGCCATCCTTTGGCCGAGAGCATCTACAAGGTATTAATGTTTTTTGGATCTAAGATCCCTCTCGTCATTATGGTGGTGTCTCTAGTGCCATAATATTATCTTCTTTGCTGGAAGATTAATCTCTAAGGAATGTGTAGCCTAGGGTACCTAAAATGAATGTCCATAAAAAATTTATACAATAAATTTCTTCATTGTTTGTTCTAATTGTGAGGATGGATAATCTAAAGGTATTTTATTTGACATGTAAAAAGAACTAGTAAACTAAAAATGTATGCATCCAACTTGAACATAGTGCCAATTTGAGCAACATTTTCCAACACCATAGCTCCTATCATCATCCTACATCCTCCACATGAATAAACAACCTACACACCCACATCTTTGAACTTTCTCATAGAGTAGGTTTCATTCCAAATTAGGGATATGAAACACTACATATATTTCCTCCACACTACAATCAATGAATATGATCTTGACTCCTCCACAACCATAAATAATCAAATTTCATTTATCACCCACATACACATTCCCACCATCAAACTCTTCATACTTTGAGAACCAAACCCTATGCAATTCCGTGTAAAAACATGAATAGGATTCTATGAACCATACACCTTCATATGCATGCATTGCAAAGGTTGTCACAAAAGAAACTACATCATCCTAAGAGGATTTAACTGAGTAAGAATCAAAGAACTTATTCTTGTTTATCTTTTCCTTCTCCTCCTTTTATTCCTTTTGAAAATGACTAGGGGTGTGTGCGAGAAGTTGAGTCCACTTTTCGGCCAAAAAGTGGAAGTGTTTTCCTTGATTTTCAGAATTTATCTCATTTGATCTAAAAATTTGAAGCACTTAAATATTGAATTTGAAAAATATTCAGTAATATGAAATGTAGTACTCTGAGTCTAGTTTCCAAATATGTATTTTTTTTAATACCCAGATGATACAAATTAATTTTCAGTAGGCATGTCTAAAAACTACTGTTTAAAAGTCACTTATTTTTACCATATCATGCATGTGTACATCATCCATATTCTGACCTAAATAATTGTATTTTTTTGAATCCTTTAGGGAAAAGATCTATAACACATTGAATAATGTGCATGATAGTTTTTGTAGTTTTTTTTAATATTTTGTTTTTGTTAATTTTTACTAGCCATAATTATTGTTTTAAAAATTCCTTGTGTACATCAAGCATAAGATGACCTAAACTTATCATTTTTTTGATGTTATTTTAAATTGAAAATAATTCTCTAAGGAATGTGCATGTTTAATTTGTTTTAAAAAATATATTTAATAAAATATTAAAATAATAGAAACTCTAATATTTCAAGTTTATGGACTAGTTTCATTAAAATTTATTTGAAAAATATAAAAATAATCCAATTCTAAGAAAATTATATATTTGGAATCTACACAATCTCATCTATAATGGGTTTTAATTTAGTCAAAAAATGTCTTTAGACATATGTCCAAAGTCACTCTTTTCTAGTGACATTGACATGACCTTCAAGTTGCAGGTAAAAGCAAGTCCAAAGCTAAGGTTTGGGTCCCCAATCCTTTTTCTAACTAGAAACCCATAGCAAAAATTGGGCTGAAAATTAACTTTTTTAGAAATGGGATCCTGTTCTAGAAACGAGATCCCATTTGTTTTTTTGTTTTTGTTTTTGTTTTTTAATTTAAGCCTTTATAAAATAGGATCTTGTTTTAGAATGGGATCCAACTTCCAAAAATAGGATCCCATTTTTGGCTCGGGGTCTCAAAGTGAAACAAAATCCCGTTTGCTAAATAACGGGATCATGTTTTACTTTCCCTAATTTCAATTTTTTGGCTAAGTCTAAAACTTACACAAGAAGTGGACTCTCTTCCTGTTTTTACCCCTAGATTTTTCATAGTTACAATATTTCACCTTGGAATTTATAGGATACTTCGATGTCCCAAGGGATTCAAATTTTGACTTATTTTCCTTTTTCTTTCCTTTCCGCTTCATCTCACCATAAAAAGCATGGTCCTCCTTAGTCATCTTATAATATTTTCTTTGAATCTCCTCAAAAATTAATGATACAACCACCTCATGCATATTGACATTAGTAGTAATCCCAATGTCCATGACGCGGTGATCCAATGAGTCTAGAAAATAACATATTATTGTAATGTGATGAACCTAATTATCCATCTTCACACCAAGCCCTTAACAATTAAGCTGTTAACAATTACATTATTTATGCACATTCACATAATGTAAAATAATGTAGAACATTGAAATACCATAGTACTAAAATTTACATGCGAAAAACCCTTTTGAGAGAAAATTCCCAACTCCAAAATAAAAATATTTTTTATAATTAGTAATCAATTATGATTATGATAAAATAGTGAAATAATAGAAAATGGGATGATGATTGATTGCTTTCATATGGTTTAGAACATAGAGCAAGACCCACTTTCCAACTATCTCATTGAAGGGAAACCATAAAGATCTCAATCTAAAGTATGCAAAGGAGAAAGAAATTTTGCAATAGGGTTGTCCTAAGGTCTATTTGTAAACTAATGAGGGCTTCACCACCAAGATAGGGCTTGGAAAGACAAATGAAATGCAATATGTAATGCTCAAGCCTAATGTAATGCATTCTTTCACTAAATGGCCTAAAAATGCATATAAATTAAAACAGAGAGGTGAGATCTCAGAAGTATGCACCTAGAAACCTAAAGAAGGATAGAATGAGCTCTGAATTACTAGAAATTCTAAAATTAAGGCATACTGGGACTCATACGCCAGTCTGGGCATATCAATCCTAGATCAGGGTTTCTAGGCAAGAATTGGTTTTTGGAAAAAGGGTATCTAAAACTGTAAAAATCTAGAAAATTGCTTGTAATGGGACTCATACGCCAATTTTGATGTATTAGTCCCATTCCGCCTTTTTTCAGGAATTCAAAGTTCACATTTGTGATCCAATCTCTACTCTTTCCTTCCAAATTGATTTTCAGGTCCAAATTTGTGAAAAGACTTGCAAAATAGAATGTAGACTTGATTTGCTTATAAGGGGTTTTCCTCGGTCAAATCCCTAGTTTTGTAGTTAAACCTTGATAGAAATAATGAAAAAGGAATGTAAATAGGAATATAAATCCTAATCTTAAGTGTGTCTAAGATTAGGAAATTGGAAATGCAATGCAACCCTATTCTAATGTGCAATAATGAGATGCATGAATGAAATATGAAGACGAATGACTCACTTTGAGAGATCTCTAATCACCCAAATGAGCCCTAAAAATGCTTGTACCTTCCTTAGGATGAATGTAGAGTGATAATGGAAGATGGTATCACTTACGAAACAAGTCATTAGGCTTGGCTTGATGGCTAGTTGCATCTCCCCAACCTAGAATCCATCACGATTCACCATAGACAACCTTGATCAACCATTGAAAATGTTAGATCTTAAATGAACGTGAGATTGAAGACTACAAAAAAAAATATAATGCTACTCCAATACTTCAACTTTTCTTAAATTTGAAACTTGAATGCTCTTGTGAAAGAATGCTTCAAGACTCTTGAATACTTGGATCTTGAATTTGCTCTTGAAAATTCTTGCTTAGATGAAAAACTGACTTAGAAGCTTTCTTATATAGGCATTAACACCTAATTTACCGTTATTCATATCTCAAAAGTTGACATCAACCAAAAATTTGAATTAAAAAGCTGATATTCCCACTCAAACCCCAGAAAAGCCCCAAATGGGACTCATATGCCAGTCCTAGCATATGGGTCCCACCTAAGGGGACTCATATGTTGAGGGTGGCGTATGATTCCCACCTTAGATTTTTGGGGTGATTTGTTAAAATTTTAAGTGTTTTTAATGATTTTGTTGGGTTTTTAGTTGAAATAAGCATCAAGATCTAAAATAAAGGATCTTAGGGGCCTATTAATTATGAATTAAAGGGTAATTAATGTAAAGGTACTAAAATAGGTCCTGATTAAATGAGAAATTGCACTATCTTGAAGAAGGGAGTGCAATTTTTGTCATTACAAAGAGTAGTGCTAAGCTCATTATCAAGAGTCTTCAACAATGATTAGATTTGTACAATGATTTTAGTAGAAAATGTTATCTCTGTCACATAATGCACACATATGTCCATATATACACCCTCTACCTTATACCCTCCACTATAAAACCTATAGCCTTGACCATATTCCCAATACCCTCAATGATATGATTTAGGATCTATGACAATTGCTATGAACACTTAACTATTACAATGATTAATTAAGGCTTTAAAAACAAATTAACATAATTGAAATGCTTAAATGAACAAAGCATTATAAATGTGATGAACAAAATGAAACAGAGAAAAGAGAAAGAAGTCAGAACGTCTGTTGATCACAGAGTTTGCCAAATTGGCTACGTCTATGGGGCCCTCTCCAATAGAGTTACTGTTCCTATTATGCTTCAAAATTAGGATTACAAGGCTTCAACAACATTACAACTCTATTTCCTTCCATCACAGTGACAACATTCTCTCGTTGCAAAGAAATGGAAAAAAAATCCTTTTGATTATTCTCTCCTTAATCATCACTTGGATTCCCAACTCTCACTCTTACCCCCTTTTATACAATAAATTTACCCAAGATGGTTTAAAACCATAAGATTTACAAAATGTAACATATCTCCCCTTTTACAGCAAAAATTTAAAATATGCCCCCTATTTACATATAAAAATATCATATAATCCCTTTTTACATAATATTTAAATCCTTATTTTATCCTTTCCTCATGTTGATAATCTTCAAATGATATTTTAAACCCTTTGAAATTTGTCAAAATCAGGCTTGTGCTAAATAAAAGGGTTATGGTTATAATTTAGGGGTTATATAATTTTAAGCCCCTTATTATAGGATTTTAATTTTAATTTTTATGTTTCATTTGGGGGCTCAAGCCCCTTATTAATTTTTCATCATTTGTTGTCTTTAATAAAACAAACTTTCGTTGCTCCATATCCCACCTTTAATGCATGGTCTACTCGCTTGGAGGGAGATTCACATCGAGGGGGTCAGGGATTCAACCCATGCCCCTTCCATTTTCACCCTTATCTCTTTTTAAAGTCAATAAAATAATCTGGCATGCGGGTGTATAAGAGATCATAGGTGGGAGTGTCGAATCCCCCCACATAATTTTGAACAAACAAACTTAACAACCTAATGGAGGAGTGAGAGCAGGTTGCCACGTGTCACATTTTGATTTTCTGCAAGGTGGACATATGTCATGATTTGATTGGGTTGTACTACCATGTGTCGATTTGTGATTTATTAGTGCCAACTATGTATGCCAAGCCACATGTCGTTGTTGGATTGGTCCACATCATCAGCAATTGTTGACTGTGCATCCACATCATCATGTTGATGTCAGAATGGTCTACCCATTTTGACTAAAACTTTGATTGGTCGTATCTCACACATACAGACTCCATTTGATGCAAAATGAATGTCTTTGGAATTGTTGTGATGAGTTCTTCGTCATGATGCTACTTTTGGCCATTTTTGAGATGATTTTTTTCCCTTTCTAACTAGCCTCTAACACTTGGTTTGACCAAACTTTGACAAGCCATAACTCGAGCATACAGACTCCTTTTGAGCTCATTCAAGTTACATTGGACTCAAATTTTAGATCTATTTGACATGGTGTAGAATTCTAGAGCAATTGAGATACTTCAATTTTCACTGAAAAAGTATCCCCTTGGATCAGTCCTCCCCACTAGAGAGCTTTTGGACCTTTGAAAGCTTGATTACTCAAAAATCAAGTGAGGGTAAAGTTCCCTCACTTTACCAATCTCCATCCATTTTTCCTTTCTTGGATTCATCTCCTTCAGTCCCATTCTGAGGTACTCAACTGTGTCTCTTCATGAAGTCTTGACTTTCCTGTCTAAGATGACATCCTCTGGAAACTCTGTCACGTACTCTAGTGAATGATCATCAATTGATGGAAGCTGAATGTCTGTGTCTTCATCCAATATCATTGGAGGCTCATACAACTTTAGATTCTCAACATTGACAATTGAATAAATGTGCATGTATGGAGAAAGATTGAGGTGGAAGGCGTTAGTTCCAATATTTTCCAAGATCTCAAAGGGACCATACCGAATTGGCTTGAGATTTCTTCCTTCACCTTGCATTCTTTCCTTGCTGATATGTAACCAAACTCTGTCTCCAACCTAGAAATGATGATCAATGTAATGCTTATCATGTTGAGCCTTGTATTTGGTTTGGATCTTCTCCAACTATGCTTCCATTGCCTGATGAATTGTTTGGACTTTCTGGATGAAATTCAAAGCCTTCTCTGCATCATGGAGTCCATCTTCAACATCATCCTTCCCAAAATCCAAGTCCATCAGTGTTTTTGGTAGATACCTGAAACAAATCTTCAAAGGAGATCTTTTTGTAGAAGAGTGTGCTCCATGGTTGTATGCATGTTGCACATAGTGAAGATTTTCATCCCACAACTTAGGATGTTTACTACAATAACCTCAAATAATATGCATCATTGTCTTGTTCACTACCTCTATCTATCCGTCAGTCTACGGATGGAAGGTTGTACTCTTCTGCAGTCTAGTGTCCATGAGTTCCCATAATGCTGACCAAAATTCCCCTAAGAATCGAGAATCTTGGTCTGATACAATAGAAGTAGGTAACCCAAAATGAACCCATACAAATTGAAAGTACATATGAGCTGTCTATTCAACAATGACCTATTTTTTACAAGGCATTATGATACACATTTTGCTAAACCGATCAACTACTACAAATAGATAATCATGTCCCTTCCTAGACATTGGTAGGCCCCTGACAAAATCCATTGAAACACTTTCACATGGATGGGAAGGTATAGGAAGAGGTGTGTACAACCCTAATTTCCTATTGCTAGGTTTACTTCTTGCACACATTATACATCCTTTAATTTATTTGGATACGGTTTCCTGCATGTGAGGCCAATAATAGTATTTTTGCAATTGAGTCATTATTTTGCTTACCCTAAAGTGTCCTGTAATCAATGACGTGTGTGCTTCTCTGATTACCTATGCCTATTCACCATTTGGAATACATAACTTTCCTAAATGATACAAAAACTTATCCTTCGCATAGAAATCTTGCTCTTGTACATGTTTGCTTGCAATTAGAGCTGAATAGATTTCCTTTAAGTCTTCATTGTTAGCATATTGTTCCTAAAAACTTTCATGTACCATGGAAATACGTTTAAGGATACTCAAAGCATTCATAACAAGAGGCCTAAACAACATATCTACTACTTTGTTATGGAAACCTTTCTTGTACTTAATTACCAAATGAAACTGTTGAAGAAAACTCATCCACCTAAAGTGCCTACTTTGTTGCAGTTTGGACTATTAGTGTAAGTAATGAAGTGGCTGGTGGCCAGTGTGGATTATAGTTTCTTTCCCCATTAAATAGTGTTTCCATTTTTTAGCACTATGAACTAATGCATAAAGTTCCTTATCATAAGTAAGATAGTTAATTACTGCACCTGTAAAGGTCTCAGAGTGATAGTAGATTCCCACTTGCATATGTCTCTATCTCGAATGGTTGATGTAAATATGGTTAAGCCAAAACTAGTGTTGTGCTCAAATTTCCCTTCAAAGTGTTGAAGGCCTTTTGCTATGGACATCCCCACTGAAAATTTATCTTCGTACTGGTCAATGCATGCAATGGTGATGCAATGTAAGAAAATTTGGCGATGAACTTTCTCTAGTACTAAATTGCACCTAAGAAACTTCTAACTTTTGTGACAGTACTTGGCTAGGCCATTTTACAATAACTTCAACCTTCGTAGGTTCTACTTTCAGTTGACCACCACCTATGACATAGCCTAAGTACACTAAGGATGTCTTAGCGAATTCAAATTTAGACATCTTTACTAAGAGTTTTTATTTTCTTAATACATCAAAATCTTTCTTTACATGACTTGTAACATGATTTTCCCAAGTTTGACTGAATACAAGAATATCATCTAGATAGACTATGACAAAATCATCAATAAAAGGATAAAAGACCTCACTCATGACTCTCATAAATGTAGCTAGTGCATTACATAGCTCGAAGGGCATGACCAACCACTCGAAGAGTCCCTGATTTTCCTTAAATGTAGTTTTCCAAATGTCATCTTTTGCAATTCTTATCTGATGATATCCGCTATGCACCGGTCTAACTTAGTGAAATAAACTGCATGTTTTAATTGATCAAGTAAATCATCAATTTAGGGAAGAGAATACATGTTCCTTACTGTTATCTCAAGTGTTCAAGGATCGATAGTCAATACACATTCTCCAAGACACATCCTTCTTTGGAACCAACACAATTAGAGAACCATAAGGAGATGTACTAGGATGGATGACTCCTTTTTCAACCAACTCCTAAGCTTTCTTTTTTATTTCTTCATTTTTTAAAATTGATAAATGGTACATGCCAATGTTTGGAAGTCACATCTTACTGCAACTAGATTTCATATTGTATCTCTCTCTTAGGTGGCAACCCCTTTGGCTCCTAAAATAAGTCATCATAAATAGAAACTATTTTAACCATCTCAATTTTATGCTCTAGATCACACCCCTTAAATGATTTAGCTTTTTCATCCTCTTTGGGTTTTACAAGCATTAATACAAAGTTCTTACTAGAACTGGAAAACCTTTTCATCTCACCAACATTAACTAGTGCAAGATTAGTCTTAACTTTGTGTGCACGTACAATGTATTCTATCCCATCCTTAAAAAGATGATAATTATTCTCCCCCCTATAAAAGATTTATTTTCTATCATACAAATAAGGACTCCCTAACACAAGCCCACAAATATCCAAAGGAACAACATCTACCTCTACCTCATCAACAAAGTTTGCAGTGATAACAAATCTCAATTTACATTATTTTGTTATTTGCAGTTGAGTATTGTTGCAAATCCATCTAAGTGGATATGGCTTTGGATGAGGTGTTTTAGTTAAATTAAGTTTCTTTACCACCTCTTCAAATATTAAGTTGACTTGAGAACCCATATCAAATAGTGTGTCAATCTTACTGTGCTTGGTTACAACTCAAATGTGAAATAGTTCATTGTGTTATTTATCAGCTTTAGGAGGAGTAGATACTTTACTTGTACTTGCATTAGAAACATTTGCATCAGAAGAGAGAATTATACCTTTCCCTTTACCTTGGATCCTGACAACAACAATTTGTGTTTCATCTCTGGAGTCAGATCTAAGATCTTGTTCAATCTCCGCAACAGTCTTTTTCTTTCCTTTATTGCCTCTGTATCTTTTTGGCCTTAACTCTAGATGTAGCTTCCAATAGTTTGAATCATCATTCCCCTCTTTCTTGCAATGGAAGCATGTGGGTTTATCACCCTCCTTCTTAACTATAGCTATCTTCTTCCCTTTTCCTTTATCTTTGTCTTTGTCTTTACCCTTAGACTTCTACTCAGACTTAGACGGTTTCTTTGAGACATTATCACTGAAAGTGTTCTTACCCATTGACTCTAAATGAGTGGCTTGGATAGATACTTTGTCTATATTATTAGGACTCAACATTAGAATGGTATGTCTTAAGTAAGAATGCAAACCACCTATGTACTTAAGTAATGTATCCTAAGTATCCAATGGAAAATTTAAAGAAATGGCCCATTTTCTAAACTCGTGGATGTAATCTTGGATAGAATGAACCTTACCTTGCCTAAAGGTTTTCCAATTCATTGTTAATTTTTGCATATAACCTAAAGGGTAAAACTATTTTTTAAGGGTAGCAAAAAATTCCATCCAAGTCATATTAACCTTACCATGGTGAGCAATTTCCTCCCGATTCCTACTCTCCCACTATGTGAGAGTTGTAACTATTGGAAATATAAGGGCAGACAACTGAGAGGGGGAGTGAACCAGTTGTCACAGAAATTCAAAAATTATTCAACTTATTAACCTTATTCTCTGATTTGATTATTAACCATGAAAACATAAATCATCAACACATCAAAAACACACATAACAACAATATTTTTTATGTGGAAACCCTGTTAGGGGAAAAACCATGGTGGAGGTCAGTACACAAGATTATACCGTGTTAAAAGTATAATGAAAATGGAATATGGGGAATGCATATGCATTCAGGCACACTACCTAGAGCTCACTACTCAATTACAAAGGAAGACACACTGTCTTACAAAGAGATTCAGAGTAAAGCCATCAAGATTTTGAATTGAGAAAATAACATCTGCTAATGCTTGATCAAAGTTCCAATTAAGCACATGAACACTTCTTCACTTTTCTTCACTCTTCTTCACACTCTGCTCTACCTTCAAATGATTTAGAACATTATTCGTGCACACACATAAGCACACCTTTTCCACACTTAAATTTGAATAAACAATCGCTCTTATATATTGCAACATGAAATTTCATCGCTACAAGTTGGCCACAAAGAAATAATAAAATGAATGTAAACTGTCGGCCCAAAACATTAAATATTATTAATGCAAATCAACCAAAGTTGGGCACAACTTAGTGAGGACCCAAATCAACATCTCCAACATGAAGAAACTTCAATTAATTTCTCCTCAAAGATCCACAATATGCTAGAAACACTATGTCGGCCAAGAACAAGAAAAACATGAACACACAAGAGAAAATTGCCAACCACGATCACAATGATCAATGTGGACATTCAACAAAGATAAATCATGATCTAGTAACATCCAAAAGCATCACGAATCACAAGTGAAGCATCCCAAACAACTAAACTAACTCAAATAGCACCATCTTCAATTAGGAACACCAACTAAAGAAACAAAAAAGATGTCTGAATGGGAATCTTCATGCGGATCTCTAAAACTTTGACATGGATAAACTAGATACACTCAACAAAAAACCCTTTACTCCACAACCTTTGATCAACAACGTACAAAAATAACCACCATATTGAACTTCACTTCACCACTGATAACCTGGAACTCATTTATTACAATTTTCTCTATATCCTCGACATATACAGCTTCAAATACATTTATGCCAATAGTGTTGACACCAAT
Source organism: Sequoia sempervirens (assembly GCA_007258455.2). Taxonomy (NCBI): domain Eukaryota; kingdom Viridiplantae; phylum Streptophyta; class Pinopsida; order Cupressales; family Cupressaceae; genus Sequoia; species Sequoia sempervirens. The sequence continues at coordinate 9,701,958 of VDFB02047144.1, read as the reverse complement.
TACAACCACATATCATCAAAACAACCACAACATCCAACAATCTCCCCCTTTGGCATTGATGTAAACACATGATGTGAAAAACACCATCAACACAACTAACTCCTGCTTAGGTTTTGACTTATCTTCTCCTCAACACTTTCACATTATCTTTCTCCCCATAAGGCTCTTCTCCTCAGATAATCACCATTTTTTCACATGGATCTTCTCCCCCTTTGACATCAATGAAAAAGTTCTCTAAGCTCTGAACCACATATTTGAATTTATGAGCATCTGACTACTCCCCCTAAGTAGCAGCCACCACAACATCAATCTGAGACAAGATATGATTGCGAAATGCATAGAGTGATGCAATGCAATGCATCCTTAGTTTTGATTAGGAAGGGTAATCACCCCTAACTTCCCTTTGAGAAACTCAAAAGTATCCTTAGGCAATGGCTTAGTAAAGATTCCTATAATCTACACCTTAATAGGCACATACTCCAATCTGAATTCCTTTTCACTTACCTTCTCCTCAAAAAGTGAAACTTGATAGATATATGCTTCATTTTTGAATGCAACACCAGATTCTTTGAAATGTTAATAACATTTGAGTTATCACAGAATATAGCAATAGGATCATCATATATAATTCTAATATCCTTCATCATTTGTTTCATCCACACGACTTGAGTACAATTATTAGTAGCAACAATGTATTTGGCCTCTGTAGTAGATAAGGAAATGGCATCCTGCTTCTTGCTTAACCATGAAATTAGCTTCTTACCCAAGAAAAATGCTCCATCACTAGTACTTTTTCAGTCATTCACATCTCCTGCCAAGTCAGCATCAGTAAAGGCACTCAAAGTAAGATCATCATCTTTAGGATACCATAGGCCAAGATCAACAGTTCCCTTCAAGTATCTAAAAATTCTCTTCGCAACAGTCACATGAGATTCTTTGGATTAGCTTGAAATATTGCAACAATACATACAACATTCATGATATCTGTAGACATTCAAAATTAGCATCATGCATTCGATTAGGTCATAGTCATCCATTCAACAAATAAATCAAGTTTATTTATCAATCTCCTAAAGTCATCAGTTTAAATTAAATAAATCAACTTGATCCTAACATCACCCTCCTTTTAATTAAATAAATCAAGCCTTTTATTTAATTAAATATGAAATCACCTTCTATCCCTTTTGATTTAAACAAATCCAAATATTCAAGTCAAAAGGTCAAAATCATCCTAATCATCATTAAGCTAATCTAATCTTAATTAGCCTAACCTAATCACCCATCACATCCTCTAGATAATCCCACTTGCACAAATAAATCAATTTATTGATTTATTAAAATCAACATTTTCACTCAACATGGCATCTTTGAGGAATATTCCATCAAGTTTGAGTTCAAAAGCAAGTTGAAATGTACATCCAACAAGACATTTAATAGGTCTTACATGTCCCTTGAACAAGTAAAACTCAACATTTACTCTCATTTTCAAATTTGAAATCTCCCTCTCTTGGGCACATTTCCCAAATCTTGCACATCCCTCAACCTATGGCAAGTTGACAAGTAGCTCCATTTGATTGGTCTATTTTTAGTTCCACATTCATCCATTTGGCTATTCCCTCATCAAGAAAATCTATAAATGAAAGGCTTTATTGATCATCAAATCCTCCACAACTCCATAACTTGATTCACAAACCCTATGCAAAGTCACTCTCTTCAAGAGAATTGATTTTGTCCATTCATCATCTTGATCATCAACATATCATTTTCATATCATGGAGCTTAATCAAGGATTGGGAATGGGCTTCTTTCCATAGAAGCACCAATCCACTATAAGATGTTAGTTTGATTATTAGAATGGTGTTTTTCTATGTTTTGACTCTTTCTTTTGCATTATTCTTATGATTAGATGAATCTTATAAGGAATCTTTAGTTTTCTTTGGTTTACAAACAATGCTAAGGGCTTTTGTTTTTGAGCTAATTAATGCAGATTTAAGGTTCTACATATTGGCATTAGAAGGAGGGCTTTGTTTCACTTAACTGATGTGCATAATAAATGCACTATCTAAGAATGTTTTGTTTTTCTTTCTTTCTATGTCTTGAATGTTACCATTTATGAAGGAATATAATGGTAATTAGTTGCATCATTTGAATGAAAACAAAAACATTTAACAACTCCCTTTGCTTCATACATAGTTTATAAATCTATTGTAGAGCTTTTATTTTGAACACCTAAGTGTGAAGGGCTGTCATGCCTAAGCACTTATGGGTATTTTCTGTCTTGAAGAATCAATAGAAAAGTTGTGTAACTAGGAAAGAAGCACACCAATAAAGTTGATTTTATAAGTCTTTCCTTGTTTGAAAAGAATTGATTAATCATTCCATATCAAGAAAGTCCTAAGCTTGTGTGTCGAGAACTTTAGCTTAATCATTAATTTTTTTAGCTTCATTAGCCAAAATCATCACGCTCGAACATTATTTTCTCAAAACTAGATGGTATGTGATCTAATAATAAACTCTTATCTTTAGTAATTCTCCTTTATAACACCCATTGCTTTCACTGTGCAGGACCCTATCATATCTGCCAACATAGCATGTAATTTATCAATGGATCGTGTCCATATTATAAGATTGATTATTTATGCATACTCCTAGCATGCATAAGTTATAACCTGCTATTATTTCGATCCATTTTCTTGACTGGTATTGGTTGGCTACTTGTTTTTACTCTCACAAAAAGATGCTCCATGGCTTCTTTGGTTGCTGCAGGGGTCCTCTCAATAGGACTGTTGCCTAGGAGATAGTGATCAAGCCATTTATGTGTCTCTTGTAGGCTTTGGACGAGATTGTTTGCATCCTTACAGAACTCCACCACTTTACCACTAGAAATTTCAATTAGGTCCATCAAATTCCATGCTTGAGAGCAAGATTTTATAACTAATCCACCATATTATCTGCATTAGCTTGATCCTGAATAAATGGAGACAGTTTAATAAGAATGAAGAAGAAAGTAAAAGGAAATAAAGAAAAAATAAATTGGCACGCTAGGTAGAGAGGATGCTGGTACAGGTAGGAAGTTCAGTTCTATACCTGTCAATGGCTTTTGCTTAAAAATAAGGAATGCATTATGTGAAATATTTTTTCAAACAGCTCGTCCATACCTTGCTGCCCATAAATCTACGATTCCTTCAATGTATGGCTCCAGGAACAAAACCTGTGAGAGAGGTGGTTACTATCTTCTTCTATTTTTCATTGAATATGGTTGTTTCTCATTGATATTTCATGTCTCCATATTTAACTTCATTGTCTTCATTCAGTGGCTGGCTACATAGAATGGACGGATATTAGATTGATTGAGCAGTAGATTAAATTGTTGTACTGGCTACTCATTAATATTATGACATTCGATTGTTGAGCTGCTTGCAGATTTTTTCCAACATATGTGGTGTGGACTCAAACCGTCCAAATTTTGATCGGCACAATTTGAAAATTTAAGCGGGAAAAGTATTACATCTATGGGCAAATTTCTCTCTGACAATAGCAGCGTTGGGCAGTAAAGACACTACACTAACTACTCAAGGAATTCGTAGAAAGCACAACATAAAGATAATAAAAAACATGAACTGTGTCATTTACTAACCATTCTGTACTGCACTATTATTTGTGGCAACTCAGCTGAGTATAGTCCATTCCATGCTTTTCCTCTTACCTCATGTCTGCTAGATAGTTATAAGGACCATCTCCTCGTGCACACGGAGCCAACTACAATTAGTCCACACTTCAATAGGATAAATGTGATGGCCGTATGATCTCTGTCTGGCCATTAATTTTTTTTAAGCATATTTAATTACTATTGTAGTTGAATGATAAAACTGTAGGTGCACTGTCAAAACTTGTAATAAACAGTTATTTAAATGGAGATCATTGGGTCTTGATAATTATCTCACTCCTAGTCGTAATAATTATCTGAATATTAAATCATATTTTGGTTTATTCTCTTTGGTTTTTATTTAAATTCATTGCAGGCAATGTTACTTCTCAAAATTATGGAGATGTGGGTTTGGATAAGTGTTGTCTTACTTGCATAAATTTTGAGTAATGTACACATTTTTATATTATTTTTAATCTTCAATTCATTACAGGCATTGAATGGAAATAAAAAGTGATCACGTATAGTAGGTGGTTGTGGGATTCTAAAGGCAAGAGTAGAAGTACGTCATCATCTATGAATGTTACATGCTTATTAGTTGACTTTGGCGCACCTGCTCTGCTCTAAAATTTTGACACTAAGGCAAATTAATATCGATTCAAGCATTAAAATCTGATTTCTTTCTGCTATTCAAAATTGGCAATTACTAATAGGCATTAAAATCTGCTATTGAAACTTAGTAATTCATGCATTAATATCGATGCCATAGCTGCTTTTTCACCTTGGAGAAAGTGCCTCTGACCAACAACTCATGCGTTAACATGAAGCTTCCTCATATCCTTCAAATTTACAAGTTGAATGCTAATGTATTTGATGCTATGTGACTTCATATATGATCTCTCATTGTGTAGGTTGAATGCTAATGCAACAGTCTTGGGAATTTCACCTTTGGACTACCAACATTAGTCTCCTAAATCAGTATATTTGTATAGTGTATTCTGATCTTAACTCGATACTAGTGATTGAATAAAAGAAAAGAGAATTTGATTTGTTGTTTTCTTTGTTTACAGGAGGGATAAGGTTGGAGTAGATAAAACACAAGCAAATTTGAGTTGGAAATTGGACATTGAATTTGAGACTTGCAAACGCATTTTTTAATGCTTATTAAAGCTTCCATTTTCTACTTTCATTTTTTCTACAGGCCAACTAGATCAATTTGGGTTTAAAGTCAATCATTGAGTTGATTTTTTCGAAGTTGGTCTCAAACTGAACCCTAGAAACTCACTAACTTTTGGATTTGGCTAAAATTGAACAAGCAAACTTCACACTCAAGTTTGGTTCTTTAAAATGAATTCATCATTACTCTGAGGGCTAAAAAGAACAAGTGTTTGAGTTGTGTGATTTTTTTCTTTGGTATATTTTGAATGTGTATCCTCTCCCCTTGCACTTTGTGCGATTTAGGGTGCAAGAGAAACACTCAAAATACATTTTATTGCTTTGAGTTACCTTTAGAGGGGCTTGCCTAAGAGACACATCTGAAAGGAGAACTCAAAGGTGACTCCAACCAATTTTTCATTCGGGCTAGTATATAAATGGATAAGACTAAACTGTCAAGTCCTCATGGTATGTAGGCCTTAGTCGTACAATGTCTTTCAGAATGCGGTACTACTGTAAAGCATATAAGAGCCCCTAGTAGGATTGATTAAAGCCTTTAGTGGCTTGCTGGACGCTAGCAAGGTGCCATGTCCCCGATGTCCACTCATTAAGAACCTTGTTTGTAGCATCCAACTAGTCCATCCAACAAGTTTATCAAAGTGGTGCATTAGAACTTAGATTCCAAGAAGTTACTTGCCATGTTTGATCTTGGTTGAAATATAGAGGTTAAGACTTCATTCTTAACATACCTCTATATTTTATTCTTGGTTGCATGTAAAATCATCTCTTCTACTACGAAGGGCATGAGGCAAGCCCATCAAGAAAAATGTACCAATTGAGCTAAGGTGTTATTGCTTGTGAGTCAATTTGAAAACACAGTGCTTTGATTGAAAACATCAAAACCAACATTCAACAAATCATATAAAATTGCAAACCCTTTAGGAGAGGCAAATATCCTTGAAGAAATTCACATGTTATTGCTTTCCCTTGGGATTTGTGTCCTTAGAGCCATCTAAGCATTTGGATTTCATTTCAATTTGCTTCTAATAAAGTCAACTTTAGGTAACTCTTGCCTCAAATTTTCTTGGTTTCCACATAATACACTTTGCGGGATAAGGGGAAAATTGAGAAATTAGACATCTAGATTCAAAATCTAATCAAGAGTGTGTTTGTGGTAAAAAAAATTCATTAAGCAAAGATTAAATCAATTGGACCCCACACACGTGCTTTTCATCTTTTGGTCATATGGTTTTCATGCAAACATTGTTATTTGAATTACTCTTATAGAAAGGCATGTTCTTCACTATCTTGGTATCGTAAACACATCCTTCCTAGGTTCATTTAGGATCAGATCAAACACTTCATCCATCCAAACATTTAGTATCTCATCCCATCAAACAACTTTAGAGCTTTGGAAACATCATTCTAGACTTGGGTAAATCATCAAAATCAAACTCACCTTGTTTAGTTAGGAGTATGTGAATGCATCCTTTCTCATACCTCTAATTAAATCAGCAATCCTTTGAACAAATTCATCCTAAGATAACATCTTACATCTTAGGGTTTGCAAGATCATTACCCAATCAAGACCAATCAAAATCAAACCCTAAGTCTAGCATTGATCCAAAAGTTCCTAAATGTTCAACACTCATATCATTCACCTCTTTTCATCTTTCATCTCATCATTGGTCCTAAACACCTTAGAGGTCATTTGTGCAACAAGGTCAAAACACAAGAGGAACATGGAATATAAACTTGATCCACACATCATGAGTAATCCAAGTCAGTTAAGCTATCAAAGCCTTACAACACCGATTGATTATCAAAACTCACACTCACACAATCCGTACATGGGATCATTACCTTTTACAAATATCAATGGCACAAGTGTGAGTATGCCCAAATAAAAAATTGGAACACATTTCCCGATGGTAGATCTAAATCCAAACCTACAAGTTTTCCTACCAAGCAATCAATGCATGAGCCTTTAAACAAACAACATCATCCCACCAAGTCCCTACATGCCAAATGAGAATATACCAAGTACAAGTTTTCCAAACATGAATCCAGCAAACTTTGGGATGAAAATATTTGCAAATCATACCAATATTCCAAACATGAACAAAGGTCAATTTCAACCTATCATGCCAAATCTGAGTGTCATCCCAAATCAAACACAAGTACACACTCCAAATCTGCGTGAACAACAAATCAACTATATCAAGGGAGGACTTCAAGATCAAAATCAAGAACAAATTTGGCAAGATAAAATTGCTACACTTACCAAAATAGTTGAGTCATTGCGCCAAGAGACATCTCCACCACCATTACCCATATCAACATCATTCCTGGGTTTAGGGATTCCCCGTCTACCTAGTACCATTCACTCCATCCAAATCAATCCACTTAACACCAATCAAGCCATCACATCAAATCCTTTGAATATACCATCGACATCGCACCAATAGATGGTATCCAATCAAACAACAATGTTGATCCTGAAAATCAAAACATGGTCTCCCAAAGACCTATCACCTTGGTCATTCCAACTATCCCTATCACTTCAATCATTCCAATCACCACTATCACACCAATCACATCTCAACCCTTCACTACCATGATAGCTCCAAGCGTATCTCAACCACTTGTCACTACATCCCACACGATTCCAAATCCACCACCACTACCACCAAAACCAAATGGAACAAGACAATATAACATTGCGCTAAAAGCTCACTAGGCCTACCAAAAGGCCATCCAACAATATCTAGCCATGCAACAAGCAAGACAAGCTCAACAAGTGCAACAAGCCTCTCAAGCTGCCCAAGCCTCTCAAGCTACCCAACAAACACAAAGAAGGACAACTATTGAGAAGAAGGATCAAGATCAATCCATCACTGAGCACCTCAAAGCTAAGTCCACTTCATCCAATGATCAAATCAACATATGTCAAGAGTCACTTTTGAATCACGATCAAAATCCACCAAAAATATTCGACAATGATCCAATTCAAGAAATATCAACATCACTTGACTCTATGGTTAAAGACAGTCACAATCTTTCCACCACAATTGTTGGAAACAATGATCAAGATCTCTCCAATGATGATCACCTTGAAGATTTTTTCACCCCATCCGATGATCAACTCACCATACACCAAGAACCACATTTTAGTGATCTATTTCAAGGAGTGTTAGGATTATTTGATCCTATTGACATAATGCACAATCCGTTCACCTATGATCATGTTGAAAATGTCTCTACATCGCCTTATGAGTTAGAGGAAATATCTCAAGAATTTATTCCAAAGCATGATCAAAATCTTTCACTAAGGTCTAGCAATGGTCCTTTCCAAGACATTTTGACATCCTTCATTCTCATGGTTATAGATACTGAAGGAACCTTGAACTTGACACTTGGGGATATTGAACCACTTACCATGTCTAATGATGACATCCAAGAACCCTTTGTAAGCAATCCATCCTTTGAAACTAACCCATTTCAAGAACTTGATCCAAAGCGTGTCGAAAGCAACCCCGAAATCATTCAAGATCAAGAATTTGTATATTCAAGATACTACAATAATCTAATGGAAGCTCTCCTATCTATGCAATATGATCATATCCATGTGGCACATAATCCACCATATAACCATGAGATGCTTTCTTTGGATGGACACGTAGATGATCTTCCTTCAAAATAGGATTCGTTTACTCCTGACATTATTACACAAAAGGAGCAGGTTATTGATTCCTATAGTCAAACTGAATTATCAACATCAAGATCAGATACATCCCAAATTCAGAATGGGGACATTAGGCATGAAGATATCCAACATTATCCACTCAAGGAAACATGTCAAATAGAACAGGATATTCTAGAGTTAGCAAAGCAACAAATTGAACTAACATCATCTACAATGGCTATCTATCAGAGAACGCTTATCGAACAAGACATCTCAAAAAAGGAAGAATCAAAGAACACAGGTACTACTTCTACCATACTGGGGGAAATTTTGTCTCAAGCAAACATCAACATAGGGGGCATGAAGAGTCCTTATGATGAAACTGATGTCAATACTACAACTAGCCACAACACAAATCTTCATCCACCCATCACCCCATCCACGAATTGGAACCAACATCAAAGGAAATATTTGAATCAAAGCACAAAGAATGTTATCAAATCAAAAGAAACTAAGAAGCATAATGGACAAATCAAATATGCATGGATACCAAAGCATACAGAGAAAGATTATCCCTATCAAACTCCATTAGTCAAAGAAACTATGGGGCAAAATAAAAGAGGGAAAAGTATCCATCAAGGATGTTTGCAAAAGAAAAAGTAGGATTTTCAAGTGACGTACAAAGTATATCAAGCATTTGGTCCTAATTTCATGCACACTTCTGTATCCATCCATCATTGCTCATCTTCCCAAGTTTGGAGAGTCAAAGGTTCCAAGCTGTCAACCAATCCATATTCTATCCCTAACCACACTCCATCCATGCCTCCACGCATGATATCCAATTCTCAAATTGACCATGTATTGGCAACGACCCTTCATCATAAGGATTTCAAAGGCACTCTATTGCGATGTGCACACAGAGACAAAGTTAACTCCCGTATCGACAAAGAAAATTAGGAATCCCAAAAGTTGCATTCAAGTGCACGTATCTTGGAAAAGCAACTTCTTCAAGTAGGATATCAATGGAACATTATGAAAAGGGCATCTACGTCAACACCACTAGGTGGTTCAGTATAAATATTTCAAAAAAAACAAAAAATATCCAAAAAATATCAAAATCCAAAAAAGAAAAAAAGAAAAAGGATTGAAAACAGTAAAGAGAAAATTCGTCCTCTTGTGAAAACCACTATGGTGGAACTTTGGGAAAGAGCATGATGAAAACCTGGCAAACAGGTGTCATCTGTAGAATCAAGCATCTATGTGCGCTAGTTCAGGAGGAAGCATCTTATCCTATCCATAATAAATCCATCATTCCATCCACCTCCAGTCATAATAAATCCTTTCATCCATAAACCATTGATCCAATCCGTTTTCATCCACATTCATATATCTACATCCATCATCTGCATTATCTTGATCTTGATGAAATTTTGGGGCACACTTTATGCCTACTTACGATAAACATCTTGACATGGGTCATTTTCATTGATCCTATCCCGTCCAATGCTATCTGAGCCATGAAGCATTATCCAATGAAGCATTCCCCCATTTAAACACCTTGTCTTATCGCAAGCTAATCCTTGGAATCCTTTGCGTGCTTACCGTATCCATCCATCTGTACACCTATCCAGGCATCCATCCATGATGTTCCATACATTGCTAGACATTGGGGGAAGATATGTACATCTTGATTTGGGAATAAATCTTGATCTATATCCTCTGACTTATGTGGTGATCCGAACATTGGAAAACATGAAATCAAATTGGTTAAAGCATTTGTGATCCAAAATCCAAATCACTAGCCCATGGCATATTTGACAAGAAGATGTTCCTTATCGGGCTTTATCTTTCATCAAACATCGATCCAATCAATCATTATTAGTTGCATCTAGTTTGCACGTTAATGTCACATCAATCATTCAAACATCTTTGGTTCCAAATCAAGCTTCATCAATCATGATTAATCAAACCCAATCATTCATCATCATCATGGGATATATCCTTCCCAATCATTGTGTTGCTTAACACTATCCTTGCATTGTTGTGTATCCTCAACAATGTTATCATCATCAATCTAATCGACATCTCAATCCTTGTGTTTCTTAACACTATCCTTGCATTGTTGTTCATCCTCAACAATGTCATCATCATCAATCCCGATCAATCCAATCCTTGTATTGTTGTGTATCCTCAACAATGTTATCATCATCATCAATCCATCGATTCAATCAGTCCACCTTAGCTTGGTTTTCAACAAAAGTCCTAAACAGAGCACTGATATCATCACACATATCCATATCCAAATCGTCAAAATTGTGCGAAAAATCCAAAAACATCCAAAAAAGCATCAAAATTCAAAAACATTCAAAAACACGAAATCCAAAAAAATTGATAAAATATTAGAAAACCCTAAAACATCACAAAAAATAAAAAAATAAAAACATTTGAAAAATCCAAAACCCAAAACAGCCTCAAAAACATTCCAAAAATGTCAAAAACATCCAAATATTTGAAAAAATCCACCGTCTCATCTAAGCACCCGCAATAATCAATCATCCATAATAAATTGATCGTCACCTTCATCCTTTGGCAAAACAAACAGAAACAACCACAACAATCAGCAAAGCAAGCTTCAATCGTAAAATCAAAAGCAAAACAACAAATCTTTAAAACAAAATCAAACTCTTGATCATTTTAGACATGTCAATCAAACTTTTATCAATTTCCTATCAATCAACTTATCAGACCATCATCATCCTATACAATGCATGTCCTAGGATATATCGTTCCAACAATGGGCATCATTTTGGATATCACTTGGATTCTTATCCTATCAAAACAAATCCCTTTGGCTAGAGATATGAAGAACATTGGCTTGTTTGCGTACTTGATCTTTTCATTTGATTTATCTTATTGCGCTCATTCCAAGGAACTCTTGATCATATCCAAACGAAGGATTTAAAGAGATAGGAATGGGGAAACAATCATTATCTTTTGTTTGTTGTGCTTGTTGGACGTTCTTGTAAAATAACTTGGGGAATACCTTCTTTGTTAGGTACATCCTAGCAAGGTTTCCATATGTCAAGTGTGAACAAGAATACTCCTATCTATTTGTCGAGTCAAATTCCATCGCACTAGGTACAACGCCATCTTGGTTCTTTATACCCTGATGCATCATATCTACATGTGTTATCAAACATAAGGTAAGTAGCCCTTTTAAAGTCCCAATCCTTAATAAGTGAATCATCATCATCATCATCTATCATCATCATCATCTCTAATAAAGTATCGTCAGATCATGGACTTGTTGGATCCTCTTGTCATCATCTCATTTCCGCACTAACATAACATCACCAATGCATCCATCATGCATCCACCTTGCATCTAGAAAACTATCAGCATACCACATATCATTCATGTCATACATAATAGGAAACATCGATCATTTCACATGCATTGAATTTGTACCACCATCATAATATAGATTTGTTAGTCTAAGCATCTCCTAAATTATCCATTGCATAATCACAGCATAACACATTATCCATTTCATCCATCTCATACATCATATCATCATTTAAGTTGTTTAAAATAATATAGATTTGTTATTCTAAGCATCTTAAAATCATCTCATTTGCATAATCATTCATAACCATCCATTTTGAACCTCTTTATTGTGAGATTGACCCTCAAATCAAATCTTTTCCCTCGATCTCTCGAGGGTGCAATGTACTAGTGTACTTCTTTCCGCTGGGGCATCCAAAAAATCAGGATTTTTTTTATTTTGATCACGGCAAGTTTATTCTTTGAACCAACGCAACAAGTGCATTGCTTCAAAGAGGGGAAAAATGTAGACATGCAAAATTAGCATCATGCATTCAATTAGTTCATAGTCATCCATTCAACAAATAAATCAAGTTTATTTATCAATCTCCTAAAGTCATCAATTTAAATTAAATAAATCAACTTGATCCTAACATCACCCTCCTTTTAATTAAATAAATCAAGCCTTTTATTTAATTAAATATGAAATCACCTTCTATCCCTTTTGATTTAAACAAATCCAAATATTCAAGTCAAAAGGTCAAAATCATCCTAATCATCATTAAGCTAATCTAATCTTAATTATCCTAACCTAATCACCCATCACATCCTCTAGATAATCCCACTTGCACAAATAAATCAATTTATTGATTTATTAAAATCAATATTTTCACTCAACTGGCATCTTTGAGGAATATTCCATCAAGTTTGAATTCAAAAGCAAGTTGAAATGTACATCCAATAAGACATTTAATAGGTCTTACATGTCCCTTGCACAAGTCAAACTCAACATTTACTCTCATTTTCAAATTTGAAATCTCCCTCTCTTGGGCACATTTCTCAAATCTTGCACATCCCTCAACCTATGGCAAGCTGACAAGTGGATCCATTTGATTTTTCTATTTTTAGTCCCACATTCATCCATTTGGCTATTCCCTCATCAAGAAAATCTATAAATGAAAGGCTTTATTGATCATTAAATCCTCCACAACTCTGTGCGACTTGATTCACAAACCCTATGCAAAGTCACTCTCTTCAAGAGAACTGCTTTGTCCATTCATCATCTTGATCATCAACATATCATTTTCATATCATGGAGCTTAATCAAGGATTGGGAAAGGGCTTCTTTCCATAGAAGCACCAATCCACTATAAGATCTTAGTTTGATTATTAGAATGATGTTTTTCTATGTTTTGACTCTTTCTTTTGCATTAATCTTGTGATTAGATGAATCTTATAGGGAATCTTTAGTTTTCTTTGGTTTAATAACAATGCTAAGGGCCTTTGTTTTTGAGCTAATGCAGATTTAAGGTTCTACAATATCAGGCCTAGTTTGAGTTAAGTACAACAATCCACCAATCATTGATCTGTATCTTGTCTGATTTTCTTTTGGAGAATCATCTTCTATTGTCAACTTGCATCTAGTCACCATGGGTGTACCAACTGGCTTTGAATATTCCATACCAAACTTCTTCAACAATTCCTTCACATACTTGGACTGAGATATAAAAATCCCTTTATCTAACTGAGTAATTTTCAATCCCAAAAAGAATTTGATCTCACCAATCATAGACATCTCGAATTCATTCTGCATCTCATTAGAAAACTTCATGCACAAAGCATCATCTCCTCCAACAATAATATCATCAACAAAGACTTCAACAATCAAATCTTTATCATCATTCTTGAAATACAGATTACGATTAGCAGTACCTTTGTTAAATCCAAGCTTCAACAAATACTTGACCAATCTCGCATGCCATGCTCTAGGGGCTTGCTTGAGTCCATACAATGCTTTCTTCGACTGACACACCATATATTCTTTATCATTCAACCATAATCCATCAAGTTGCTCAACATACACTTCTTCTTCCAATTCACCATTTAGAAGAGATGATATTATATCCATCTAATAAACTTTGTAGTTCTTGTGAGCAACATAGGAAAGAAATAATCGTACAACTTCAATTCTAGCGACAGGGGCAAAGGTCTCTTCAAAATCAATTCCTTACATTTGTGAATATCCTTTACATACCATTCTTGCATTGTTTCTAACCACTTCACCTTGCTCATTCAGTTTGTTTCTAAAGACCCATTTGGTTCCAATGACATTCTTATTCTTAGGTATGGGAACAAGAATCCATGTATCATTCTTTTCAATCTATTTTAACTCTTCTTTCATTACTTCAATCCAATGCTCATCTTTACATGCTTCATTCACACTAGCAGGCTAAGTTTTTGAAATCAAGCAATACTCTTTTGTAATATTTCTCCTAGTCTAGACACCTTTTTTCTTATCACCTATAATTTGATCTTCTGAATGATTCAATCTTACATACCTCAGAGTCTTCTTAGGATTTTCTTCAACTTCTGCTCTTTCACCAGTTTCTCCTTCTTCATTTTATCTTGATTTACTGGATTGATTTGCACTTGAATTGTAGTCTAAACTTGATTTGCTTTGTTTGTACTATCATCATGATCATTAGGGTCATATCCATAGGTTCTAGATAGCGTACCAAAGTCTTCATCAACCTTAGCATTTTGCTCATCAGCCTGCCGTCGCCAGTCAGTGCTGGTAAAGCCGGTGCCAAACATCCGATCCATGGAATGCCAGTGGTGGTGCTGGCGCTCGACAATAGATGGTCATCCGCAGCTCCGTTTTGAGAGTTAAGGATTTGCGTATGGTGATATGGCGCCATGTTTAGCTGCAAAGAGGTAATTAAATTCACTAGAAGTGAATTCACCACCTCTATCTAATCTTAGACGTTTAATCTTCAAGAGCACATAACTTTTATTCTCAGCCATGACTTTAAAGATCTTGAACTTTTATAGTGCTTCAAATTTATCTCTTAATAAAGTAACCCATACCATTCTAGAATAATCATCAATGAGTATCATGAAATACCTATAACCTTGTAGACTTCTGACCATAGAGGGACCACACAAATCAGTATGCACAAGCTCTAATAATTCATTTGAACAATGCTTTTTACTGAAATGAAATCTAGTTTGCTTTCTAGTTGACATTCATATTGCGTGGTAGGTTTCACCAACTTAGGTAGATCTTTCACAGCCTTGGTGGAACTTATCTTGACAATATTATCAAAGTTAACATGACACAACCTCCTATGCCATAACCAACTTTCATCCACTTGAGCAATCAAACAACTTTTACGAGCATGACTCAAGTGAAAGATATTACCTTTTGTTTTTGTACCTGATGCAATTTCATTTTCAGAACTCAATATTCTACACTTTCCATCCTTGAACTAAAGATTGTAACCCTTATCAACCATTTGACCAATAGTTAAAAGATTATGCTTCAAGCCTTCCACATACACAACATCATCAGTATTATGCTTACCATCAAGAGAAATGCAACCTCTTCCACGGATCACACTAGTTGTATTATCACCAAATCTCACAACACCACCATCATACTTTTCCAAGCTTACAAACATACTTTTGTCTCCTATCATATGATGTGAACATCCACTATCAATTCCCCATTCATATTTTTCTTCAACTTGAGCAACCAGGGCTTTCTCCACATTTGTACAACTAGCAGATTCAGTAGATATAGGATTATTTTCCTTGATAGCAATAAATACCCATTCATCATCACTTCTATTTCCTTTATCAGATTCATCATCTGTCATGCCTTCATTAGCAACATAGTAACACTTCTAAAATTTAGGCTTGTTAGCTCTTTCCGGACACCTTGATGCAAAATGACCTATTTTATTGCAAGAAAAACATTTAAGAGGTAATTTTCCTTCATACTTACCTTTTCCTCTCAGTACTCTTTTGACAATAAGTGCTTCCATCTCTTCTAGCTCTCTTTCTTCTTTTTCAATCTGTCTAATTTCATCTTCATACTTGAATGTCTTTCTAGATGAACTCTCATCCAGATCATATATCTGTCTATCTCTTCCGGAAGTAGTATCCTTAAATACAAATTCAACCTTAGGAAGGGAATCACGAAATGTGCTCAACTCAAAAGCAGTCAGCTTACCAATGAATGTATCTCTGGTTATGTTTATTAAAGTCTGAAGCTCTTCAATAGCACTAGCTTTGACTTTGTAAGAATCAAGTAGGGATCTAAGTAGTTTAGAAACAATCTTCTAAGATTCATCTATCTTTCCACTAGCACATCTAACACCACACACAAGTTCATTCACTCTTTGCATGAAAGTATTCATGTTCTCATCATCACCCATTCTCAACCTTTCATATTTCCCTTTCAAACTCTGCAACTTAGCAATCTTCACACTATCATCACCTTCATACAAGCTTTCCAACTTTTTCCATATCTCATAAGTAGTCTTGAGATCCATAACATTTTTCATCTCAGAATCAGTCAAAGCACTCAACAAAGCTTCCTTAGACCAAATATTGTACAAAGCATCTATGATCTTAACAGAAGTGGTAGGACCATTTTGTGGAATAATATACATATTACTTGTAATGCTCTAGTACGGTTCACCAATGCATCTCAAATGGCACTCCATTTGAGTCTTCCACAAAGAATAATTTGTTCCATCAAATCTCAGAATATCCTTCTTGTAACTTTCCATCTCGAATCACCTTAACTTGTTAAAATTCTTCCAAGGAACCTACTTTGATACCAATTGTTGGCAATACAAGAGAAAACAACTAAGAGGGGGGGGTGAATCAGTTGTCACAAAAATTCACAACTTATTCAACTTATTAACCTTATTCTCTAATCTAATTATTAACCATGAAAACATAAATCATCAACACATAAAAAATACACATAACACCACTTGATTTTTTACATGTGGAAAACCTATTATGGGAGAAACCACGATGGAGGTCAGTCCACAAGATTATACCCTGTTAAAAGTATAATGAAAATGAAATATGGGGAATGCACATGCATTCAGGCACACTACCTAGAGCTCACTGCTCAATTAAAAAGGAAGACACACTGTCTTACAAAGAGATTCAAATTAAAGCCATCCAGATTTTGAACTAAGAAAATAGCATCTGTTAATGCCTGATTACAGTTCCAATTAAGCACATGAACACTTCTTCCCTCTTCTTCACTCTTCTTCACACTTCTTCACAATTCTTCACACTCTACTCTACCTTCAAATGATTTTGAACATTATTCATGCACACACATAGAAGTACACTTGTTCCACACTTAAATTTGAATAAAAAATTGCTCTTATATATCCGCAACATGAAATTTCATTACTACAAGTCAGCCACAAAGAAATAATAAAATGAATATAAACTGTCAGCTAAAACATTAAAGATTATCAATATGAATCAACCAAGGTCAGCCACAATTTAGTTAGGACCCAAATCAACATCTTCAACATCAAGACACTTCAATTAATTTCTCCTCAAAGATCCACAACACGCTACAAACACTATGTCACCCAAGAACAAGAAAAACATGAACACACAATAGAAAATTGCCAACCACAATCACAACGGTCAATACAGATGTGCAACAAAGATAGAGAAAAATATAGAACCATCCACAAGCATCATGAATCACAAGAGAAGCATCCATAATAACTGAACTAACTGAAATAGCATCATGTTCAATAAAGAACACCAACTAAAGAGACAAAAAAGCTGTCTGAATGGAAATCTTCATAACTCGATCAAATGTTCATGCAGATCTCTGAAACTTCAATGTGGATAAAATTGATATGCTCAGAAAAGAAACCTTTAGTCCACAACCTCTAATCAACAACATACAGAAATAACCACCATACTGAACTTCACTTCACCACTGACAACCTGGAACTCATTTATTACATTTTTCTCAATATCCTCGACATATATAGCTTCAAATACATTTATGCTAATAGTGTTGACATCAATGGAAACAAAATATCATCAATACAACCACAACATCCAACTGTACCTCCCAACCAGAGAGTGGCTAACTGGATCCTAAAAGCATCTTCCACTAGGCCTTGAATCCTACAATACACTTCTACCTACTAGATCCAATCATCTAAATTTTCAGCATTTAACTCCCCACAGTACTTAAGTAATTCAAATTTTACATCCAGTTTAATAATAGGCTTAGAATTTCTCTTGAAAGGATTAACAAAAGTAGAAGTAGAAGAAGGGGAAGAAAGGGGAGATGGAGGAGAAGGAATTTCTGAAGTTTCTTTCTCTTTTCTCTTTCGATCCTCCTTTTCTCGTTTCAAAGAATCTCCATTTTTGCACTTCTTCTTATCTACATAAAGCTCTTCCACCATTGTCTTCATGTCAGTATGGCTCGCTAAAAAGACTTCTCATCAAGCTCAGTGCTTTTCCAAACTTTAGTTTCTTCCATCTTTGGAAAATTCTTTCGTTTTAAAATCTCAGGATTGTATTCTTCAATCTCCCCTTCACCTTGTTGTTTCCTGGAATGTGTTAGCATCCAATTTTTCAATACTAGTCACACAAAGCTCTGATACCAAACTTGATTTGATTTAGGATCTATGACAATTGCTATGAACATGTAACCATTACAATGTTTAATTAAGGCTTTAAAAACTAATTAACATAATTGAAATCCTTAAATGAACAAAGCATTATAAATGTGATGAACAGAGTGAAAGAGAGAAAAGAGAAAGAAGACATAAAGCCAATTGATAACAGAGTTCACCAAATTGGCTATGTCTATGGGACCCTCTCCAACAAAGTGACTGATCCTATTATGCTCCAAAGTTATGATTACAAGGCTTCAACAACATTGCAACTCCATTTCCTTCTAGCACATCGACAACATGGGTATGCGCAGGATCATCATGGAAAAAGTGGCAAAAAATTCAGAAAAATCAGTGTTAGGCAACGTGACGTAAAAATTTGAATAAGTTATCTATATTATCTCAAAAATATGTAAGAATAGAATCTATAGAAATTTGAATGTAGTTTCTAAACTACTAGGTTTATTTAAAAATAAATAAAACCTATTTGGTGAAAATTTGAAATTTCAATGCAGTAGTACTTAAATTTCAGGGAAAAAATAAAGAAGTAAGGGGTAATAGACCACTAACTATAATAAAATGATAATATTCTTTTATAATATTTTATATATAATTAAAAGGACTCATGTCGAATGTGATGCATATTTTTTGTAATTTTTTTTTCCAGTAAATAATTAATTATGAATTTTTTATTACAAATTTTAAAAAATGAAAAAACTCGTATGTTTGACCACCTTAACTTGGTCAAAACTTCATGAAATTTAATTTTTCTTTTTTTAATCCTATAGGATGTGAAGCATAGAATGTGATGCATGTTTCAGATTCAAAAAAAGTGATACCGTTTGAAAGTTATAGATGTTTTTCAATTAGCCTATTGATTAGGACTTTAGTTATAATTCTAATGGAAAATAAATAATAATTATTTATTAAATTCAAATTAAAGTATAATTTATATTGGTGGAAATCTGAGAATCTCTTCTAAAAACCCTTTTCATTCCATCAATTTTGGGTAAAAAAAAAGTCGTCAACCACATACCCTAAAAATACCCATAATATTGCCACTTTTTGGCCCATCATGATCCTACACATACCCACATTCTCTCATTGTACAGAAATGGACACAAAAGTCTTTTGATCATTCTCCCTTAGTCATCACTTGGATGCCCAACTCTCTCACTCTTATCCCCTTTTATACAATAAATTTACCTAATATGGTTTAAAACCATAAGATTTACAAAATATAACATATCTTCCCTTTTACAGCAAAAGTTTAAACTATCCCCCCTATTAACATATAAAAATCTCATATAATCCCTTTTTACATAATATTTAAATCCTTATTTTATCCTTTCCTCACGTTGATAATCTTCAAATGATATTTTAAACCCTTTGAAATTTGTCAAAATCAGGCTTGTGCTAAATAAAAGGGTTATGGTTATAATTTGGGGGTTATATAATTTTAAGCCCCTTATTATAGGATTTTAATTTTAATTTTTATGTTTCATTTAGGGGCCCGGGCCCCTTATTCATTTTTCATCATTTGTTTAGGATGTGCAGGATCATGATGGGCCAAAAAGTGGAGATATGATGGATATTTGTAGGGTATGTGGCTAATGACTTTTTTTTAGCTCAAAATTGATGAAACAAAAAGTGTTTTTAAAGGAGATTCTTAGCTTTCCACCAATATAAAATATGCTTTACTTTGAATTTAATAAATAATTATTATTAATTTTCTATTTGAATTACAACTAAAGTCCTAATTGATAGGTTGATTGAAAAAAATCTATATATTTCAAATGGTTTCACATTTTTTTAATCCAAAACATGCATCACATTCTATGCTTTGCATAATATAGGATTAAAAAAATAAAATTGAATTTCATGAAGTTTTGACCATGTTAAGGTGGTTAGACATACAAGTTTTTATACTTTTAAAAAGTTGTAATAAAAAATTCATAATTAATTATTTACTTGAAAAAAATTTACAAAAAAATATGCATCACATTGGGACATGAGTCCTCCACTTATATCTAAAATATTATATAAAAATATTATCATTTTATTGTGGTTAGGGTGGTCAGACAGACACCTACTTATTTTTTCCCTGAAATTTAAGTACTACTACATTGAAATTTCAAATTTTCATCAAATAGATTTTTTTCATTTTAAGTAAACCTAGTAGTTTAGAAACTACATTCAATGTGCATCAGATTCTATTCTTACATATTTTTTAATAATATAGATAAATTATTCAAATTTTTACATCAAATTGCCTAACTCTGATTTTTCTGAATTTTTTGCCACTTAAGGGCCTATTTTTTCCTTGATGATCTTGCACATACCCCATTGTCTTTAATAAAAAAAACCTTTCATTTCTCCATATCCAACCTTTAATGCATGGTCTAGTGGCTTAGAGGGAGGTTCACACCAAGGGGGTTGGGGGTTCAACCCACAGCCCCTCCATTTTCGGCCTTATCTCTTTTCAAAGCTAATAAAAGAATCTAATAGCGTATATGGTTAAGCGCATCATGCATGGCACATTGGTAGAGCAGGAAAATAAGAGATGAGAGGTAGGGGTTTCAAATCACCCCACATAATTTTGAACAAACTTAACAACCTACCAGAGGAGTTAGAGTAGGTTGCCACGTGTCACATTTTGATTCGCTACAAGGTGGACACGTGTCATGATTGGATTGGGTTGTACTACCACATGTCAATTTGTGATTGATTAGTGCCAACTATGTATGTCATGCCACATGTCACTATTGGATTGGTCCACATCATCATCAATTGTTGACTGTGCATCCAAGTCATCACGCTGACATCAACATGGTTAACCCATTTTGACTAAAACTTTGACTGGCTGTATCTCACACATACAGACTCTGTTTGACATGAAATGAACATCATCAGAATCATTACGATGATATCTTATTCATGATGCTACTTTTGACCATTTTTGAGATGATTTTTTTCCACTTTTATGACTAGCCTTTGACACTTGGTTTGACCAAACTTTGGTAGCCGTGGCCTTTCGAACATCTTGGCTCGCCTCCTAAGGATATGAATATCCGCGATAAAATTTCACAGGAATTGGACATTCTGACAGGTGACTAATATCTCTCTGTGGACGTTCATTTACTTGTCAAACCAGGGGACATAGACTTTAAATGGCGCAGCAAAATATATGCACTAGGAATTTTTTTTGGTCAAATCTTAGCAAAAAATACATCTTAGACGAAATTCTAATAAACCCGCAGTGGTATTGTGAGGAATTAATTTAACTCAACTATGCTTGATTAAAATGAAAGCCGTGGCTGGCTGGCTGGGACACAAACCATGAACTTACCTTTCGAGAACGATCCGCAGGGATGGACTCTCTATGCCTGCGGGGCGGTATAAAGACTGAATTTGTATAAAAACTTCAAAGATGAAAACTAACTGGATATCAACAGAAAAGAACATCTAACTAATTAACTACAGATACTTACTAAGTGGGCCCCCTTAGCAAGCATCTACTGATTACACAGATGCTGAACTGAGAACTTCATCGATCTTTATTCATGAAAACAGAATGAGATACATTGTTTTGTTGATGTGAAAACTAACAACAAACTCTGTTTGTGGTCAAACAGATTCTGTCTTTCATTATCATACTAATTCTTACATGATATGTGCTACTCTGTTTTTATCTTACCCTGAATATCATCTATTACTCATTCTGCAATGCTTCCTACCTACTCTCACCGTCTCGGAGGGTATCTTATTTTAAATCGAGAGAAAAATTAACTAACTAACTAACTTCATCGAAGGCGTGGAAGTAAAGTGTATCGGAATCAAAGGAACAAACTTCATAAATGAATTTATGTGTTCAACCCGATTGAAGAATCTGGCTCCCTCTTTCCAGATTGACTTATCATTAAAAATCTTTCCAAATCGGTTTCGGTCAAAAAGTTTTCGCCGGAGCTTCCTCAAAGTCGTGCAGGAAATGGACTTTACTGCAAGGCCGAGATCGGCTGCGCTTGACTCGATCATTCTTCAACAACCTGTGAAACAAAAGGTAACAGACGCGCAAGAAAAGGCATATGGCACATACACGATATCTATTTATTAATCACACATTTTAAATCTACTTCACCATTCAAAAACTGTATACAATATACCAGCCATTTTTGAGAGTCAACAGGGCAATAAATGCAATCAAATCAACACAATAGGCTGCAGAAATATAAAAGTGTCCTACTACAGGATATCCCCACAAAAGGTTTCAACAAATTTTAAACAGCCGTGAAATAGCAAAAATAAAGTCATTTAAAAGTTTATCATAACATCAAATTATGAGCATATTTTAGGCTCATCACTGCCCCCTACTTAGCCCAATGCTGGTCCTCCAGCATTAACTTTCCTAATGGTTTCTCTGAAATTAGTAGTGGTTGCATGACTCTAAAATGGATGTCCAAACCTGTAATAGAATCCTCTGAAATCCTGGCACCTTTCATATCTTCGGTCTTCTAATTCATTGTTAAGATTTGTAGCCTGATGAGGATACAGGGGCCACATTAGCACAGGGGGTCTGAATGTCAGTGGCAGCCACAGTTCAAATCTTGTTTGAAGTCCTAATTGAATATATCTGCTGGTTCATTTGAGTGCAGCTATAAAGTTTAGGGGACCATGTGGTTCTGACTTTCTTAACCCAACAGTTAATTTTTCCCATCTTTTCTTATTTCTAGTATATGCTAATCTCCAAAATGAATATTGTTGCGCCTGGAATTCATCATATACTTTCTTTTTGATGTCAAATATTTTCACTCTGGCTGAAACATTATTAATACCATATGTCAAAGCAAACCAATATTTCAACATTGCATGTGGGTTTGAACTTTGAGAGCGTAATGGGACAGGCTCTGTTTTCTCAATTTCCTCATACGTTTCGCACTGCCTGCCATAATTCACCTCATTTGCTGCCCATGACATAAATGCTCTCAAATGAATATCACCAATGTATGGAAGAGGATTCCATTATGTTTCAAATGGTATTAAAAAGCCATGCAAATAGAATTCACACAGAGAATTCCTTAACCAGTTAGGGGCTGCTTGATATACTTCATAAAATTCTTTGGCAGTATGAATTATAGGGTCTTGGTTTCTGGAAATTCTCATCAATTGAACCCATAAAAACTGTTCTTTAAGGGACAAAGCATAAACTCTGGGTGGCGGTCTGCATTCCATAATTTGACCAGTTACCTTCAACATTTCATCCATTTTTGCTTTCAACTCAGCAATTTCCTGTTTCTGACTTTCAATTTTCTTTTTCAATTTCTTCTTTTCTACTTGCCACAGACTTTGTTGCATGTCAGTCTGGGCTATGTGTCGAAAAGTCAAAGTTTGCAGTGTAACTGTTTCCCAATTATTTTTAACATATTCCAGAAACTCAATTAAAAAGGTCCTCCTATACACAACAATGGCTTTACACATTGCAGGATGAAATACAACTTCATTAGGCACATTCAGTTGTTCAGCCTGTTATTGTTCTTGCTGCTGGATAAATTCTTCTTGTTGCTGCGATGGAGAAGTCTGTGCTTCCTCCGAGAATTGCATAGCAGCAGTAGCGGATCATCAGGGTGGCAGCTCATGCCAGTATGCCACACTTCTTTTGTCTCTTGTTCCCTTTTCGAGGAGCAGAAGCGAACTTCAGCGGCATTCTCGATTCTTTTGAAACATTAGAAATTGAGGATTCAACGAGACTCCTCACGAGAAATTACAATCACCTCAGGTTGCGGTGCAACAGGGGAGGTCCTAGATTGTTTCCTTGCGGAAACCCTTCTTGGTACTGATGTGGCTGTAGGGGGTGTTCCGGTAGCTTTTCTTTTTCTTGTTTGTTCAGGGGGCTCTGCCCTAGCAGAGGATAACGGTGAACTGGTAATATCAACAGTTGTTGCTGTAGGAGAAACTGCTGCAGGGGAAGGTGCTATAGGAGAGGAGCATTACCTTTTTTGAGAACAAGGGTCAGATTCTGGGGACCCTTCTGCCTTTATTTTTCCTTTCTCCCTCCTAGTAGTAGACCTAGTTTGTACCCTAGCAGAGGATTCAGCTGTGACGGCTACAGGATCGGGTGCTACAGGAGTAGATGACCCTTGCCCTGTTCCACTGGTAGATGCAATTTCTTTCTTCTTTCTTTGAGGTCGTGGGGTAATTACCCTAGGGGGTTGTGGAGGTTGCAAACTCTTTTGGACAACAAATTATTGCCAGGAGAGAGGTGAGACGTCCCTCAAAGAGTGTTTAATCAGTAATTTAATAAGGCCATGATGAGTGACAAAGTTATCTTTCCCTTGTTGAGTTCCATGGGCACTTTGCTCTAAAAACTTTAACAAGAAATTTGAAATATTCACAACCAACCCATGCCTTATATGGCTTAATAATTTAAAATGATGAGAATGCAGGTAGGAAAAATAGCCTTCACAGGTTAAATACCTCATTATATAAGTGGCATACTCTGAATATGGAAGAGGCAGTGACACACGCTTGCATCCTTGCTTGGAGACTTCTAGAGGTCCATCAGCAGGCATTGAAAACTCAACCCTTGTAGTTGCAGCATCTGAAGAAAAGTTTTCTCCAACGGCTGGGAGCCCGGTTACTTCAACAATTCTGTCTTCGGTTGCAACAACTGTTAGACCCCATATTGGCTTCCCCTTCAGAAAGTGTTCTAAAAAAATCTCCTGCAGCCTCCTCATCAAAATCATTTAAACTCAGAAAATAATTTAACCATCCACAGAGGCTGAATGCGTGGACTGTCTGCGGATTTTGCAATAACAATTCATGAGCTACAGGCTCATGTCGCACCAACTAACCACCCATGTTTGCAGTTTTTCTAGCTGAACTCAATTTCTTGCTGAAGACTCAAATTCTTTATTTCCCTTTCTGTTATGGTTTTTCTCTGTCATGCCGCCACATTTCTTTCTTTTTTCCAAAAATGAACTTTTTTAAACAAGCAGTCTTAATCGTAGTTTGCAAGAAAAGATGCATTAAAAAAGGACATGCAATCAAGTTTGGAAATTACCAAAAATGTATTAAAAAAAGATTATTTTGTAGTTATGGCAGCA
Source organism: Sequoia sempervirens (assembly GCA_007258455.2). NCBI lineage: Eukaryota > Viridiplantae > Streptophyta > Pinopsida > Cupressales > Cupressaceae > Sequoia > Sequoia sempervirens. Next base: position 9,676,365 of record VDFB02047144.1, on the reverse strand, counting down.
GCGAAAAGATAGGTTTCAAAAGATGGATTACCCAACCCCTTCTTAAAGGATGACATGTGTCCTCACATGTACTAAAGAACAGGTAGAGATTCGGGGGATAATGACCGGTACATGCATAGCAGTAATTGAATAGAATGAAATAAATCAAATATGTGATAAAAAAAGATATGACATACCTTTAGTAATTGCATGTACGTGTGAAGAAAGATGACGGCGCTGCATGAATTGACAAGTTGGAAAGATATCTTAATTAAGGTTGATGCGGATGGATGAAGTGGATGGGTGACATGGGCGGATGAAATGTACAAATGAAATGGATGGATGGGATGGATGGATGGAAGATAAAGAAATGAGATGGGGGCGATAAATGAAAATGGAGAAAAAGGGGTTTTCTTAAAAAACCT
>VDFB02047144.1:9619761-9675861 GCA_007258455.2 Sequoia sempervirens | reverse complement strand
AAAATCATCTTATGCTGTGAGATTAACCCTCCTATATCATTCTTCTAGGTATCAAACTCCTTTAACTCACCTTCATTATTCAATATTGTAGGCATACCTAACTCCATTTCTCTAAATATTTTTAGCTTGTTCTAGAGTTTCATTCCTAACTTTCCATGAAAAGATGTTATTTCATTCACCAGATCAATGGCTTGTAATATTTTAGGGATATTTTTAAGAGCTTCAGGATATTCTCGCATCTTAGACATCATTTCTTTTAAAGCCCCTACCCTAGTGCTCCATTTGCTCCATTCATTTTTTAAAGCTTCCTAGACATGTAGATACCTTATGTTTGCTTCATGGATGTTCCTATAGGCAGCACACACATCATCAGCTCTATTCACAAGCTTTTTTATCCTTTGTTTGAACACATGCTCAAAAATTTCAATCGCCACCTTAACAATTTCAATTTTGGCCTTCTTGACATTTTACTTCTGTCTTTAATTGATTATTCAAATCATTAATCCTCAAGGCTAAGTTTTCTTTGTCTTCCATAGACAAGTTAGGAAAAGAAGAGGATGGTGAAGAAAATTCCCTTATTGATTGGTTAGTTTGAATAGTGGTTCTCATCTTATTAATTTCATCCAAATCCTTATTGAACTCCTTCAATAAGGAATTATATTTCTTTTGAGAAATTTGTGTTGTAATTGCACTAAGCATTGTAGCATGACTAGTTAACTTAGCTGCTTGGACATGAATCATATATGTAGATCTCTTCACTACCATGGAACTAATGACCTCTTCAATAGGCCTAGCAACCTCATGCTTCCTAATATTTTGTTCCATGGACAAAATTAGAAGAGTATGCAGCTTTGGACTATAACTAGACCCAATCACCTTGTCATCAAAATGCTGCTCATAAACAAAAGCTTGAGGGTCTCTCCTTATTGCATCAAGTGCAATAGTTGAGGTGAGGGCGCACCCTAGTAGTAACATCATTCCACTTTCTGTGACGATATTCTTGGCCTTGATAGGAGTAATTTCTACAATCTCAGCCATAATCATTTCTTCCTCTACCTTTTCAACCTCTTCTTGTTGAGAAGGATCAACATTAGCCTTTTCTAGTTCGAGCCTTTCCTTTATTTCTTTGCTTCTCTATTGAACCATGAATTCTTTGAATTCCTTAGTTTGCACAAATGCATCATCCACAAGGAACTCATCATAGGCCTTGATCCTACCTAGATCATCATCGACCTTTTCATCATAATGCCATTGGAAAATTCTATCTTGGGGAATTTCCTCTCCACTTCCTCATCACCAAGAACATGCTCTACCATTTGTTCCTCCCCATTTACTTGAACATATTATCCTTTTAAATCTATAGGATGCTTTGGAATATCCATAGCCTGAGGTTGTTACTCTAAAAGAGCTTGTGCTCTCTTGGTAGCCTCCTTTACCTTTTCCTTAAAATCACCACTCTAGTAATCATTTAACTTTGCAAAATTCCTTTCAAAAGGTCTATTTATTACATCATAGGGGCTCACATAAAAGAAATTTCTCTTCATAATGCTCGAGCCTCAATATCACATATGGATGTCCATTCCCTTTTTCTAGAAATAATAGCTCCATCACTAGTTAGGTTCCTCAACACATCATCTATGTACAAGAAATGGTGGGAGAACCTAAATAAAACCTTGCTTCTTCTCATTGCATGCACAAAACCCTCTAGGTCAAAAATCCTAACCTCATCAACAAGTAACCTAAGGTTATTCACCATTATTCCAAATCTCTCATAAGCCTCCATGGCAGTGGCTATAAAATAAGCAAAAGAAAATTGAGGCTTTATCACAATGCCCTTCCTAGGTTTTTTTAACAATTCTTGGTCCATAAAATCAAGTTGCCACATCAACTTCAGAAATTCCAATTGGTCAGAGACATATATGGGTAAGTAGTGTCGTCCTACTTTGGCTCCATAAGCCCTGATTATAGTATATTCTGAGTGCAAAAACCACTATGCCCAATTATGCTTTGTAGTTGTTCCTACCACTTCATTTGGGCACATGATTTCTCTAATTAATTTTGAAAGACTATGAATGGGTGGGTATGTGCAAGATCATCATGAAAAATGTAGGCCCTTAAGTGAAAAAATTTAGAAAAATCAAAGTTAGGCAACTTGAAGTAAAAATTTGAATAAGTTATCTATATTATTTCAAAAATATGTAGGAATTAAATTTGTAGCAAATTGAATGTAGTTTCTAACTACTAAGTTTATTTTAAAAAAAAAAAAAACTATTTGGTGAAAATTTGAAATTTCAATGCAATAGTACTTAAATTTCAAGGAAAAAATAAGAAGTAGGTGTGTGTCTAACCATCCTAACCATAATAAAATGATAATGTTTTTTATAATATTTTAGATACAAGTAGAGGAATCATGTTTGGATGTGATGTATATTTTTTTGTAATTTTTTTCAAACTAAATAATTAATTATGAATTTTTTATTACAACTTTTAAAAAATATAGAAACTCGTATGTTTGATCATCTTAACTTGGTCAAAACTTCATGAAATTCATTTTTTTTAATCCTATAGTACGCAAAGCATAAAATGTGACACATGTTTCGTATTCAAAAAATGTGATACCATTTGAAGTCTATAGATGTTTTTCAATTAGCCTATCAATCATGACTTTAGTCGTAATTCAAATAGAAAATGAATAATAATTATTTATTAAATTCAAAGTAAAGCATAATTTATATTGGTGGAAAGCTAAGAATTTCCTTTAAAAACCCTTTTTGTTTCATCAATTTTGGGTTAAAAAAATATCGTCAAACACATACCCTACACATATCCATCATATCACCACTTTTTGGCCCATCATGATCCTGCACATACCTGGGTGCCACACCCAAACTCTCTAGAATACCAAACCTGATGACATTGCAAAACATCAAATAGTTGGAATTGGGACATTCCTGGTCCCAAATATGTGTCCACATTTGGACTGTAAAATCATTGTTCTCATTATCCTTTTGTATTAATCTCAGCTTCTTCTAATTCTCTTGACCCACAAATAAAACCATATGCATCAATAGAGAATAATGTGGAAAAGATAGAGGGAGAGCTCCCTTCCTTATATTAATAAAATCCTTATGAATTTGTTCTGCAATATAAGCAACATAATCAAAACCCATGTTCTAATTTGGACTCTGTATATCCATCACCATCACCAACAAGTTAGTGGCTATCCTAGCATCAGAATTATGAGATGAGTTAGTTGATATTTTCATGAAAATTAGCTTTGCAACTTCTCCCCCAAAGAAAATGAACCACTGAGAACCAAATTTTTTCACTAACACAAAGCATTTATCCAATAATACATTGTACTTGAGCTCATAGATGTAAGGCCATGTCTTTTAAAATATCCAAGTTTGAGCCTAATCATAGAGAAATTATCCAACATAGCTCATAATTAAGATGATGAAGCTCAAGCTTAGGTTTGGAGATATTCTCCAATAAAGCTCATACTTATTAAGATGATCAAGTTCAAGCTTGGACTTGGAAATATTCTCCAACATAGCTCATACTTATTAAGATGATTGAGTTCAAGCTTGACTTTGGAGAAATTATCCAACATAGCATCTTAGCCCATGTATATCAAGATGACCAATATTGAGATTGATCATAGAGAAAGTTTCTCCCACATAGATCATTCTTATTAAGATGGCCAAGTTCAAGCCTGGCTTTAGAGAAATTCTCCAACATAGCCCATTCTTGCCAAGGATGAGTCTGGTTGTAAAATGTTCCTCTAAAAATGCTTAGATAATATTGATGACATAGAAATTGTATCTAATTGTAGGAGGAATTTTTCCAACTCTATAATTAGTGAGAGTTCAATTGTCTCACATATGCATACCTGACAAGAGGGTTTTCTCTTCCTATGGCTGTCATGGTCAGGTTTGTGCACATTGAATTATTATGATGAAGAAGTATGGCATCACAATTATTCTCCACTCTGAAAATACTTATTCTCCTCCATAGAGTGCGTCGAAACCCAACTAAGACAAAGAGGGTGCCAATTAAAATTGGGTAGCATTGTCTAGAAAGAAGATATAGGTTATAAGAGTCCAAATATGATAATTTGCATGCCTATAATTCATGACAAGGATGAAGATGTCATCCTCTAGGCCCCAAAAATCTTGGAATTCAAGCTCTCTCACAACTAATCATTGTTTATCCCTCATGTTATATAGCTACAACCGCAATGTCTCAAGTGCCTAACTGATAGGGTAGGGTTGGATGGAACACTCAATGTTCCATGCTCTGGGTCTCACCTTGGTGAACCCCTTTGGTGTTACTCTCCACCACCTTAACCTATAGGCCCTAATGCTTGTTAGGCACCCCTGGTTCTCCTGGTCAACCCTACTATCATCTCCATTTCCCTAACCAATCCAATCTTGGTGCTCTCTCTACCATTCTCTCCTTAGCCCTTAATCTTCCTAAAGGCTAGCTAAATCTCCAACCTTCACTAATTTGATGTAGGTGTGTGTGATGTCTCCCATTGCTTCAAGACCATTCCCCTAGGGTTCTTGATCATCCACCAATCTCCAATTCTCCATCGCTCTCACCAAACCCTCTCCTAGGGTTAGAAAAGGCTACAAGCCCTAGAGCCCCAACTAGGCCTCCTAACCCAAGAAAAATGGAGAGTGTGCCAAAATTATCCAAATGAATCCAAATATTTTCTTGGGATTCATGATACCCTTGCCCACACCTTGAATATTTTTGGGGTTTGGAGCCTCCACTATCCGTACACTTCTCCAACCCTTAATTTAGCAAATTTAGGCTTGTTTTAAGCCAATTTATGACCTCCTTGAGATCAGTCAGTTTGTTTGCAACTTCTTGGTCTGTGTTAAGCCTCCTTATTGTTACCAAGCCTCTACAAGGCATTCCACATCCTCACCACACCATGGTTCACCAGGAGATTGGCACCCCTGCAACCTTAGTGCTCTGCAGTCTTTGACTATCCTAGCTGAGCACTGCCAAGCTCACCTAGGAATAGTCTTTTACCATGGATTCCTGACTCCTAAGGACTCCTACCTATACCTTACGTACAAAAATGCAGTCTAGCCTCTATTTCCAAGAACCCATACACCAGGTATAGGGGAAACATGGTCTAGAGCTCCATCTCTGCCGATCTGACAGTCAGAACAAAAAAATGCAAGAAATGAACTAACCTAACAAAAAAAATTTCTTGAACCGATGCAACAAGCTAAATAATGAACTAAGCAATGCCTGAAAAGGAATTACACTACCTACTCTACTCTCAACGTCTGATCAAAGCATCAATGCATAAATCCAAAACCATAAACCAGAAGATGTTCTTCAATATCACAGTCTTAATTGCACTCCATGAAAATATTACAAATAAAAAACCAACCAACCTTGCTCTCAGCTCGAGCAACTCCTTATAACTCCTCTCCAAGGTAGTTACCAATCCCTTGGGTCAGACATTTCCATAATCAAGTGGCAAAAGGTGCAAAATGTCCCATTTTTCCACCTTTGCCAATTATTGCTAACTCCTAAACAACTAAGAAACATGAGTTAGAAACTCCATCCTGATCACTCCTGATCAAGACAAGAAAACACTCTAACTCAAATTCCAATGGTCAACATGAATTTCTTAGAAAATCATTTACACTAAATTTATCCTAGACTACCCATAGCCTAGTGTTTCCTAGGTGCTCCTACACCATTCTCCCCCCTCTACACAAACTCTAAGGAATGTTAGGAGAGGGTAATGACACATCTATGCCCTGCCTCTTGAGCTGAGCTTCATCCATCCATGTAGCCTCAGATTCATGCTTATTCCTCTATTTGATAAGATGCTCCATGTATACCTTGTGTCATGTAGCCTTCTTCACTCTTGACTCCAAGATCTTCTCCGCCTGAGGCTTGTCTTGATTAGGTAAGGATATATTGCTGATGTCCTTGAAGATCTCCTTATTGTTTTGATTCACATCATTGACTGACCCCTTGTACTTGATCAAGTCAGCTATATTGAATACTGGTGAAATTCCTAAATCCACAGGTAGCTCCACCTTGTATGCATTTTTCCCATACTTGGCTATCACCTTGCATGGTCCCACTCTTTCCATCTACAATTTGTCTGATGTACCCTTCTGCAACCTAGATATTTTGAAGTGAACCATGACATAGTCTCCTACTGCAAATTGCAAATCTTTTCTTGACAAATCTACCTTCTCCTTCAACTTTTGTGTAGCCTCGGTGACTGTTTTCTTCACCTGCTCCTGAATCTCTTTCATGGTTTGACTGAAGTCTTCTGCATGTCCACTTCTATGTTCCATAGCTTCAAGATATCTGAGCTCGCACACACATCTTGGGTGCATCCCATACACTATTTCAAAAGGACTTTTCCCTATAGTTCTGTTCACACTGTCATTGTATGCATACTCAGCCTGTGAGATAACCATGTCCCATGTTTGTCCATACTCCTTAGTTAGGCATCTTAGAAGTTTACCTAACACTCTATTAACCACCTCAGTTTGTCCATCAGTCTGAGGATGGTAAGCTGATCCAAAGGATAAATTGGTACCTAATCTTCTCCATAGAGTTTTCCAAAAGTGACTCATAAACTTCACATCTCTGTCAGAAGCAATACTTAAAGGTAGTCCATGGATCCTTACCACTTTCTTAAAGAAAAGATGAGCTATGTAGCTAGCATCATGAGTAGTTTTGCAGGGAATAAAATGACTCATTTTGCTAAATCTGTCTACCACTACATAAACACTATCACACCCTGCCTTGGTCTTAGGGAGTCCTACCACAAAATCCATGCTCACACACTCCCATGGTCTATTAGGAATGGGTAGGGGTTGATATAAACCAACATTACTAGCTCCTCCCTTAGCTTTCATACACACCACACATTGCTCCACATATTTTCTGACATCTCTTGCCAACTTAGGCCAATAGTAGAACCTTTGCACTAGTTTCAATGTCTTGTTGATGCCAAAATGTCCACTAAGACTGTCGTTATGCTTCTCTTGAATGAGGTTTTCTCTCATTGATCCTCTTGGAACACACAACTAATTTCCTTTGAACAACAAACCACTTTGCAAAGTATACTCAGAGTATTGGCTATGAAAATGATTCTCAAAGTCTAAACATACCTTGAAGGCCTCTAAAAATTCTTCATCTCCACCATAGAGATCCTTGAAACTCTCTATGCCAATGCTCTTGATCTATATCTCTTGCACTGTCAACAATCTCCTACTTAGTGCATCTGCCACCTTGTTCAACTGTCCCTGGGTGAAGCCACGTAAGTGGTTTACACTTTTGAAGAGGAAGGAAATTTTGAATTTTTCCCATTCTTCATATCAAATGGGTTCGGCCAAACCCTATGGTTCGACCGAACCATTTAATTGGTTCGGTCAAACGATAGGGTTCGACCGAACCAGTCACCGCCCACATAAAAAAAAATATTTAAGTGGGTTCGGCCGAGCCCATTGAATATGACTAAAACAAAAAAAAAACCATTTAATTTCTTTTTTTTAATTGCATGGATTGGTGGTTTGGCCAAACATGGGTTCGGCCGAACCCATGTTCGACCGAATCTTTCCAAGATGTTCGGCCGAACACTAGTTCGGCCGAACCCCTCTTTTTTCACCCTTACTTCCTGAGGCACCAGAATTGTTGAAAATTTTGCGTTTCAAAGCTCGATTTGAGAATGAAAATGGAGATCTCAAAAACCCAACTAGTATTGGGTTCTCCTCAAAATGAGCTATCCAACGAATATAATTTTAGTATGTTTTGATTATATTATCTATCATTTTTTTAAGTTTTATTAAATATAGGTTTTTCCACTTTGAAAAGAAAACTCTTTGTTACAAGTGGAAAATAGAAGATTATCAACAAAAAAAATTTAAAATATGTAACCGTGAGATATTGGAGTCCTTGATCCAAAAAAAAAAAGAATTTTGATACATATAGTAAAAGTTATGCGTTATACGGTCGTGTTATGTCGAATTGTAATTGATTTGACTTTAAACTTTAAAGAAAAAATATTCAATAAAACTATCTAACCAAGTGGAGTACTAGATATCGGAGTTACAAATCTAAATTTGAAAGAGATTGGAATTTTATCTTTCAAGGAAAAAAGTTATGCATTATCTGATTGTGCATCACTTTTTAAAATGTATTTTGAAAAACCAATTTTCTGGGAGATGGAAAAAGAAGTGCAATCTGATTCCAAAAAAATTGAAAAAAATATTTTTAGAATCTACAGACAAAATATGACAAGACTCTAGTTTGCATCATCTTCAAATTCTTTACGGTTTAATCACTATAGGTGCCTGAATGTGGAGATTGTGTTTAAAAAAAAAATATCAATGTCGAGTTTGGCCAAAAATTGTAAACCACTATTGTGGGATCACCCCCCTTCTTATGCTTAATGGTAAAAGTAAAAGCTTGGATGTATTCCATCCATTTCAAATGCCTATTACTCAACTTCTCTTGAGTGTTGATATAGCTAAGTGTCTGATTGTCAGTAAAGACTACAAACTCCTTGGGTAGACGGTAATGCCTCCACTTCCTAAGTGACTGAACCAAAGCATAAAGTTCTAAGTCATAGGTTGAATACTTCTTCTTTTCTTCATTGAGCTTCTCACTAAAGAAGGCTATAGGTCTTCCCTCTTGACTTAACACTCATATTGCAACTCCACTAGCATCACATTCCATAATGAATAACTTGTCAAAGCTAGGTAACAAGAGAACAGGTTGAGTTGCCACTTCTTGTTTTAGTTTCTCAAACCCTTTCTCAGCTTCTTGAGTCCACTTAAACTTAGTTTTCGAACCACCTTTGATTGTCTAGGACTGGTGCACAGATACCACTAAAGTTCCTTATGAATTTTCTATAAAATTGAGCCAAACCATGGAAACTTCTTACCTCAGTCCCTGTGGTTGGTGTAGGCCAGTTTAGGATGGCTTCCACCTTGCTTGGATCCATCTTCAATGATCCTTGGGATACTAAAAACCCCAAATACATAAGCCCCTATTTGAAGAACTCACATTTCTCGAGATTGATGGCTAACTTCTCTTCTTGCAATCTTATAAGGACCATCTCCACATGCTTTAGGTGTTCTTCTCATGTCTTACTAAAGATGAGTATATCATCAAGATACACTACCACAAATATCTCTGTAAAGTCTTTAAGCACTTCATTCATGATCCTCATGAATGTGTTAGGGGCATTAGAGAGGTCAAATGGCATAACTCTCCACTCATACAACCCATCATTTGTCTTAAAAGTTGTTTTCCACTCATCTCCATCCTTGATTCTGATCTAATGGTATCCACTCTTGAGGTCCAACTTGGTAAAGTACTAAGCTCCTCCAAGACAATCCATTAAATCTTCAATCCTAGGGATAGGGAATCTATATCTGATTGTAATTTTGTTTATAGCTCTAGAGTCAGTGCAAAGTCTCCACTTACCACCTTTCTTTGTTGCTAGGACCACTAGTACTGCACATGGGCTGATGCTCTTCCTAATCAAGCCTTGATCCAATAACTCTTGCACTTGTCTAGCTACCTCTAGATTCTAATCTGGTGTAAGCTTGTATGATGGTTTGTTTGGTAATGAAGCCCCTAGTATGAAGTCAATCTTATGACTTATGGCTATCTTTGGTGGCAAAGTTGCAAGTGCACCATCACTTACAATATCTTGAACTGATCCAACAACTTTAGGACTACTCTAGGTATGACTGTCTTTTCATCCTTGTCTTCTTCTTTAGGTTGTAACATAACCATGTATCCTTCACCCCCTTGATGTAGGTTATTAAGGAACTCCTTCCCACTACTCAACATGACACTTGGTGTCCTTGATTGTCCCTCTGCTTCTTTTGACAGTGACTGCAACTTGAAAGTCTTTCCATCCTTCTTGAATGAGATGGTGTTCTCTTTCCCATCATTTATGGCACCTCTATCATATTGCCATGGTCTGCCCAATAGTAGATGGCATGCATCCATGGGTAACACATCACAAAATAACTTGTCCTTGTACCCTCCAATGGAAAACTCCACCGTTACTTGCTCATTCACTAAAACACTTTGCCCTTTGTTTAGCCATGTGGCCTTGTAGGGGTTAGTGCGGGGTACCTTCTCCAGTTTCAGTTTCTTTACTGCCTCCTCTGAGATAATATTGTCTATTGAACCTGAATCTACTATGACCTTGCATACTTTACCAAGTATCTTGTACCTTACTCTAAATAGAGCTCTCCTTTGTTTTGGTTCTTCCTTGACCAGTTGTCTGATCAAAACTCTACTGAACATCAGATTCTCCCCCAATTCTGATTCAATGTGACTAACCTCTGGTGATTTGACACTCATGTTGTCCTCTTGTGCATATGCCACTCTCTTCTCAATATTTGATGAAGATGCTTTCTCTGTGCACCTATAAGTTGGATGTCCTACTTGTCCACAATGGTAACACTTCATATTAGCAAAGTAAGAATTGCTCCTGCCTACTCCTCTTCCTCTATTTGAACCTCCTTGAGGTCCTCTACCTCTGTTATACCCTCCTCTAGAAGGTGTTTCATTGCCATGATCTGTGGATTTAAACTCTCCTTGGTTTCTTTGGTCATTGCCTCTACCTTGGTAGCCACCTTGTTGTCCTCTTTGATCTTTGCCTTTGCCTCTGCCCTTAGAAGCCTAGTCTTGCTTCCTCTTGTTTCTTTCCTCAATCTTATAGCTAATTGGTAACATTGATGTACTGTCTTAGGACTTAAAAGAGCCAGATCTCCTCTTGAATGTTCCATTTCAAGCCATTAAGATACCTAGCCACCTTGAGACATTCATCTTCTAAAACATTAGACCTCATAGAAAGTTTTTGGAACTCCTCTATGTAGGTATTCACATCTTGGTCTTTCTACCTTAGGTTTTGTCTCTTCTTGTGTAACTGAATCTCATAATCATCTGGCATGTATGCTTCCCTCATTTTGGCAACCATTCCTTTCCAAGTTGAGATAGGTTGTTTGCCTTCCTTTTCCCTCTCTGTCTGAATGAATTTTGACCATGTCAAGGAAGAACCTCTTAATCTTGATTTGGCCACCTTTACCTTCTATGCTTCAGTGACTCCATCACATTCAAAATGGTTTTCCATTCCCTATATCCAATCAATAACTAAATTAGCTTCCATTTTTCCACTAAACAGTGGTATCCTTTGAGTGCTTTTCCACTCAAATCCTTCAATGCCTTCAAGAAAGGCTCTTCTTTCAGAATAGGGTCAGGTTCAGGGATCTTATCTTCCTCTGCAACCTCTTCTTTCTTTGGTACCCTTCCTTCAAACTATGCTTCATTCAACGCTTGCTCCAGTTGGTCTATTCTTTCCCTCAATAGCCTATTGTCTTCCTCCTGTCCTTAGACCATCTTGGCCAACTCTGAATTTGTCACCATGATGGTAGAATGACTAGAGTCAACTTCTAACATATATTATTCTATCCCAAATATTTAACTTTCTCTGATACCAATCTAATAGGGTAGGGTTGGATGGAACACTCACTGTTCCATGCTCTGGGTCTCACCTTGGTGAACCCATTTGGTGTCACTCTCCACCACCTTAACCTATATGCCATAATGCTTGTTAGGCACCCCTGGTTCTCCTAGCCAACCTTACTATCATCTCCATTTCCCTAACCAAGCCAATCTTGGTGCTCTCTCTGCCATTCTCTCCTTAGCCCTTAATCTTCCTAAAGGCTAGTTAAATCTCCAACCTTCACTAATATGATGTAGGGGTGTGTGATGTCTCCCATTGCTTCAAGACCATTCCCCTAGGGTTCTTGATCATCCACCAATCTCCAATTCTCCATCGCTCTCACCAAACCCTCTCCTAGGGTTAGAAAAGGTTGCAAGCCCTAAAGCCCCAGCTAGGCCTCCTAACTCGAGAAAAATGGAGAGTGTGCCCAAATTCTCCAAATGAATCCAAATATTTTCTTGGGATTCATGGTACCCTTGCCCACACCTTGAATATTTTTTGGGTTTGGAGCCTCCACTATCCGTACACTTCTCCAACCCTTAATTTAGCAAATTTAGGCTTGTTGCCTCCTTGAGATCAGTCAGTTTGTTTGCCACTTCCCGATCTGTGTTAAGCCTCATTCTTGTTACCAAGCCTCTACAAGGAATTCCACATCCTCACCACATTGTGGTTCACCAGGAGATTAGCACCCCTGAAACCTTAGTGCTCTGCACTCTTTGACTATCCTAGCCAGGGACTGCCAAGCTCGCCTAGGAACAGTCTTTTTCCATGGATTCCTGACTCCTAAGGAATCCTACCTCTACCTTATGTAATAACATGGAGTCTAGCCTCTGTTTCCAAGAACCCATACACCAGGTACAGGGAAAACATGGTCTAGAGCTCCATCTCTACCGGTCTGACAGTCAGAACAAAAAAATGCAAGAAATGAACTAACCTAACAAAAACAAATGCTTGAAATGATGCAACAAGCTAACTAATGAACTAAGCAATGCCTAAAAAGGAATTACACTACCTACTCTACTCTCAACATATGATGAAAGCATCAATGCATAAATCCAAAACCATAAACCAGAAGATGTTCTTCAATATCATAGTCTTAATTGCACTCCATGAAAATATTACAAATCAAAAATGAACCAACCTTGCTCTCAGCTCGAGCAACTCCTTATAAATCCTCTCCAAGGTAGTTACCATTCCCTTGGGTCAAACATTTCCATAATCAAGTGGCAAAAGGTGCAAAATGTCCCATTTTGCCACCTTTGCCAATTATTGCTAACTCCTAAACAACCAAGAAACATGAGTTACAAACTCCCTCCTGATCACTCCTAATCAAGAAAAGAAAACACTCTAACTCAAATTCCAATGGTCAACATGACCTTCTTAGAAAAGCATTTACACTAAATTTATCCTAGACTACCCATAGCCTAGTGTTTCCTAGGTGCTCCTGCACCACTAACTATCTCCCATTTTTTTATATAAATGATGTGATCATTTTTAATAATTGCAGACATAATATTACTATATGTATACACTAATAAATAATTTACTCAAGAATACATTCTACATACTATATTATAAAGGTCTATACATAAAACGCCAATCTAGTATGCAGTTTAAAATTGTAGAGGGACATATAGATGAAGTCAATTTTTTGTAATACCTATTTTCAATTTATTTTCTATGTTATGAGCTCTTTTAAGTGTTCTAATAATTTGTAGACATGCTATTTTCATATCTATACATTGGAAAATTCTTTCTACAATAATACAGTCTGTATACTAGTTTGAGGCATCTAAGCAAATTGTGCACTTGATGCTACTATCAAAGTACTAACTTGCAATACTAGAAATAATAAAGTTTGAAGATTAGCTACCTTTTTACACACTTATTCTTCTCTTTTCAGGTTAATGCTCTGATTGTAGTAGTAAGAGCCATTCATATATGTATGCACATAATATGTGCCAACAACTATCCATTATTAGTACAGGTTAAAAATATGTCCAAATTAGGCATTTAATCTAAAAATTAGAAGGATTAATAATAAATTACATATTTTTTTCATGATTATTTGTATATACGATGCATATTCTTTGTTTTGCAATATTGAGAATTTTTCTTGCCTTTCCCAAAATGGTAGGCTTCAAATAGGATATGGACATCTATCAAAGGATAAAAAGAGGGATTTTTTCAAATGTCACAGTTGCAACTATTATACTACTCATCTATGCAAAATGAGGATGCACCCACAAGGCACATGCACTGATTGAGTCACATATTTTAGAAAACAACATCTGACAAAACTCTTCTATGTATTATGCTTTGATGGATATCCATAGCCACATTAGACATTCAGATTGATTTTTATCCTTCTTTTTCCACCATTGGCCTATTTTTTCTTTGAATTTTACAAATAAAATAATATTTTGTTTTTTGATGAAAATTATACAATCCAATCGGAAATATTGGTTTTAGAACATTGATTAATATTATAGCTTATGGAAATTTGAACACCACTTGATCTAAGAAAATTGTAAAATTGATGCTACAATCAACACACTAACCTGCAATAGGAATAATAATATTTTGAAGCTTAGCTATCATTTTACACATTTATTCTTGCCTTTCTAGGTTAATGCTCTAATTGTTGCATTAAGCACCATTGATATATATGCACATAAGATATGCCCACAATTGTTAATTATTAGTATAGGTTAAAAATATGTCCAAATCAAGTATTTAATCTAAAACTTAGAAGGATTAGCCATAAATTACATGTTTTTTTCCTGATTATTTGTATATATATGATGTATATTGTTTGTTTTGCAATGTTGAGGGTTTTATGAACTATAAAATATTTTTGGGTAGGAAAACTTAGGCAATTGTATTTTTATGATTTGAATGATCATGGTCAAGACTAATTTTTTCTTATCAACTTTTGCTTATTTGTTTGCATTGATATTTGTACCTTCGAAAATATTAAATTCCAAATGTAATGTTTGTTGGGTCATGTGGGAATTATTTTTGTTTAGAAAAGCTAAAATGTGGGTTTATGATTGGATTGTACGATTTATAGCAAGCAATTCTACTGTTTGCTTTCAACTTCATGGATTCTCACCAAGCATGAGATAGGAAGGGATCATGGTATGAATTTTTCTTGGACCTTAAGGACAAGGATAGTGCTACAATTATCATAATAGAATGGAACTAGCTCACCACTCAACCAATTCGAGGGTGTAGCAAAAGATAAATAAAAATGTCACATGCCTTTAAGACATAACATGACATAAGTGCATATCTAGGTAATACATAAACACATTTCCAAGCACTAGTGTATTAACATACAGTAAACTTATGCTCCAATGAGACTAAGATATTCATATTAGAGTTATAAATCAGAATCTGACACACATAATGATGAATTTCAAACTATTAAGAATTTAGTATCATAAACTTTATATATGGCACTAGTGACTATAAAATAGAAAATTATCTCCACTATGGTTTTAGGACCTAGGGAAACAAGCTTTCTATAGTCCACATTCAAGGATGCCCTATAGATCTCAATCAAATTATGATAATGGGAGAAAGAGATCTGCTAAGGGATTGTCCTAGGGTATGTTTAGAGATTAATGAGGGGTTCACCACCAAGTTTAAACTTGGGAAAGATAATGAAATGCAAGATGAAATGTGAAATCCTAATATGATGCAAGATTGAATTAAATGGCCTAGAAATGTAAGTAAAACAAAACAAAAAGATACAAGATGAAATATGTGCACCTAAAAACTTGTAGAAGCTTGAATAAAGACTAGAAATGCTACAAATCCTAAAAAAATTCCTCCTGTGACTCATTCACCATTATAGGTGAATCAATCCTAGTTCTATATTTTTGCATAGTAGCATGTTTTAGGAAAAAGGGTATCTAAATCTGCAAAGATCTCTGAAAATACCTATAGTGGGACTCATTCACCACTTGTGGTGAATCAGTCCCATTTTTCTTTTTTGGGAATTTAAAGTCTAAATCTGTTCTTCTCATTCTACTCAATCTTCTTCTCAATATTTCTAGATCTGAAACCTTGATTTCGGGGTTGTAGGTGACTTTTTAGTGAAGATTACAACCTTTAAAATGGGTAGAAAACTCCAACAACTTTCTCCAAGCTAGTAACCCAGCCTTCAATGATCATTCAAGTCATCAAGGCAACTAGATCTACAATTACACATGCAAAGAGAAGAAGACTTGTTGATTGTTAGCAAATGGGGGTTTGCCAAGTTGGTCAAAACCCTTGTAGGTAATTAAACCAAATGATGAAAAAATGAAAGGACATGAAACATGAAAAATGATACCTTGAATGATGCCTTGTAGATGTTGTCTTATAAATTTGCAACTCAACATGAAATGGCCATGAAGGATGTAGATCTTAATCTTGAACAATAGGCGTAGAATGATGCTTGATCTTGGATCTTCAATGCTCTATCATAACACTAGCTCAAAAACACACTTGATGCTTGATATGCTTGATGTGATGAAGGATCTTGAATTGTTGCAACAATTCATGAATAATTTTTCTCTTGAATGCTTTAGAAATGATCTTGCAAACTCTCCTAACAATCTTGTGAAGTCTTGGAATGCTTTACTCTTCAGTGCTTGGCTTGATATCATGAATTATTAGTGAAATAATTATTTGAAAGCTTGTTTATATAGGTAATCCATTTAATATCCCATGTATTAGATCCCAAAGGCAAACATACGTAAAATTTGAACTTAAAACCCAATTTTTCTTGCCCAAACTTTGAAAATAGGCCAAATGGGACTCATTCGCCAAGCTGGGTGAATGGATCCCACTTGGATGGGACTCATTCGCCAAGCTGGGTGAATGGATCCCACTTGGATGGGACTCATTCGCCAAAATGGAGAATGGGTCCCACGAGGCCTATTTTAATTGCTAAAGTGTCAGGGAATGTGTAAATTAAACTTATTTGTTGATTTTGTTGGGTTTTTTTATTGAAATATGCCTTGTGATGCACAATATAGGGTCTTAGTTTCCTATTAATGATGATATTAAGGAAATAAATGCAAGTGGGCCCAAAATTCAATGTGAAAGTGTAAATAAATACATTTTACAATATTAAATTAAGGAAAAATTAGGTGTATTTAGCTAAGAAGGGACCCAAATCCCATGTGAATGTGTACAACACATTACAACATTAGATTAGGTACATTTAATTTATAAGCCTCATAAATTTAATGTGAAGGTGTCAATAAATACACTTTACAACACTAAGGGTGATCCCACAATACTAATTTATAGTTTTTTGCCAAATTGGACATTGAACTAATTTTTTTTAACTAAATCTTCACTTTTGGGCACCTATACCTGCTAAACCATGAGGAATTTAAAGATGATGCAAACTAGTGATTTATGAAATTTTATCTATAAATTGTAAATATACTTTTTAAAATTGTTTTTCAATCAGAACGCATTTCTTTTTCCATTTCTTTCAAAAAAAACAAAAATTAGCTATAACCACCATTTTTAAAGAGTGACACTCACTCTAAATAGCATAACTTTTTTTCTCTATGAAGCATAAATTTATAATTTTTTTGAATTTATCTTTGTAATTATGATATCTAGCATGTACATTTGGTTTCATAGTGTTTTACTAAATATTTTTTCCTTAATAAAGTTTTGAAGTCAAACCAATTATAATTTTGACATACGCAGACCGTAAACAACATAATTTTGTTTGTATGCATCAAAATTTAATTTTTCTTTTCTCACTGGATCAAGGTAATCAATACCTAGCTAGAACATATTTTTTTGATTTTTTTGATAATCTACTATTTTTCCACATGTGCAAAACATAGAACCTAATTTTTGGTGAAAAACCTACATTCACAAGAAATAAAAAGTAAATATAATAATCAAATTTAATATATTTAAAATTATCCTTCTTGGGAAGCTTATAATAAGCACTACATGCTTACAAACAATGAAATTTAAATGAATGCTGATATGACTCTCTGTATTGCAATTTTCTCTCATAAGCCACAGTCCTGTAGAGTGTTGTATGCTGATTTGGTTCCTCCCTTTTCTTACGATTTATGTCCAATTAATGACCATATGGAGTGTACATTGTGAGGTGGAATGCGTAGTGGTTGAATGAAATAGGAATTGCAAATGTCCTTCCACTTCAATCTTATTATTTTGATGCATTTGTCAATTAGCCTAACGCTTACACCACCCTCTAACACTCTACGACACCCTTTTCCTTACCTGGTACCCTCAACACAGTGTATGCCATGTTCTTGCAATGATCAATGTCCTCCTTTTGTGGCGATAATTTCGCATTAATCTGCACATCCTATACTCATTCTAATAGTGGAAGGCTTTTCCAACTGACACCATGGAATCTCACTGGTGGTGCTATCATCCTCCTTGCTATCACACACTTTCTATTCTCTCTCCTTATATATTTCCTCTTTGGTACGCTACTACAGCACAAAATGGGAGATCTTAAGTATTCTTATTTATTCAAGGATTAGGTACTTATCTCTGTCCATCCTTTATGTGTAGGAGTTTCGATTGGTAAGTTGATGGTTGTAACATTTTAAGCATATCAATCTTTGATGCTCTTCATTTTGAAGAAAATAAGTTAAATGATTAAGCCTTTAATGAATATGGTCTATGGGTAGATGTTTATACTTTCACTATATAAGTTTGTAATTTGGATTACCCACAATATGCTTATGACTTGGTTCTCTCTAGGATCGATGCATCTTAAAACTTGGGTATCAAATTTTATACTCTTAGTGAGTAGGGTGAGTGACTAATTAGCACATTCTGAGTTAAAGGATTTACAAGTATATGGCTATTCTTTTGGTGTAGAAAAAACTATTATTCAATTCATTACTATAATTACATTATGAGAAGGGATAGTTTTGCTTATTGAATATTAATGCTTTTAGTATTGAGAACTTCTTATAGGTGGAGTGAATTGTGAGGTAGGTCACATATTTTATTTAAACTTTATAATTGGAAATAATATATTATAACTGTATTTATACATGCATAGAGATATGTATATTATCATTATAGTAAAGGATGTTCATGTTAAGTAAGTCAAGTGATTGCTTCGTGAGTAGATTCATTTAATCTTTTATGAAATTAATGGCATCAATTCTTAACCCTACAAATAATATTAAGTCTCTAATTCAATGATAGCAAAATTAGTTATATGTGGCATTCCATAGTGGAAGGGTTATATTTAAGAAAATAATTGATTTCTTGGTTAAGTAGATATATGTAAAAGTTGAAGAATAGAATACCTTGAATCACAAAATGAATGCATGTTATCTCATGAACTATTTGTTAGTTGTTGATAGGGTAGTTGTGCTAAACATGAAGTATATAAGTAGAATTAAAATAAGTCTATTTAGTTTCTTTAATGATATGGATGATTTCTTAAGGAGTGGAAGGACAAATTGGTGATTCGATGGTTTAAATGTCCTCTACAGTTTATTGTTTTAGTTAGTGAAAGGTGTCTGAGTGTGATAAGATATGTATTATAGAAAATATGATTATTTAACTTCTTTAATTAATAGCTAAGGCATCAAAATACAATTAATTGTCTACTATTCCTTGTGATGGGTTCATGGATTGATTTTGTGGAATTAAGGGATGATTTTAATGGTTTTGTTTCTTTTATTCAATACTCTTGCTCTCAGATTGTTTTGATATGGGGACTTTAGTGCAATTCTTGGTTGTGATATGTTATGCTTCTTCACTAAATACGATCTTTCCACTTTGAATTTATACTCCATTGTTGGACCTTCATGCTTAGTTATGTTATCCTCCACTAGGAGTTGAGGTTATTTGGTCATTAGGCTTCCGGAGGTGAGGGTAATTTTTGTTTCATAATGATTCTTCATCTATTTGATCTATGCTGAGTTTTTTATCGTAATTATGATTGCAAGTTTAAGTATGGGTTGTACTTGATTTCATGGGAGATTATGTATGTGGCTATTGGCAAGATGGTATATGCCTCACGTGTGTTTCAGTTTTGAGTTTCAGTGCTTTGCAAGTCTTGGTACAGCCCCTTAGTTTTTTGTTTATGTTTTGGGTCTCTAGGGAGAGTGGCTCTTCGTGGGGGTCGGTGCCTCAAATAGGAGAAAGGGCACAGGATAACCCACGTAAGAGTTAGATTAACAAGTGAAAACCTAATAATAGAACTTAAGGGATGTGTAGTAATAAAATTAATAAGATAAATATGGATGGATCGTCTATCCATTAGGGATTTTGTAGACTAATGGTGGACTGAGAAGGCCGTGGTTGCCAAGGTAGCTACCTCATCCTGATGAGAGTTTAATGACTCCGCATGAGTCACCCTATGGGGATGACACCTCAGGCAAGAGGAAGGGCCATGATAAACATACATGGGGGCCGATGCCTCAAGCAGTGAAGAGAAGCTGGCACCTAGAGGAAGGGCAAGGATAACCCATGTAGGACTATGTGATGACACTTTCCCCTAGCACCCCTTATGATTTGTTATCTTTGCAAGCCTCTAGAAGTGGTCTATTGTTATGTTTTGGTTTTTTTTGTTGTAATATTTAGGAAGTGATTTATTGTTATGTTTCTGAAAGTGGTTGATTGTTATTATAGTGATTTATTGATGTTTAGATATTTGATTTATTGTTGCTATGTTTATGAATGTGGTTTATCAGTGTTATGAATTGATTCACTGTCATCATGTTTGGATGTCATGTTTCTGATCATGGTTTATTTGATGTTGTGACTATTCTTCAGTTTCATGTTACTCTTGTATGACATTCAGTCTTGTGATTCCCAGTTTGGATTTTCTTGGTTGAGGTCTCCTTCTTGTCAGCTCCTTAGCATGGGGGGTGGGTCTTCGGACCCACATGGTTGGGTGGAATGTGCTAATCACCCCTTTGGGTCCCTAGTCGAGGATCGAGAGGTGTGGATTGGTGTCATTTGTGGCGACTCTAGAATTGATTCCATCTTGGAGCCAGTTATGATATTTTGTATTCTATTGCTCTTTAGTATCATTCTATCTTGGTTTTTTTGGATTCCCATTCATGTTGGGGAAGACTGTTGTATCATTGTTACTCTTGAGCATTGTAATGAAATGTAATGATAACGTTGTGTGGCTTTTGATCCATGGTAGTTGTTATTTGATATGTGGTATTTGTGGAAACATGTTCCTTGAGTTTATATGATGATATAAAGTTTATTATTATGAGTTTTAAGGTAATTATATATATGTTGTATTTACGTACATGAATGGTTTCTTGTTAATGTTTTATCATGTATGTGTTACATTTGTAAACATTTAATTTGTTATGGACTATATCTTTGGTTTTCATTCTTTATCACCATTGTATAGATTTAATTTTTGTAATGACTCCTCGTGCACCCTAAGGGATGTAAGTGTTAATGGATTTGTTTAATTAAGTTTCATGACTCATGACTTAATGTGCATCTCATGTATGTTTAGATTTACTTTAAAAAAAATTGTGCAATAATTATTGTTTAGTTGTCCTTTGGGGTTAGCATGATGGGGTGTTACAACATGATATCAGAGAATAGGCTCATACATTGGGCACTATGTGGCTCACTATGTAACCTTGCATTTAAACCCTTGGGTCTAGAGTTTACCTTGCGGTTGTCTTCATAGTGTAACCTAAGTTTCTTCCATTAGCTCGTGTTGGGTCGATGGTGCAGGAAAATAATGGGAAAGGATAGGACCCTCGGTGTAGTACGCAATGCACCAATATCCTTCCTGTTGGGGATGCACTATGGACCCTTGCGTTTTCGTGAGATGTGTTTTCCAATGAAGAGAGTTATGTGTGTGAATATGTCAAGTGTGTGTGGAATTTTCCATTTTGTTGTCCTTGAGTGATGGATTATGTTTTCTTGAATCTATGAAGGTGTAAATTTTTTCCTTTTGTTGAAATTGTTGCAAGATTTGGTGTTGAATAATGATTGAAGTGGAGTGCTTTGTGTGAAAATGATGAGTTTTAGTGAAAAGGTGCATTTGAGTAGATAATTATGCTTTAATTTTATGAAAGTATAACATTTAAGGTAAAGAATTAGCTTGAATCCTTGATACTAATGTGTTTTGTTTCATGGTAGTTAATGATCTCCAGGTAATTGGTTCAGAAACTCAACAACAAAGGTAATGGAACTGGTATTTATAGAGATAGATATTTCTAATGTCAAGTAGTAATTGGCCTCTAAATAGCTTATAAAATAGTAGTGAACTACTTACGAGTTATTAGAGTAATTTTGACTATTGTGTGTCTTTGGTGGGAGGGACAGTGTAGTGTCACTTGCTCGCAAGTTCCCTACTACGTTGCGAATTCCTCTCATAGGGTGTTTGTGATATATATGGTGCACAACATTTTTTGTATGCAGGATTGTAGGAACTAAGCCTCAATTCCACCTGCATCATTAGGATAGGGCGAGCATTATAAATACCCAATGGGTTTGACGTGGAAAAATAGGAGCTAACAAGAAAGTTTCCCCACCCTTGTTCATCACCCCATCCTTGTGGTCTGTTGCAATTCCACCTCCATTTTTGGTATCATTTTTTTTCTTGAATATCGTTTAATTTTCTTGCTCAATTAAGGTTGTATGATTATTGATATTGTTGCCAGCTATTGTGTTATCATGTATATATGCTTGAGATCGACTTCTAGGAGTAAGTCAAAGTCTAGGGGGGAGGATGTAGTGCCCCTCCATTGCGACTATTCTGACTTCGTGTAAGTTTTTCTTTGTGTTATTGTTGATTACTGTGTTATTGGTTATGCGGTAAACGTAATATTTTAATGGCGTTGTTTACTAAATTAATTAATTAAATTAACATTGATTATATAAATCAGAAAATTAAATAATAACTAAATGAATAAATATTAAGAAATACAAAGTATATATATAAATATAACTAAGTCAATATTGTAAATATTATGTGTAAGAATTTTATTATATAATTAAATAAATCAAATTTTGTGAAATTGAAAACAAATGGTTTAGGTATTAGATAAGTTTTATAAAAAAGTATTGTTTTAAATCATAATTAGCTGATAGGCTCTACTTCTGGGATCGCCAGTGCATAATTCGTCTGAAAACCTATCTCACGCTTGAGAACAGGAACAGCCACCATCAAGCAGTGTGCGGTTCACTACAAACCTCCTGGTGACTCAGCAAACCTGCTACTGTCTGGTCAAATATTTGTTGCCTTGGAGAATTGGGCAGTTGTCAAACGAAGGGCACAGATGTTGCACGGGTATCCTTTTCTTGCACCAGGCACCACACAGGCCAGAAAATATTGCATGGGATGGACGACACCTCACAGGAGAAGCTCTTCTGCCTAAGACCACTATCCCCAACTTGCATAAATGCCCTGACTTGTTTATAGATCAAGGCACTGTTGATCTCTACCGTTGAAAGCCTTCAAGGTTCAAAAGCTCTACGCCAGAAAAGTTACCGAGAAACGCCACCGCCGAGGGGTAAAAGCATTTTTTTTTATCCGAGTTTTTGATAGCTGCTGGTGTGTATTTGTAAACCCACCTCATGCTCATGATCCTAAGATGCTTGACGACCACCTAGGAGCTGCTTCGTGTCCGTGATGTTATAAGGTCCTCTATTTCGTCAAATAAAAATCACAACTCGTATATGATTTCTGAAATGTGCAAGCTACCATTAACTATCCTCATCAAGTGGCTTTCATTTTGTTCATTGTGGCTGGTCCGTAACAGGAAAAATGTGTTTTTAATTAGATTATCCTGTCTCTGGGTGGTTTCTGGTTGTAAGTAGAAACTTGTCTATAATCTTTTCTCAATATCAATCTGCAATTTTTTTTGTATTAAAAGATCTTGAAATTTGCTTTGTTAATGGGTGGAGATTGGCTCGTTTGTGGTGATGAAGACCTTAACATTTATGTCTGGACTTATGAGATAAGTCGATGAATTTTCAATTGAGGGTTTTATTTCTTGCTTAATATTAATAGTTTTTAGCTTCTGTAGTTATAGCATAACAGATCCATAGTTTTGAATGGTATCATTTACCAACTCTTTTGCATCGCATTCAGGTATGCCTCTGGGCGGAACTGATGTGCATTGCATTAGGGTTAAATGTGGTGCCTAGAATGACAAGGGTGTGGTTACCAGCACATAGCAAGTTGTATTGCCATGGTGCCAAATGGTTCTACCCACACTTTTCTTGTAATTGGCTTTAATTAGTGGGGTTCTTGATAAATGGGTGATTAGGGTTTCTTGCATCTTTTATTTTTATTTTTTGTTTTTGTGTGTATCTTCTTAAGGGATGAAATAGTCTTTGTGATGAAGGAAGTAGACAAGCGGACATAACTGATGCCGTGTTTATTGTCTGGTGGCCCATTTAGGGTTTCTAAAAGACCTCAGTGATCACCTTATGTTTAATATTTTATCCATTTTAATAATTATTGATGGCATGTGATGTCATTTTAGTTTTTTTCCATTTCTTAATTTGTTCTTGAAATTCTCTACAGAGATGGTCATGGTACCTATGACATGGGTCATATTGTTTCTTACTCTGAATTTCACTCCATTGGAGGCCATCTGTGCTGCCAATGAGGTTATACATTTCCCCATCTCTCTCTCTCTCACTCATTAAAATTCTACTACGGTATAACATTAATTTTTTAGTTCACTATTATGTATTAATTTCCTGTAAGATGGTGAAGTGGCCCTTAGTCTTTTCAACAGATTGATTTCTAGATTCTAATCTATAGTATTTAGTTGCATCTTAGATTGCTTATATTGTTTTTATGCCTTAGACTATAGAAAATTGGTGAAAGTGAAATTTACTTGATCAGAAGATTATCCTTGTAATCCAATCCTCCAGCTTGCTTTCATGTCACTATCTGAATCCATGGGCTTATGAGCAATCTGACTGCAACCCAATTCTATGTCTTACAATCTGACTACAATTCCCATGGTAAAGCCACGCTTGAGTGTGTGGAACTATTAGTTTATCTCTAGTAGAAGTTATCCACGAACAAAGAGAACTCAAACTTTAGACCTTCCATCTACTTCTGGGTGTTCCACCAAAATACTTGGTTCTTTCACTCTAAGAAATGAATAGAGCTATAGAAGATTCAACCATCTTTTCTTCTCTTGCCTCCATCTCAATCCTTTAACTACATTAAATCTCCAATTTCCCAATACAACTTGTCTCCACTTCTTGGAACTATCTCAATTTATTGCAACCCTTGTCCATGTTTTTCAATATCTCAATCCTCAGGGGTTCTCTCTACAATTGATCTGTTGTTCCTACATTACAGAGACGATTAGTTAAGTTATTGTGCATTATAGCATTAGGATAACAATGACCATAGATCATTTTGATCAAAATCACCTGTGCTTCCCCAAGTGGAGCTGACTTGGGTAAAGCATTCATCATGGTGTTATAATATTTGGAACAATTCCCATATCATTCATTTCAGTAGGAAGAAAATTAACTTTGGATTAGTCACCATAACAATTAAGACCATTCATTAGAAAATTGAATATTAAACCTTAGTTTTTATCTGTAAAAGCACTACTACTAAGTGCAACAATCTTCAGTTTGTTGATGAATGGTCTTGCTTGTGATGATGTATATAGAATTTTTTTAGTAATTCAGGTTGAACTAAAGAAGCATAAAAGTTTGTGGAAAAAAAGTCATGTATTAATTTATCTCAAGAAATTAGGCAAAGTAAATAAGTCCTCAATTTCATTAATTGGCTGGCATTGTTTATGCCCCATATTGACTATCTTGATTTGGTTACATACTAGTCTTTGTTACTAACTACCATATTTCCATTAGTGAATGGATACTATAAGATGATTTGAAGTATCATTCTCTCTGGCTAAGACATCTAATTCTAGGAATAGCCAATCTGTATTGTCATTGAAAAGCAGACACTGGAAAATTGGATTACTGTTATACTTGCTATTATACAGAAGAAAAAACACTAAATCTTTTATATGCCATTTTAATAATTTAATTTAAAGTCTCCATTGGCTTCTTTAAGAAAAACTGATTAACTAGCCAGTTTACTGCCTATCAAAGGTTTCTATAGAGTTTAGAATGGCGATTTGGATCGAAAGACTAAATACTTTGGTGGTTGAGCTCCATTGGTTGTGGTCGTTCAGACCTTCAACCTCCCAGACCTTTTCTCCTTACTAGTCAAGGTACTTGAAGTCAATAAATTGTTTTTGAACCCTCTAACTTCCTCTCCTTATCAGTTGATTCCTAGACCTAAACATATAAATTCCAAATGGGTAGTGTTACAAATTCAATTTCCTCTTCTTATCACTTGACGTCTTGGACCTAATGAGCCGAGCTTAACCGCCATATAATTTCCAGGGGTAGGAAAAAAAATATTACAATTCAAACCTAAGACTTTCTGCTCGGAAGGTTACAGCTTACCAATTCCCTTATCACCTCATGCATATACAAAAATAATGTGTATAAATAAACCAGATCCAATTCTAGATCTGCGTAAAGAAAACTAAACCTATTAAAAAAATTCTAAATAAGACCCATTCTCTGTAAGTAATTACAGTCCAGCAACAGCAGCACAAAACCAACTAATCTTACATTTTTGTACAAAATACACAAGAGACCATAGATCTACAATTGTGCTGATGATTACACAAACCTAATAAAAATAATGAATTTTCTAGACCCTTAAAACCCTGAAAACCCAAAAAAAAATGAAATAAAATTACTAGCCATGGAGCCTAAACAATTTCAATGTACAAAGTGCCTTGTGCTAGTGCGATGAAGCCAATGCATAATAACAGTCCTTTGGGCATGTCTGGGAAAGGGGGTTGCATTCCCTATTCCCAAAATAACACCAAATAACTGGTAGAAGAATTCCTTCATCAAATATATGGCTGATGAAACAAAAATCATAGCTACTAACTAAAGACAAAATGAAAGGTAGGTCAATAATAGACTGTATTTGGACCTCCAATAACCTAGTTGTGAGAAAGCTTCTGGGTATATGACTTTACAGATGTCCTCTGTTGTATGTAAATAATCCAAAATATCAATGAGCATCACACCAACTTATATAAGTGCCAACCCAATGTATACCCACTTAGTATGTAGCTGAAGATGAGGACAATAGAAATGAACAATTACTGTGAAGTTGTGAGCATCTCATGCACAAAATTGAGAAAGCTTCTGGGTATATGACTTTACAGATGTCCTCTGTTGTATGTAAATAATCCAGAATATCAATAAGCATCACACCAACTTATATCAGTGCCAACCCAATGTATACCCACTTAGTATGTAGCTGAAGATGAGGACAACAGAAATGAACAATTACTATGAAGTTGTGAACATCTCATGCACAAAATTGTAGTCAATTAAGTCTAAAAGAAATGGAGTGAACTTTTCCTTACAATTTTCAGTGAAGTAGGGCATTTGTTAAAGAGTATTCTCCATTAAATTTCACTGCAAATTCAATATCGTTGAGACTTGAGTTTTATTAAATCAGACAATTAAACCACACTTTACGGTTTGTGAAGGTATACTTTGTGATCATTAAACAGTTTCCTGTACCATAAGAAGACGACTGCACAAGAATGAATTCAAGGCTCGATCCTTTAGGGTGATTGTTTTAGCATACATATTAATGCTTCATAAATTTGGATGTAGATATTGGCTTTCAAATGGAATAAATACTTTTGTTGGAAGCTTCAAACATTATCAGGTTGTCCATCCACCACAATCTTGAATGCACCATATGCTTGTTCATGGTCTCCTCTTGCTAAAAGCAATTGACCTTTTCCAACCCAAGTCGATGGCTCAAGCTTATCAATTCTACAAGCCTTAATCGTCTGTTGAAATCTAGAGTGTCCCCAAATGGGAGAGTGGGGCCAGCAACAACATTATATTTAGCAGCCATATTGGAGTATCTGACAAATGAGAGTAGAGATCTCAAGGTGAAGTGCATCACTCCAAGGCATCTCCAACTTTCTATTCGAGGAGATGAAGAGCTACACTTTGATCAAGGGTACCATAGCAGGTGGAGGTGTCATCCCTCACATTTACAAGTCGCTTATTAACAAATCTACCAAGAAAGATTAGCTTTTAATTTTTTTTACTTTAGGTAGTGATTAACTTCTCAACTTAGGGTATAAACTATAAAGTGAATGTATTGCTCATGTAAATAACTAGAAATCGAATTGTTTGCAGAAATGTGAATTGATTGTACTTATTTCAGTGACATGAAAGAAACAATCATATTTCTTGAAATCGGTCTGTTCAGGTAGTTTATAATATTATATGAAGTCGATTCAAAATTATCCTAACTGTTACAATTCACTTGAAGTTTGATATTCTCAAGGTATTGACTAATATCCATACACACACTTTTGAAACAAAACAACAAACTTAAGATGATGCTCTTTTAATGACTAATGATGGGAAAATAACTTCATAGGTTTGGAATAATTCTCAAATATTGACTCATGGAAAGAAATGAAACTGCTTTTCTGAAACAAATGAAATATGCTTTTCTTGCTTTTCTTTTTTCAGTTCGTTAATACTAAGAAGGTAAATTTACAATGAAACTAGCCCTTGTAAATTCAAAAAGACAAAGGAAGACTATTAAACAAATTGCCTTCTAGTGTGCTTTTGGGAATTAAAGCGTCACATTAGAGAAGCAAATCTCAGAAGCAGCCATGATTACTTTTAATAGAGAAAAACCAAATGAAATTGGCCAAAAACAAATTCTTAGGAAACAATCCTGCTACTCTGGCAATGTCTTCATTTTAAGTGCTGAATCTAACTATTGTGTACTTGTCAGAAGCAATATAATCTGCCGTGCTATCCTATAAAACCTTTTCCATTTCTATGTGATGCCACTATCATGACACCTTTGACTGCCCTTAAAAGTGACAGTGCAATGGTATTTAGGCTACTTTCCAAATCATTGCAAACTGGAAATAGTAGAAGCATTTTAACTGAACATCGAATTCATTTAGGTCAAAAATTAATTTGCTTGTGATTGTTTTCAATTGTCACTTTTGATGTCGAATGGTTTTCTGTTGTGATTCAGGATGTGATCAGAAACACGGCACGATGTTGGATCAAACACCTAATCATTGTTACTTGCTGAAGGTTGTGATTATGTTTGTCCTTTCCGTATACAATATCTCAATAGTTATATATACATATTTCTGAAACTACCTACCTTGTTTCAACTGTGATTCACATTTCTATATTTGCCCTCAGTCAAGAAAATTACTTTAAAGCAATTATTATATCATACACCCAGCAATTGTGAGACACAGGGTCAATAATGCTTAGGAAAATATATAAAACTATCGGCGTATTCCTTGCAGCTCCCTTGACTGCAAGTGCTAGTTGATAGTTTATCTTGTGAGTAGATAACTATTTAATCATGGAAAAACAATGTGTTTCAAAAGAAATCAATATGATAAAATCTTGAACTGATGTTTAAAGAAAAATAAATAAATAAAAATAAAAGGATAGAAAGAATCGCATGCCAGCGCATGCGCAACATGGAGGAGAACGTGGAAGAGAAAATTGAGGGTTTATGAGAGATTTGTGGAATCTTCATCTTGGGATTTTTGGAGTTTTTATTGATTTTTTTGAAGGCCAGAGGCAGAGGAAATTCACACACAATAAAAATTAAAACATAAAAATATTTTTCAACACACAGAGCTACTGCTCGTAAAATTTTTCACCTACTTACATTCACATTAATTGTCTTAAAACATAAAATTACATATGCATATACATATAGGTAAAAATCACGTGAAAGAATTTCACGGAAGAGAGGGCCCGACATAAAAATTCATTACAACTACCTAACTACCTTTTCCCGGTCAAAACACATTTAATAAAATGCCCTTACAATAATATTATAACATAAATATTAATTCTTTTGTATCCCGATATTTCCTTTGGCGGTGGCGGCTATCTCCATAGTTCCCCGCGGTATTGCAATGGGTTAAACCCATATTGCGATATTGCGGGCAGCGGTTAGTAAACTGTGCGGTGAACAATGGTAAATGGCAGGCGGTTAGAATAAAACAAAATATTACGGAAGTCTCCCGCGGTATCGCAATGGCTATTTTATTGATTGCGATATAGCGGGCAAAGGTTGGCGGGGACTGTTGTAGTTAGGGTTTAACTTCCAACACTCCCCCTTAAACATAACTGCACTGTCCACCATGCCCAATCTGTTTCTTTGAAAAATGAAATTATCTCTACCCAGCAGCTTTGTAAAAATATCTGCACTCTGCTCTTCTGATCTGCAAAATTCTAAAAATATATCACCATTGTTAATTAATTCTCTGATGAAATGATACCTGGTATCAATATGCTTGCTTCTCTTATGAAAGACTGGATTTTTTGAGAGAGCAATGGCTGAATTATTATCACAGTAAATTTGTGTTCCCTATATTTGTTCATTTTGCAATTCTTTCAAAATTCTTCTCATCCAGATTGCCTGACATGCTGCACTTGTGGCTGCCACATATTCTGCTTCAGCTGATGAAAGACAGACTATTGGCTGCTTCTTTGAAGACCATGAGACAACTCCAGTCCCAAAATTAAATACATAACCCGACGTGCTTTTTTCTGTCATCAATGCTGCCAGCACAGTCACTGTATGTGTATCCTATGAGTTTGAACTCGTCTAAACTTGAATACTTAATGCCAAAATTTCTTGTTCCACTTACATACCTTAAAATTATTTTCCCAGCTTTCCAATGGGTGTCTTTTGGTGTTTCCATAAACCTGGAAATCAAACTTACTCCATACATAATGTCTGGCCTTGTGGCTGTGAGATACATGAGACTTCCAACAAGCCTCTTAAACAAAGTTGGATCAACATTAGACCCTCTATCATCCTTGCTTAGTTTCAGACCTGTCACTGTAGGTGTTGATGTTGGTTTGCACTTCATCATATTAAACCTTTTCAAAATGTCATTTGCATATTTTGACTGTGAAATAAAAATACCATTTTCATTTTGATTCACTTCAATACCTAAAAAATACTTCATCAGACCTAAGTCTGTCATTTCAAATTCTTTCTTCATGTCTGCCTTGAACAGATCAACTGAAAAATTGCCAGTGAAAATTAAATCATCTACATATAAGCAAACTATCAGTATTTCACCTTCTTCATTCATTTTTGTATACAGTGTGGGCTCACTGCTACATCTATTAAATCCATTCAACGAAAGGTAACTATCTATTCTGCTGTACCAAGCTCTTGGGGCTTGCTTCAATCCATACAATATCTTTTTCAATTTGTAAACTTTGTCTTCTTGACCCTGAATTTCATACCTAGGTGGCTGATCCACATAAACTTCTTCTTCTAAATAACCATTTAAAAAAGCTGACTTTACATCCATTTGAAATACAGACCACTTGTTCTGAGCTGCTAATGCTAAAATCATTCTTATAGTATCCAATCGCACTACAGGTACAAATGTTTCATTGTAATCAATTCCAGGCTGTTGTAAATAGCCCTTTACAACCAATCTTTCTTTAAGCTTCTGAACTTCATCTTTTTCATTCAATTTGGTTTTATAAATCCATTTCACTCCAATAACATCTTTGTCTTTTGGAAGACTGACTAGTTCCCATGTCTGATTCTTTTCAATTGCTTCAATCTCTTCATCCATAGCACTTACCCATTTATTATCTTTGACTGCATCTTCAAAATGAACTGGATCTTCTATTTGAGAATAAAATGCAAAAAGAGAAATCTGATTTGAATTATTTTCACCTTCATTTTGCTCATATATATCTCTTATGCTTTTGATTTTTTGTCTTCTCAGACTTGCCAAAGTAGGATTTGACATATCACTTGAACTTGTGGAATGTGGACCTGATGGTCCTGCTGTAGATGGTGTTTGTTGTCCTCTTGTTGGACTGCTTCCTTGAATGCATGAGGCTGTTCTTACAATCGATGCTGGTGTCACTTGTGGACTACTTTGTTGAGCTTGAATGGGAGTGGTAGGAGTCACAATAGCTGGAATATTTGTTGATGCTGAAACTTCATTCTCCTCTTGAGGTATACTAGTTGAAATATTTACTGTCTTCTCTATACTTCCATCGCATGCTTCATCTTCTACAAATTGTACATCTCTGCTGATTATAACTTTCTTTGTTGTTGGATTATAGAGCTTATAAGCTTTGGATTCTTCACTGTATCCAACAAATATACATTTTTCTCCTTTGTTATCTAGCTTCCTTCTCAATTCATCAGGCACATGTGCATATGCTACACATCCAAATACTCTCATGTGAGTAACATTGTGTTTTCTTCCTGTCCATGCTTCTTCAGGTACCATAT
The DNA here is from genome assembly GCA_007258455.2 of Sequoia sempervirens. NCBI lineage: Eukaryota > Viridiplantae > Streptophyta > Pinopsida > Cupressales > Cupressaceae > Sequoia > Sequoia sempervirens. Next base: position 9,643,945 of record VDFB02047144.1, on the reverse strand, counting down.
TCATGACACTTTTTGTTGGACACCTATTCATTATATAGGCTGCACAAGATATTGCTTCTGCCCAATATTTATTTGACAAATGTTTGGCTTTCAACATGCTTCTAGCCATTTCTATGATTGTTCTGTTTTTCCTTTCAGCTACTCCATTTTGTTGAGGTGTGTATCTAGTTGTAAATTGCTTGTGAATTCCATGATCTTTGCAAAAATTAAAAAATTCTCTTGAAATATATTCACCACCTCTATCTGTTCTCAACACTTTGATATAATAACCACTTTGGTTTTCAACTAAATTCTTGAACTGACGAAACAGATCAAACACTTCATTTTTCTGCTTTAGAAAGTAAACCCATGTTTTTCTTGAATAATCATTAATGAATGTCAAAAAATAAAAACTACCACCTATTGAAGGTGTTTGCATAGGTCCACACAAATCTGAATGTATAATTTCCAAAGGGGCTTTTGCTCTAGTTGACTTTCCTGCTGGAAATGATTCTCTGTGTTGTTTTCCTAAATTGCACCCTTCACATACCCTTTCTGGTTTTTCTATTAAAGGTAGTCCTTTGACCATGCCTTTCCTATGAAGTAAATTTAAACATCCAAAGTTGAGATGCCCAAATCTCAGGTGCCATAACCAGTTTTCATCTTTTATCTCAACTTGAAAGATTGTCTGCACTACTGCTGTAGTTTCTTCTCTACCCACTTGTGAATTCATTAAATATTGTGCTTGAGCATAATTTATATTCAAATCTGGCCTTATCTTTAAGGGAAACATTCTGTTGTTTGTCATTCTGACTTTTGCAATAAGCTGGTTGCTTGGGTATTTGTCTAAAATTATGCACAAACCATTCTTGAAGGTTACTCTATACCCTTTTTGAACCAGTTGCCCTCCACTCATTAAGTTATGTTTCAGACCAGGCACAAAATACACATATGAAATATATTTTTCTCCCCCTGTTTAGTTAGAATATTGACATCTCCTTTTCCTTTGACTGGCACTTTGTTGTCATTACCCAATGTAACATCAGACTTTACATTCTCATTTAAACTTGAAAACATTTCTAGACTCCCTGTCATATGATTGCTACAGCCTGAATCTAAAAACCATACATCTTTTTCATTTGCTTGAGCAACATTACAAGCTAAAAACATTGTGCTCTTATCTGAATTCTGATTTTGACCTTCTCTTGAAAAATTTGTATTTTGTCTATTATTATCATACTGCTTCTTTCTACAGTCATTCATATAATGCCCATATTTTTTAAAATAGTGACATTGGACTTGAGATTTATCATACCTTTGATTTTGTGACTGATTCTGTGATGGGTTTTGGCTTGAGCCTTGATTGCTACCTCTTCCACTTGAATTTGATAGACTGTATCTTTCACCTCTGTAAGAGTTTCTTCCTCTTCCTCTTGATCTACCTCTGCTTCTTCCTTGACTGACTGAAGCCTGAGTTTTGAAAGCATGCTCCAATGATGTATCTGCTGACCTTTTCAGCCTGTGTTCATGAGAAATTAGAGATGCATACAGCTCATCAACTAAGAACTGTGAAAGATTCTTTGTCTCCTCTATAGCAACTACAACCAGGAAAACTCCTTAAAATCTTTTCAACAACTCTGGTATCTTCCAGATTTTCTCCATGAGACCTAATTTGATTAACCACCCCAATGACTTGGGTGCAGAATGAATCTACAGATTCATTGTCCTTCATACATATTGTTTCAAAATCTCTTCTCACCATTTGTAGCTTTGCTGTTTTAACTTTTGCCATGCCTTGATAGGTTGTTTGAAGTATGTCCCATGCTTGTTTGGACTTTGTTGCTGCTGAAATCCTTGGAAAAATACTCTCATGTACAGCTTGAAATAGATGAAATAAAGTCTTTGAGTCTTTCTTCCTTTTGTCTTTTAATAAGTCTTTCTCTGCTTGAGTTAAAGCATTGTATGCTACTGCATTTGCTGGCTCTACAAATCCATTCTCTACTAAATCCCATATATTTTGTGAGCTAAATAGTGCTTTCATAGTAATTGACCAGTACTCATAATTCTTCCCATTAAACTGTGGAATTTGTGGGTTTGTCAAGCTTGTGCTTGCTGCCATTTTTTAAATTTACCCAGATAATCTGCTTTGATAAAATTAACTCTGATAATCGAACCTGTTCTGATACCACGTGAAGGCCAGAGGTAGAGGAAATTCACAAACAGTAAAAATTAAAACATAAAAATATTTTTCAACACATAGAGCTGCTGCTCGTAAAATTTTTCACCTGCTCACATTCACATTAATTGTCTTAAAACATAAAATTACATATGCATATACATATAGGTAAAAATCACGTGAAAGAATTTCACGGAAGAGAGGGCCCGACATAAAAATTCATTACAACTACCTAACTACCTTTTCCCGGTCAAAACGCATTTAATAAAATGCCCTTACAATAATATTATAACATAAATATTAATTCTTTCGTATCCCGATATTTCCTTTGGCGGTGGCGGCTATCTCCATAGTTCCCCGCGGTATCGCAATGGGTTAAACCCATATTGCGATATTGCGGGCAGCGGTTAGTAAACTGCGCGGTGAACAACGGTAAACGGCAGGCGGTTAGAATAAAACAAAATATTACGGAAGTCTCCCGCGGTATCGCAATGGCTATTTTATTGATTGCAATATAGCGGGCAAAGGTTGGCGGGGACTATTGTAGTTAGGGTTTAACTTCCAACATTTTTTGGACGGGGGGTTGAGGACTTAGCCAGTTTTCCATAAGTAATTTGGTGGGGAGAGAGGGAACAAAAGAAGAATTCACAGTTTCGAGCATTGGACATGGAGGGTTCAGTCTGATCTGCTAATCATCTTCTGCATGCCTGATCAAGTCTTAGTCACTGTTGTAGTTCGGCGGTGGGGAAAAAAGAAGGAAAAGAAGAAGGACTTCCAAGGAAGTGAAGAAGAACCTTGCCAGCCGCTACCAGGAGAAACTTAGTGGGAGAGGTGGAAGAAGGCTTCGTACCACACAATTTCAAGGAATCGGGTTACAGATGAGTATTTGTTCTTAAATACTATTGTGTGGATTGTCTGGTGATATAATTGTTCTATTTGTTTGAATGATCAAAATAATCAGTGTAAATCTTCTATCCCTTGCATTCATTGAACCTGTCTTTGTTGGCTAAATGCTTTTGCTAGAAAGTTTCTGAAGCTAAATCGATGTGTCCTGTTGCGCGCCCTTTTCTTCATACTTGGGATGCTGGACATATCGGTCTTGAGTTTTTTCTTTGCATGCAACCTGAAGCAATTTCTGGAAGTTTAACTCTGCCTATACATTTATATTCCCTATTGACCTGACCACTTGCGGCATCCACAAATCCTTTTTTGAGTAAATATATTCTACAACCTTTGCCTTCGATGAATATATTCTGTTGACAGCCATCAAATTTCATTGTTTCGCCCCTCCTCACTGTCTAGCTTTTGTCTTGTTCTGTTCCTTGAACTCCAGGATAATCCTCTTATGGGCTCCTTTTTTTTATCTACAGCTTTTATACTTATTTCTATCAGCATCCTTCTCGCTGTGAGGATGGTTACCATCAATCAGTGTTGCTTCTTGATCAACCTTTTAGGAAGGTTGACATCTCCTTTGAGCAGTATGAGGTGTGATTTTGTTGCATGTGTGCTATACACTATGCTGGTGATTTTGATCTCAGTTGACAGTTATTTCCTTGTATGGTGCTATGACTTTCTGTATTGCGATTTTCTCTCATAAGCCACAGTCATGTAGAGTGCTGTATGCTGATTTGGTTCCTCCCTCTTCTTGTGATTTATGTCCAATTAATGACCATACGGAGTGTACATTTTGAGGTGGAATGCGTAGTGGGTGAATGAAATAGGCGTTGCAAATGTGCTGCCACTTTAATCTTATATTTTTTATGCATTTGTCAATCAGCCTAACCTTTACACCACCCTCTAACTCTCTACGACACCCTTTTCCTTTCCTGGTACCCTCAACACAGCGTATGCAGCGTTTCCTCCTTCTGTGGCGATTCTTTAGCATTAATCTGCACATCCTATACTCATTCTTATAGTGGCAGGCTTTCCCAACTGACACCATGGAATCTGACTGGTGGTGTTGTAATCCTCCTTGCTATCACGCACTTTCTATTCTCTCTCCTTGCATCTCTCCTCTTTGGTACGCTACTACAGCACAAAATGGGCAACCTTAAGCATTCTTATTTATTCAGGGCTTAGGTACTTATGTCTGTCCATCCTTTCTGTGTAGGAGTTCTGATTGGTAAGTTGATGGTTGTAACATTTTAAGCATATCAATCTTTGATGCTCTTCATTTTGAAGAAAATAAGTTAAATGATTAAGCCTTTAATGAATATGGTCTATGGGCAGATGTTTATACTTTCGCTATATAAGTTTGTGATTTGAATTACCCGCAATATGCTTATGACTTGGTTCTCTCTAGGATCGATGCATCTTAAAACTTGGGTATCAAATTTTATATTCTTAGTGAGTAGGGTGAGTGACTAATTAGTACATTCTGAGGTAAAGGATTTACAAGTATATGGCTATTCTTTTGGTGTAGATAAAACTATTATTCAATTCATTACTATAATTACGTTATGAGAAGGGATAGTTCCGCTTATTGAATATTGATGCTTTTAGTCTTGAGAACTTCTTATAGGTGGAGTGAATTGTGAGGTAGGTCACATATTTTATTTAAACTTTATAATTGGAAATAATATATTATAACTGTATTTATACTCCATAGAGATATTTATATTATCATTATAGTAAAGGATGTTCATGTTAAGTAAGTCAAGTGATTGCTTCGTGAATAGATTCATTTAATCTTTTATGAAATTAATGGCATCAATTCTTAACCCTGCAGATAATATTAAGTCTCTAATTGGATGGTAGCAAAATTTGTTATATGTGGCATTCCATAGTGGAAGGGTTATATTTAAGAAAATAATTGATTTCTTGGTTAAGTAGATATATGTAAAAGTTGAAGAATAGAATACCTTGAATCACAAAATGAATGCATGTTATCTCATGAACTATTTGTTAGTTGTTGATAGGGTAGTTGTGCTAAACATGAAGTATATAAGTAGAATTAAAATAAGTCTATTTAGTTTCTTTAATGATATGGATGATTTCTTAAGGAGTGGAAAGACAAATTGGTAATTCGATGGTTTAAATGTCCTCTACAGTTTATTGTTTTGCTTAGTGAAAGGTGTCTGAGTGTGATAAGATATGTATTATAGAAAATATGATTATTTAACTTCTTTAATTAATAGCTAAGGCGTCAGAACACAATTAATTGTATACTATTCCTTGCGATGGGTTCGTGGATTGATTTTGTGCAATTAAGGGATGATTTTAATGGTTTTGTTTCTTTTAGTCAATAATCTTGCTCTCAAATTGTTTTGATATGGGGACTTTAGTGCAATTCTTGGTTGTGAAATGTTATGCTTCTTTACTGAATGCGATCTTTCCACTTTGAATTTATACTCCATTGTTGGACCTTCGTACTTAGTTATGTTATCCTCCATTAGGAGTTGAGATTATTTGGTCATTAGGCTTCTAGAGGTGAGGGTAATTTTTGTTTCATAATGATTCTTCATTGATTTGATATGTGTCAAGTTTTTTATCGTAATTGTGATTGTGAGTTTAAGTATTTGTTGTACCTGATTTCATGGGCAATTATGTATGTGGCTATTGGCAAGATGGTATATGCCTCGCGTGTGTTTCAGTTTTGAGTTTTAGTGCTTTGCAAGTCTTGGTACAACCCCTTATTTTTTGGTTTATATATTGGGTCTCTAGGGAGAGTGGCTCTTTGTGGGGGCCAGCACCTCAAATAGGAGGAAGGGCACAGGATAACCCATGTAAGAGTTAGATTAACAAGTGAAAACCTAATAATAGAACTTAAGGGATGGGTAGTAATAAAATTAATAAGATAAATATGGATGCCTCGTCTATCCATTAGGGCTTTCACAAACTAATGGTGGACTGAGAAGGTCATGGTTGGAAAGGTCATTGCCTCGTCCTCATGAGAGGTTAACAACTCTGCATGAGTCACCCTATGGGGCCGACACCTCAAGCAAGAGGAAAGGCTAGGGTAACCATAGATGAGGGTCGGCGCCTCAGGCAGTCAGGAGAAGCTGACGCCTAGAGGAAGGGCAAGGATAACCCGTGTAGGACTATACGATGACACTCTCCCCTAGCACCCCTTATGATTATTTATCTGTGCAAGCCTTTGGAAGTTGTCTATTGTTATGTTTTGGTTTTGTTGTTGTAATATTTAGGAACCGATTTATTGTTATGTTTTTGAAAGTGGTTGATTGTTATTATAGCAATTTATTGATGTTTAGATATTTGATTTATTGTTACTATGTTTCTTAATGTGGTTTATCACTATTATGAAATGATTCATAGTCATCGTGTTTGGATGTCATGTTTCTGATCATGGTTTATTTGATGTTGTGACTATTCTTGGGTTTCATGTTACTCTTGTATGACGTTGAGTCTTGTGATTCCCATTTTGGATGTTCTTTGTTGAGGTCTCCTTCTTGTCAGCTCCTTAGCATGGGGGGTGGGTCTTCGGACCCACATGGTCGAATGGAATGTGCTAACCACCCATTTGGGTCCCTAGTCGAGGATCGAGAGGTGTGGATTGGTGTCATTTGTGGCAACTCCAGAATTGATTCCTTCTTGGAGCCAGTTATGATATTTTGTATTCTGTTGCTCTATAGTATCATTTTATCTTTTTTTTTTTTATTCCCATTCATGTTGGGGAACACTATTATATCATCGTTACTCTTGAGCATTGCAATGAAATGTAATAATAACCTTGTGTGGCTTTTGATCCATGGCAGTTGTTATTTGATATGTGGTATTTGTGGAAACATGTTCCTTGAGTTTATATGATGATATAAAGTTTATCATTATGAGTTTTGAGGTAATTATATATATATATGTATGTTGTATTTATGTACGTGAATGGTTTCTTGTTATTTTTTTATCATGTATGTGTTACATTTGTAAATGTTTAATTTTTTATGGATTATATCTTTGGTTTTCATTCTTTATCACCATTGTATAGATTTATGTTTTGTAATGACTCCTCGTGTACCCCAAGGGACGTAAGTGTTAATGGATTTGTTTAATTAAGTTTCACGACTCATGACTTAATGTGCATCTCATGTATGTTTAGATTTACTTTAAAAAAAATATTGTGAAATAATTATTTTTTAGTTGTCCTTTGGGGTTCGCATGACAGAGTGTTATAGATAAACTCTATACAGCAACTTAATCAACTAAATTGTGTCATCATTGGAGCTAATGATTAAACAAAATAGTCTCATGAAAGAAATTATCTATTTTTAAAGCTATCAATTCTCTTCATATTTTTGTTGATTCATTCTTTCTAGTTAGTTGTTTCTTTTCAATTAATTGTGATATTAATGAATACATATTTTGTTTTTAACTATATCAAGAAGCCTCAAATTAATATTTTTTCATAAAATAAATAAAGTACAACAAAAAAATATATGTGGATTCAAAAAATTATATATGGATTTGAAACATCACAACGTATTTTAATTCTATTATTATATTATGAAAGAACAATTAAAAATGATGATATTAGTCAAATAACATGCTTCACTACTAAAATTGCAATAAAGGATAGAAATGTAGAACACTTATTTTATACATAAAAGTGATAAAATATGTATAGGAAATCCATATAACATCCCAAATCTATCTAAAGATAAGTTACAATTAAATCTATAAGCATAGATGAATTGTAGTAACAAAGAAATTATTACAATAGAACAAATCTAGTAGTACCATCTTATTTTGTGACCTACTAGAAGTATAGACTAAAGAAAGAAATCCATTTCTAGATGATGAAAAAACTTTCTTTTTTTAGACTTCCACTGAATCAACGAAAAACTTAAATATTTGATGCTTGATCTCCTTGTGGCAATATGTAAATACATCACCAAATATATAAAAGAATTGTACTCCTCTAGCACTATTAAGACATATCTTCTCCCAATCAAGCAAAACATTACTTGGTTTCAAAAGTTCCCTTGTCATTTCCTTCAATAATTTAGTATTGAGTTTGATTATTTGATTTAATGCCTCTCCCTCAAAGCAATGATGATCTCAATATCATGTAGGAAGAAATGGCTAATGTAGTTTTTCCATGGAGCTTCTCATCCTTCATTAACATTAGAAATATGTTAGTAGTATTGAAAACAATCTTTAAATAAATATTTATAGTAAAATAAAAATCTTATAAAATTACTTTAAAATATTATATGAATTAAGACATAATTATATCCTTATATTATACACTATTCGAGAGAAATCTATGGATTTTCTTGGTTAATTCTATTCAAGTTCTTTGATGGAATGAAATATTATTTTACATTATTCATGCATTAAATAATAGAGCAATAGGTTGTAGAATATTATAGGAAATAAAGAACTTTAAGTATCTCTTTGTTAACTTGAAAATTACCTTGAGAGGTTTTTCATCTCCAACTTGTACTCAAATTGAAGTATATGGTGGTCACCCTTGTGTCATACTGCGCCTCCTATGCAGGAAAACCCTCCTTTATTGTGAGTACGATCGCATTTACTGCGGTTTCTTTTTTTAATATGCCTTCAACTGGTTCTAACCCAGTAGTTCTTGCTGGTGTTAGCGGTTCGATAGCGATAATCAATGGCTCCTCCTGCGAACAAGAATCCCGAAAATTTTGTTTCGAAAGTCTTTCACGAGGTAAGTGTCCTAATTCACCAGCTGATGTGTTTTTTCCTTTACCAAAATTTGATTCTACCTATTAATGGCTTGAACAATACACCCTTGTTGGGTATTTTGTTGGAAGAACTCCCCCTGAAAGTGTGCTTAAAGATTTGGTTAGCAAGGCTTGGGCCCCTCATGGGGTCTGCCTTGATATGGTCCAAATCTTAACCAAGGGTTTCTTTTTGTTCCACTTTGCAGAGGTCAATCATGTGCAGGCCATCTTAAGCCATGGGCCCTAGTATGTCCGGTCCTCTCTATTAGTTTTCCAGGCATGGAATCACAACTCTGCTATCTCAGATGACACCAAGTTGCGGGTCCCAGTCTGGATTGAATTTCTTGGTCTTCTTTTGCCTTGTGTTCCTTTCTTGAATAGTATAGCCTCCTCTTTGGGGAGGGTTATCTGCATTGAGCCAGATAGGTTCTTCTAGGCCTGCCCCCAAAAGAGGGTTTGTGTAGAAGTTGACCTTTCCAAAGATTTAAAAGACTCCATTGATATCCAAATTAGAGCTTTCTGCCACACCGAGAAGGTCACCTATTTCAATTTGCCCAACACGTGGTATAAGTGTCAGTCTGCGGACCATAAGATAAAGGATTGCCCTTTAGCAGTGCCTATTACACCTTCTCTGCCATGAGATGCTAAAAGGCCTCATTCGATGGCTACATCTGCCGCCAAACTTGAGGTGAAATGGACTACGGTTATGAATCGAAAGAATAAGTCCACTAGTTTCAGGATGGGTCCTATGACCTATGAACCAATGAAAGATGTTTCAAACCCTTTTGTGAAGGGGAAAGAAGCTCTGATTGGGGCCGATTATGTCTCTCATCAGCCCAAGCCAAAGGCTACACCTCGGGTGGCTGCTATCATGTTAACATAGCCGAATGTGGCTTCACAGCCGAATGTGGCTTCACAGCTGAATGTGGTTGCACAGTCGAATGTGGCTTCTCCTATAATAGGAGCTCACAGGTGTTCTCGCAGGCCCTCCCCCCTAGGGAAGAAGCGGACTATGTCCAAGAAAAGTGGAGGATGTCCTCCCCATCCATCTAGATTAGATCAGTTCCGCCAGAATTTTTACAGAATCGTTTCTCTTCTCTCAATGAAGAGGAATTAGATTTCAACAATATGGAGGAGTTTCATTCATGAAGTTCCTCTCATGGAATGTTCAAGGTCTGACAGACCTCTCTAGAAAGTATTATGTCAGGGATACCTTGTGTAAGTACTCTGGTGTTGAAGTGCTTTGTCTCTAGGAAGTTAAAATCTTTGGTTTCTTGCTTATTGCGGCTTGTTGCTCTATTTGGCTAGCCAGTGGAATGTTCTGTACTACCCATGATGTTGGGCATGGTGGAGTTGTCACCCTTTTGGCCCCATGATGGCATTTTTCTGTGGTCAATCATGGGTCTAATCCCACTCATCGGCTTGTTTGCATCCTTCTGAACATTGATAATCATTCTTTTGGGATTATTAATGTCTATGCTTCTAATGATGTTGTGGAATGCTCTTTGCTTTGGTGTTGGATTGTTGATTCTTTACCAGTTGCTACCTAGTTACTCTATGGGGATTTCAATATGGTAGAAATGGCATCTCACAAAGATGGCACTCTGCCATTCAGATAGAAAGCTCAGGAATGAGAGGCATGGTTTTACATGCGTAATAAATTGGGGCTTTTTATCCCAATATTGGTCACCACCATTTTTATTCTCTTTGGCACACTTGGTGCAATTTCTGTGCCGATGCTGACATAATATTTAAGCACCTTAATCGTGCCATGATCTCGATGCAATCTTTTTTCTCCTTTGATAGCTCCTCTCTCCTGGTTAAGCTGTTAGTGGATGTCACCTTGTCAGATCATTTCCCCATTTCCTTTTGCATTGAATGGGAGACTCGATAGCCTAGCACATGTAAAACTCAATTTTTTTTAAACACGTCTTTACTTTGCCATAAGACTACCTTGGCCCACATTCGCAGAGTTTGGAATTTGGAGTGCAAGCCAGCTCATCATATAGGCTGGATTTTTTGGTGGAATGAGGCTATCATCTGCACGGCTAGATTTTTGCACATTTATGGGTGTTACCTGAAAATTTTTCACTGGAAATCTTATGAGGCTACCACCGTTGACCTCTATGCTACCTCTAAGGCTTTGGCAGCCAACCCATTTTCCCCCTCTCTACAAGTCAGGGTGGTGGAGCTAAGGCACAAAAAAAAAAATGTTGACAGCTATGCTGCTTGAGGAGCACAAATCAAAGCTTGGTTGCACTGGCTAAAAGTTGGTGATCATGCCTCCAAAGAGTTTTTCTTGGCTGTGCGTGCCAGGCACACATCCACGAGCATTAAAAAAATTAAATATGGTACTCAAGTGCTCTCTGAGCTGCTTGACATTCTCCAGGCCTTTGTGCATCATTATGAGCAAGTTTTCACTACACAAGAAGTCACGCTTGTGTGACAACAAGCCCTTCGGGATTTCCTTGTTGTAGTGCGAAATAAGCTTTCTTTAGCTCAAATTTTTTTTCGCGATCAACTTTTATCAGTTGATGATCTCAAAGAGGCTGTGTATTCCATGGCTAATGACAGCTCGAGAATTGATGGATTCCTTTGTGAATTTTACAAAGCCATGTGGGACAATATTGGGCATGATCTACATCAAGTTTACTTAGAAACATTTCACTCTAATTCCCTAGGTAATTTAATTAATAAAGGTAACATAAAATTCAGACCTAAACCAAGTGACCCAGAAGACATTTGTAACTGGTGACCTATTACGCTTCTTAATGTCTCCTACAAGATTATTGCCATGGCCTTGGCTCTAAAAATCTGACATCTTCTGCCTCAGATTGTGCACCCAGAGCAAACTGGGTTTATCAAATCCATATTTATTATAGATAATATCATTGCCATCTGGGAAGGCATGGAATGGGCCAGGCACTCAAACTAGAAAGCTATGTTCATTAAGATTGACTTTTCCAAGGCTTATGATCGGATTGAATGGCTGTTTATTCTAGCTATGCTACAAGCCTTAGGCTTTGGGCCCAATTTCATCCAATTTGTTCGAATTCTCTTTGTGGATGCCTCAGTTTGTATCACCATCAATGGTCACCAATCCTCTACCTTTTGACTCTTTCGTTCCATTAGGCAAGGCTGCCCACTAGCCCCCTCTTTATATGTGCTTGTAGCTGAGGGTTTTGGTTATCTTTTGGCTAATGTTGTTTCCCAGCGGTGAGTCAAGGGAATTTCTCTACCCAATTCTCAGGCTCAGCTTGTTAATGGCTATTTTGCTAATGACTCATTTCTCACCATTCTAGAAGATGAAGACTTTGTTGCGGTAGCTCTTAAATGTCTTGATACTTTTTGTCTTACCTACAGCTCTGCCATCTAGTGCCATAAAACTTTGTGTTACTAGCAATCTATCTTGCCCTCCCCGCCATGGCTGTTGTAGTAAGGTTGGAAGTGGATTGGGCTTGGTGAAGGTTTTCAATTTTTGGGCATTCCCTTTGCTTTTCAGGCATCTCCGGCTGAGCTTTGGCAAGCCGTGCTCTCCAGAGTTGAGCATAAACTTACTTATTAGGTTACAAAGCCCCTTTCTTTAACAGGGAAATTCCAGGTGTGTTCCAAAATCCTAGCGGCCACCCATGTCTACTACTCTTCTTGCTAGGCCCCCCTCCAAAGCTGCCTATGGCAAGCTTGAGAAGCTGCTTTATGATTTTCTCTGGGCCTCCTCTGAAACTCACAGAGGGTTTCATCGGGTGGCTTGGGAATTTTGTTGTCTTCCTAGAGATTCGGGAGGCCTTGGACTTCTTTCTACTCAACGGCAAAGGACTGCTCTATGTGTTAAATGGATTATTAATGCCCTTACTGGGAATGAGGCCTGGAAAATTCTTCTCAGGTATAGTATTCAATCTGGTTTCCCTATTCATAAACCTACCTGGAAGGGGATTAGCTTTCAAACCCTTCTGGTCATGTGAATGAACCAATCTAGATTGTTGGGACTTTTGTTGTCAAAAGTATCTAGCGAGCCTCGAAAATTGTCAAACCCTGGCTCTGCTGGGCTGGCTTTGGTTTTCTAGATGGGTTGTCTCTTAACCAGCATAATGTTTTGTGGTCGCCTCTTTTTGCTAGTAATGGTCAACCACTGGCTAAGTCGCTAGGGATTAAGGCGCTCAGATTCTACAAGAAGGGTATTCAAACCCTACATTAGATTTTTTCCAGACCCACCCTGTGCATCATGTCGTGGGATGCTTTTCGTTCCTAGTACAGGCTTCAAAACTAGGATCGTGCTACTTATGATGGTCTAGTGAATGCCATTCCTGCTGAGATGTTTCATAAGGTTGGAATTTGTGGGACCAAACCTTGGTGGAAGGACTGTAAGTGGTTTCTAGACACCCCTTTCAAGAATTACAAACCTTGACTTGGTTATAAGTGGCTCTCACCACATTTTCCTATGATTCGGAGTTTGAACCAGAGGTGGCTTCTTCAATCTCCCACTCATGTTTAGCGTAGAAACTTTGCTTCCACTTGGTCTACAAGTGTTGAGCCAAAGCTCACCCACTTTTCTTGGTTATTCTTTTCCAAGGCTTGTTTGTGGGCTCTCGGCTGGTTCACCTGGGGGTTTGAGACCCTCGCTACCCTATTTATGGGCAAGCTGAGAATTTTAAGCATCTTTTCTGGTTTTGTCCCAGACCTCAGTAGCTTTGGACTTAGATTTATAACTTTTTTTGGCCCTTCCGGCCAAAACCTTTCTCCTAGCACATGGTGTTGCTTGGAGATTCTCTCAGAATTCCTGCAAAATTCACCCAGCTCTGGCACACTTTTAGGGTGGAAATTCTTTTCAATATTTGGAAGGACAGAAATGCTTGCATTTTTTCACACTTTCAAATGGATTTTCTTATTTCTCTATATGCTAAAGCTATGATTTTCTCTAATTTTCTTTTATAGGTTCAAGTGCAAGCTAACAAAGTTGCACTTGAGGTTGCTCACCTCCAGGTTCTTTTGGATCACTGGGGCAATGCCCTTTATACTGTTTCTTGGGTCCCTGCCTTGCCCACTTCTTGCCGCAGCCGATCACCCTCCAGGGGCTAGTAGTAGAGTGGCTCTGTGCGTCCCCATTCCCAACCCCCGCCTCGACGAGATTCTTGCATCCCTCGGTGTAACTGTTCTCCTTCGCCGTGAGCTAATCAGGGATGGCCTGCTGGCGGTGCTTCAGGGAGCAGTGGTGGTAGTGGGTGGCCCTCTACAGATCCTCCTACTTTTGGCTCTGGGTGGGTAGGTTCTGATAAAGCATTCCCTCATATGGCGCTTGCTATCTCGCCCCAGCATGAGGAAGAAGATAAAGAAAAAAAAGATGTTGATGATGGTTGGGGTCCTCCTCCTAACGTCACTCCAGACCCCGCTGATGTATGGGGGAGAAATTTTGATGACAGAGACCCTCTTGGCTCTGCTGGCACTGCTCTAGTTGCTTAATGGCCTTTTTTAGCTTTGTTATTCTAGACTTTTGGGCTTAGCCCACGTTATTTGTTAATTTTTTGGGCTTTTCCCATGTGACTCTTCGGGTGTGCCTCTCTACCACCTGCCCTTTTTTTGTGAATATGTATGTTTATATTTAATTAATGTAGATACTTGCCTATTCATCAAAAAAAAATTGAAGTATATTAAAATCCAATATTGCAAGCTCCAAAATCCGTTTGTCTTTCAACCGAAAGAAAATAATAAAATCTTATAATTAATTTTATAATTTATTTAAAGATATTGATAAAACAACAATAGTTTACTTCTACCTTTGATTATCTAGCTCATAGATTTCTATGAAATTTCGTGCCTCCCATCTAGTAAAAGTACGTGGTCATTGGTATTTGAGAGCATACTCCACCTATAAAATGAAAACTTAAAATTAAACAAATAATCAAACTAAAAATTAATATTTCAGTTTGTGTTTTTCTATTATATACCTTGACTATGATAAACTTATTTTGTATTAAGAAAATATTTAAAATTCATTACCTCTTTCAAAAATCTTTTCTCATATATATCTCCAATTGTTTCTAATAATTTGTTAAGATATATTGTGCTAAACACTTTAGCCTCTTCCATGACCATCTATCCAAGATATGCCACACTCGAAGCTCTTAAAAGATTGAGCATACTTCTCATCACATGCTCTTCCTTGATATTGTTCTCATCATTATCATTACTTCCTCCACAAAAAGTGAACTGCATGTTATTGCCCTTGAAATTCTCCAACACGTCTTCCCAAAACATAAATAAATCCTTAGTTTTTTGCTGATATAAAAATAAAAAGTATGTTAAAATATATTGAATTATTGGAACATGCAAATATAAGATGTTTTAAAAATATACTATTTGGGACCTCCAAATATGTAGCTAATGGGGATGGAAAAGTAGGATAAAGTATTTAGGGGAGAGGACAGCATGTTTCAATAGTTGTGATAGTAGTTGTTTATATAATGTCCAATATTTTGATCAATATTCGATCAATAGTTGTGACTTTAAAGTTGTTAGTGTTGATGATGACCACCTATAATTAAACAAAATGTATTCCTTTGATCTAAAAAGCAACCAATCATGTGATTCCACATCAGCGCTCAATAAAACATGTTGTGAATGCACAAGTGTTGGTCTCACTTTTTTTTTTTGGGCCTTTTTGGATACCATGACAGAAAGCATGTTGATGTGGCTCATATTTGATGATGTGGCCCTAAAACCTTAGTTATAAGCAAGGGACTTGCCAAGTAAACTGCTGTAAAAAAGTGGGAGTGATTTGAAATTTCCACAGGATAATTAGAAGCGCGAAGTTAGGGTGCACAACTACTGGGTCTGCTCCCCTAGGTACCTGCAGATACATGATAACAATGGAGTCAAAATAGTCAGAGTCCTAGAACTGTAGCATTCAGATTGGTGGTAGAACTTTCGCATCCTAATCCTATCCCTACACTTCCATCCCAACATCTGCACCCACAAATCAATCTCCTTGTTAATGTTTGCAAGTGAAAAAAGTGTAATAACTGTTTCGATCTCTATCGCAGCTTCTTCAAAGGTATAATCTAAATCTTAACAGAATTCTTTCGACGAGACTTAACACACCGGTATACATAATCAAGAGCTCCTTTTATTTCACCCTCAAAATGTCGATCTATTCCGAGGCATTGCAATGCGTCAACCATCTCAAGCCGCTCGATTAGATCGGCATCTCCAGTTTGTATTTCTTTTCACAAGATTTTGACTTCTTTAACCAGTGTTTCAGCCCGTTGCTGGTATTCAGATGCCTGAAAAATAAAGAAAACCGGCAATGAAGAAAATGAGCAGAAGGAACTAGAAAATAAATCTTTTGATAAGAATAGGAAGTTAGTTACCCCGATTGGTGTTTCCATAGATTGCACAAAATCATCATCCCACTGATTGAAAGCATTAGCTGGTACAGAAGGAGCACAAGAAATGTGGCCTCCATTCAAATTAGACATTGCAGAAATTTACAAGTTCAATGCTTGTACTAAAGTTTAGCAGTATAGTTCTACTTATACTGCCCGGAGTCTCAAAAACGTGCAATAATTAATATACTAATTTCTCCCAACTACTCCGAACTTGTTGCTAGTTTTCAACGTACCTGCTCCACTGAATTTAATTATGTCATTTTTTTTTAATTACACCGAAGGCCTGTCCTATTTGAGAATAGCCGAACTAATAAGTGAAGAGATCTGTACGAGCAATGCAAAATGGTTGATTAAATCTGATCCATTGAGTTGTTCTCGCTGTTAAATATATCCCTGCTTTTCTGCCTTCCCGCCTCCCTCATCAGGAAGCTCATCCACTTACATCGGAAGAAAAAAATATATTATTCTATTTCTCCGGAACAAAGAATTTTAAAAAGGTAGAGCAATAAAGGCATTTTCATCGGAAGCTCATCCGCTTTCAACGGGCAAGCAATGTCCATGATTTGACTGTGCACAGATCCAACCTCGTTATTAAAAGAGCCTTTTTTTATGATGTCTAATTTACTGGCAAACACATAGTTTAAGGACCAAGACTTTTGAGTATGATAAAATCATCCGACCAATTTTGCTCGCATAGAAATTTTGTTTGGAATCTTTTGATCATAATATACCATTATGGATAGATGTTTTACCGGGCCTTTCATATTTTCCAGCATATCTTTAAAAATATTAAATAATAAATAATTTTTATTTTAAAATATAAGAAGAAATATTTATTATAAGAATGTAATTTTATTATTCTTGTTATTCAATAATTTAAAAATATATATTTTAAAATATAAATATTTATTAAACAAAATTATATATTTATAATAATAAAATAAAGGGAGTTCATTTTTTTTCTATTATTAATTATCTAATTTTAAATTATATATTTTATAATAATTTTATTTATTATAGTTTTAAGTATTGTGTTAGAATTCATGTTATTATAGTTTATATTTTCTTTTTTATGTATAGATTGCAATAGTGGAATATAAATTTTTATAAAAATATTATAAATCTTATGACATATTTGATTGGAGATATGTATGATTATTAAATATTATGCAAGTAATGTTTACTTATTGTTAATTTTTACAAATAATCTTACAAACGATATTATCATATGTTTTTAATTTTTAAATAAATTTTATTTTATTACTTAAAGAATATTTGGAAGTATTATATTTTATTATATTATATTATCATTTTCAAAAGGATCTTTTACCTTTTTTTTTCAAACTTAAATCAAATCATGTTTCTTAAGTACTAAATTACATTAAATTAAATAAATATTGTACTTTAAAATTTTACATGGTGCAACATCTTTGGATTTGTCCCATCCATTTGAAATCCAATGGCAAAATATCGTTACCATTGGTGTTACTTGTGAGCCTTCATACCCAACACTTTTTTGTCATCATATGAAGACGCATCCTCAATTTTACTCAATTTACCATATATAGATATATATACTAAGTTACTTGTAAGTTGTACTCTACATTTGCTAGAAGCAAATAATCATATTACAAATAGTATAAAAGTACGATTATATAAATTAGTTAAATTATAGTAGAAGAGATAAAGAGAGAGAGAGAGAAGGAGAGATAGAAACAAAGAGAATAGAGGTAGAGAGATAAAGAGGGATATAGAAAATCAAAAATATGGATGGAGACAAAGATTGACGAAAAGAGGAATCTAGACAAATAGAGATAGAGCATTAGAGAGAGAAATATAACAGATAGAAAGGGAAAGAGAGACATAAAATAAAAACTAACTTTTGATTAGTTGTTTCATGTCAATAATCTAAGAGTGACATGTTTCCTTGGGGAGTTATGCTGAAGGTAGCATGTCATCTAATATAGAGAGACAAATATATAGATAGAGAAAGAAATAAATGAGAGGAAGAGAAAAGGGAGAGAGATATAGAGAAGTGGAGAGAGAGAGAGAGAAAAATGAACTCTTATAATAACTTTATTATTATAAATATATAATTTTATCTAATGAATAATTATATTTAAAATATAGATTTTAATTATTGAATAATAATAGTAAGATTAAACATAATTATAATAACTATTTCTTCTTATAATTTTTAAATAGAAATCATTTAATCTTTGACTATCATTTCTCATCCCTATTTCTATCTCTATCTCTCTATACCTCTCTATTACTTGTCTCTATCACCTTCTTTCTCTCGCTCTCTCCCTCTCTCTCTTCTCTCCATCTCTTCCTATATATATATATATATATGTATATATATATGTATATATATATATATATATATATATATATATATATATATATATATATATATATATATATATATATATATATATATATATATATATCTCCTAATTTAAATTTACATCTCTATTTCTCTCTCTCGATCTTCATCTCACTCTTCTATCCATTTGTATTTTATATTCATATATTTCTCTACTTTATCTCCATATCTCTCTCTTTCCCTATCTCCCTATCTCTTTCCCTATCCCTCTCTATCTCTCTATATTGCCTTCTATATATCCATCTATCTATCTCCCTCTATGGCTCCCTCTCTCACTTCCTAGATGATGCAGGAGCATCACACTCCACCCCCTTGGTCGGTGTTTCTCCCTTCGATTGGCATATTGGTCGAAGATGTCTACCCGTTCCAGCGACAGAACGATGGTGTTGGTAGTTGGAGTACATCAACATGAGATTTGGATTTCAGCAGGACCATGTTCCATGTTCCAGTGATGACCTAATGGTGATGGAGTGTTATGGGTTCATAAACGTGAGTAGGTGGTATCGACGAGACATCAACCTTTGTCCCAGCGATGGGTTGAAAAATGATGATCGGTGAGATAATATGATATCGCCAGGACTATGGAGTTAGTCCCAACGATAGAGCAATAGGAGTTTGAAGCCGACTGTGGGACCTGGCAAGGTAAGGAGCTCGTGCATCATGAAGTGAATGAAAAGATGACATGTGGTAGGAACTAACAATGAAGATGACCATGGTGGGACCAATAGGAAGGTGATAGAGATGACGTGTAATTCCCATCCTTGTTGCGGATTACGAATAGTGATGAGGATATCATCATCGAGACACTTGTCTATTGACAAGATGACATTGGATGTCCCAACAACAAATTGACATGCCATAAATCATATCAGTGAATGACATTGGGAGGACTTGGGTGTATCGGTAGGACAGGGAAGCAAGTCTCAGCGATGGACTGATAGGAGTGCCAAGTTGGGAGATCGGAGAGTTAGGAAACTTTGCAACCCCGCGACGTGGTTATAAAATTTAGGGAACCTGCAATAGGCAATGGTGGACTCGATAACGTGAGCAGTACGATTAGTGCATTGGTCAACGGTGATGGATGATGAATGTGTTCACAACACTTGGTAGAATGGGATTCGATGCATTAAATATCATTGTTGTGGAATCCATGTTGATTGGTCGACGATTGGAAGCTATAGACATTGAGGTAACGAAATGGTCATACTACGACACAAAGAAGGAAGAATGGCATAGCCGACCTAACAGATGAAAAAAAGTATAAAGAGGTGGCGAACGAGCAGGGTGAAGCTAGCCAACCAGTAAGAAGAAAAGGCACTGGCAAAGAAGAAGAAAGAGAGGGACTGGTAGAGAGGCAAGCAGGGAAGAAGAGGACAGGAAAAGAAGCTAGCAGAGAAGGTGGCAGAGTAGCCCACTGTATGAGAGGTTAGACTAGAGAGATTCTAAGGTGAATTTGATCCAGATTTATAGATGATGTAATAAAATCCCATTCGATGGCATGTAATGTTGTATTGACATTTTAGTAAGGAAGATATGTTTTCTTCCATTTTGTTGTGTTGTGTCAATCTGTGAGTGTGTGGTCTAAGTTGGCTACGAGATTGTGATGGCCTGATAAGGTCCTCTGATCTCAAGTGCCTCAAGTGGTATCAGAGTAAGAGATCGCTAGCATGGAAGTGAATTTGTGAAAGGGGTTCATGAGAGCTTTTTGTTGTCTCAGAAAGAAACCTTAGAGAGAGAGTTTGTTGTAGAAGAGGATTCTATAACTATAGAGGATTTGAGTTCTAGAAGAGGTTTGTTGCAAGTGAGAGGATACCTGTAACTACAAAGGACTTGAACCCTAGAGAGATTTTTTGCAAGAAGTGCTTGTGACTACAGAGGGTAGAGGAGGCATATAAGCTTGGAGTGAAGTGTGAAATTGATGCAAGGTGAACTTGTAACTATAGAAGGACTGTTGGAAATAGGATGCCATTTAATTGCAAATCCTAAACATTAATTATTTCATGTATCTCCTAAGTTCTTGGAATGTGTTCAACAACACTAAGATTAGAATGAGATTAATTATTTGGATGAAATAAATCATGAAATTGACATTTGTAGTTATTCCTAAATAATAGGAACATGTGGGTGCACACATGGTAAGGTAACACTCACCTTGAGTTCAGTTAGCTAATTGAAGTAAGAGATAACACTTCTGAATGCATGTAAGAATCCTAGGTTGTAGGATTTGATGTTTGCATGCATGAAGTTCAGTTTAGTTCAGTTCAAATGAGTTCAGTTCAATTCAATTCAGAATTAGTTTAGTTTAGTTTTGTTCAATTCAGTTCAGTTTAGTTTAGGTTAGTTATGGTTCAGTTGTCGTCAGTTAGTTTCAGTTGTATGTTAGTTAACTTCAATTAACTTGGAATGCATGGCTAATAACATTGAGTTGTATGACAAATAACAGGGACCTCCAGTTAACAGGGGATGACCATTCTTGCATGAATGGTGTTGAGTAAATGTTTTAGTTAACTAGAAATCACTTGGAGACAACTTGGGCACCCAAGATGCTTTCTTGGATTTACCTCTTTTGCATGTTGAGATATTTCAGAAGGCTCAGTTAAGTAGGATTACTTATGGGTGCCAACTTTGAGGAAGAGCTTTGGAATTATCACCGAAGTGAAGGATGAGTTGTAGCTTCAGTTTGGGACACCCAAATAGATGAAGCGCATGTTTTAGCATTGTTCTTCATGAGATAACCCTATTTGCATGAGATATGGCATACCTTTTAGGGATGGGGCTTGTGCATTGCAATTGTAACTCATGTTGAGTTTACAAAGTTGATTAAAGCCTATATATCTCAAGCAAGTTGAAGAGAGTGTTTAGAGTTTTTATTGCAGGTTGTGAAGAAGATTGGTAAAGATAGAAGAAGCATTCTTAAGCAAGAATTGGAGCTATTGTAATTCAAAGATTGAATAATAGAATAATTCTTGGTGGAGTTTTTCCCGAAAGGGTTTCTCCACGTTATGTCTTGTGTAATCTTTCTAATATCATGTCTAGTTCTTCTATCAACTTCTCTCTTCATTCTACAACAGTAAAATGAATTAATCAAGATAATGACCCACAAAGAATATATGTTACAACAAAGAAAGAGCTTACTTAGATTAGCAATATTAAATTTTTATAGGGTATTAAGCTAAGAAAACACCTCATTTTTCAATAAGGACTTGTGAGTTCTTGAAGATGTCTTCAAATAGGAGGACAAGTTGGGTCATGAAGCTCTACTAGTGATAATCCTATTTTGGGAAGAGTATTGGGAGAAAGTGAGTGAAAAGAAGCTCATTGAAGAATTAAGAAACATAGAAGCAAGAATGGATTCCCTTGAAGAACGATTCACAAAGAAGGATGTGACAAAAGTGCAGCAAGGAGCACTAGAAGAGGAAATGAGAAGGAAGGAGAAAATGTCTAGAGAGGAGATGTACTCGATGAGACCACCTGGTCTCTTGGTTTATTTTCTAATGAAATAAATGCAGGTCTACGAAACAAGGAGAACAAGACCTTGAAGATGGAAAGGAAGACGAGCCAACAAAACAAAGGCAAGATGAATGTAACTTTTGATTTTGACTATACAAGTGAAAATAGGAATGTCAAGGATAAAAGTAAATTAGTGAATCATGGATATATAGTACCATTTTGGCAGGGCAAATCGATTGTAATAGGGGTACGTGACAAGGTAATTGAGTCTATAGATGATTTGAGGTGGAAAATAAATCTTGAAACAAGAGCAACAACAAAGTATGCCCTTGAAGAGGGATTCACAAAGAAGGATGTGACAAAAGTGCAACAAGGAGCACTGGAAGAGGAAATGAGAAGGAGAAAGTTTCTAGAGAGGAGATGTACTCGATGAGACCACCTGGTCTCTTGGTTTATTTTCTAATGAAATGAATGCAGATCTACGTCCAAAAAGGAGAACAAGACCTTGAATATGGCAAGGAAGACGAGCTAACAAAACAAAGGCAAGATGAATGTAACATTTTTTGGTGTATATTAACCTCAAGTTTGCTTGTACCTAATCCAACAAAGAAGACTTTGCCCTGCCTTCACTATGAACCTAACAATCTTCTAGGCTTTGTCTTAATTTGGTTCCTGGCCCAGACCTTGCTATAACTCTTGTTCAAAGAGTCTCAACGTATTTAACCTCGAGAGGATGCAACACCACTCAAAGGGAGTTGTCTTCTTCTCAAACACCACTTGATTTCAAATCTTTCTTCTACACCTAGAAGGTCTAGATGCCAATTTCACCATTTTCTTCCGAACTGCTTACGAGAGGACTCTGGTCTGTCTACATGATTTTCACATCCCAATGGGTCCATCTTGTTTGGTGTTCAACCGTAATTCTTTGATTTCCTTAGAAATTGCCTTAGTAGGCCTAAACCCTACTAGCCATACTAGTGGGTTTTGACTTTTCTGCTCAAACTTCGTAAGGTTCTTGAAATAAATACCACTTTCTGGTACCCTTTTTAGAGTTTTAAATCCTTCACCTAGTTTCAAACCTCTGTCTACACCGTACAATTGATTCCTACAAACAAAGAAGGTTAGGGTTAAAAGGCCTAATAGCTAGGGTTTTGGGACTTTCTTGTTGATTCCTTCCACCATTGGATTGTTCAGACCTAAATCCTTTCCAACATGTTGAAATGTGACCAAAACCTTCATGAAACCGTACAGATGCCATACTGTACCTTCTGCCCCTGTCTAAGTTCTCAACTCTTTTCTTCCAAACTCCTAACCAGGTCTCTTACACTCGCCTAGGGTTTGGTATTACCAACTTTTGCTTGGCTCTCAAAGTTTCCTATGACTAAATATTTACAAAAGCATGGCTCCCCTGTCATTTCCATCGACCTCAGGAAAACTCCAAGGGCAGATTTCATGGGGGAGCCATTTATTGGCTGACTGTTCAAAACTGAGTCCACAACCCTCTAAATTCTAATCCCAAGCTTCAAATCAATAACTCTACACTCCTCAACTTAAATACACAAAGAAGAATGAAGAAAATCTATTCTAATAACATAAATACAACGCTAAATCTGAGCATTCAACGCCTATGACAGTTCTGTTGCAAAACACAGTGGAAATTCAGAAAAACACTCTACAACGCTAAACTCTGAACACAAAACACAGAATTCTGCTCTTAACCTTTTATCTACAAGATGGAATACACTTCAAACTATTCAAAGAACCTAAGAACAGTGAGAAATCTATGTAAACAAAGCCATCTTAATCACTGTTTCCCTAAGCACGCGGGTAACACACAGAAATTACTCAAAATCTGATCACTGTCCTCTATTCTTTACAGCAAAGATTCATTACAATCACTAATCCCTACTTGTTCTGAGCCATCCATCACTTTGATGCTTTTCCTATTCAAGAGCGGTTACTGAGCTTTTCCCTAATTTCAAGGGATTCCCATCACTAAGATTGCATGCAATTTACACAAATCTTGCCATGCAACTTTACATCCGCATTTTGCAACTTCCATAATGCAATGATTGTGTCATGATCCTCAAACATAGGACCTCTAACACCTTGATCTTGAGCCATCAGCATCTCCCTTAACTGTTCCTTGGCATCTTTCAAA
>VDFB02047144.1:9482239-9614754 GCA_007258455.2 Sequoia sempervirens | reverse complement strand
ATCGTTACATACAATGAAACAAATCAAATCAACCGAAGAGCTATTGTGTTCTAAGCTTACATATTTGTCGAGTAGTCGGTAGAATCTTCCAGATTCATGAAATATGTTGACATTTCGGTTTCGTTTATTTCCATGGAATTCTCTGAGAATTCTTTAAAATCGAAGACGAGCTCTTTCGGAACCGATGCTTCAGAATTGCTGGTGTTCACCATAGGAGATAAAGAAACCTGTGCTGCTGCTTCCTAACCCTTATTGTATTCACTTGCTACGGCACTGAAAAGTGAATCTGAATTATTTTCTGTCCACAGAAGCTTCTTGTTATCACTTTGATTAAGCATCTCAGAAATAACATTTGTTGAGAATGGCAGGCGTTGATCATCTTGTATAAAAATCTCGTCTGAACACTGAGCATTAAATGGTAGTTGTTGTTGAGGCAAAGAATTTAAGGCCACAGAAGGTGGCTGTAGAGGCCACAGAGGCAAATTAAAATTTCCGTGGGCAATAAGGTTCATAAAGTGTCTGCCAATTCTTGCTTCCATCTCCAAAGATGCAAAGCAAGAAGATAATGGAGGAGCCAAAAACATGTTTGTCATTGTGTCGTTTAGTTTTTTCTTCATGTGGGTATTCCAGAAATTCTTTATGTCATTATCTGTACGACCTGGAAGTTGCCTCGCTATTTCAGACCACCTGATTAAGTATTATGAGTCAGAAAAAATCCCCACAATCTCAATATATGTATGAAAGAGAGAGATAGTTTTATTTATATTTGAATATTACTTGTTTCCAAGCCTGGCATGGTGGAGAAATATTGTTTCTTCTTCTTCTTGAGAAAAATTTCCTCGCTTTAAATTTGGCCGTAAATAGTTGATCCAACGTAGCCGACAACTTTTGCCACATCTCAATAATCCTGCGTGTTTGATATATCAGTGCACATCTAGAATATGATATCAGTTTCCATAACCCATAAAAGTTAACTGTATACTTTTACAACACGGATTACACAACAAGCATAACTATTTATAAGTTAATAGATATAAAAATATTATTCCATTAGTTAAACAAATAAACAAATCCTAAAATGTATGGTGCCTTACAAGAATTGAAGGTTTTTAATATATATATATAGAGAGAGAGAGAATTCTATTCTTTTCAATCTGTTTATGGAGAAAAGGCTACATTTGCCCTTTTTTGAAGAGCAATTTTAGCTGATAATAATGGAAAAAAGGTCAAAATTATTTATGCAAACGTAGATACAGTAGTACTTTGAATCTTTCAGTGTTGAAAAGTATGTCAAGAGGTTGAGTTCAAGTAGTGTATTTTTGGTCAGTTAATATGACAGCATGCCACTTAAGTGCAGTTTTGTCCTTAATTTGGGATTCATTTTTATTGGGTTGTTTCTAATGTATTTATGATTATAATTATGAAATGATTTACATTTTATTTTATTATTCTTATATATTCTTTAAGATCAATTTTTATTATTTAATCTATTTCTTGTTTATGTAAAATCGATTGGTATAAAATGGATTGTAAAAATTACAAATAAAATTGGAAATGATTGATTTAAGTATGAAATTAATTAACTTGTGTTTGAGGGTATTTATTCAATAATTTTTTGTAAATTTTTATCCATTTATCAAGATGCCCCACTTCTAATTTATAATAGTGCATAGAGAGGAGCATAGAGAACCAACATTGAATCATAATATTATATTTACATCTTCAATATCATTTCATGTTTTCTTGTTGTCTTCAATCATCTTAATCAAACCTTTGACTTAGTAAAAAGAGTTTAATCAAAGGAGAACTTTCATAAGTAGAAACTCTTTAACAATGTCTATCAACACCATCCATTTTCAAATGTCAATTACACATATCAAAGATGAATAGACTATAGAAATTGATTTATGTGAAGATCATAATTATATGCAAAGTTTAGGCCTATAATAAGAATTTTAATTTTTAGGTTAAAAGATTAGTTTTGTAAATAGAGAAGAAGGAAAAACCATTAGACATGCAATTCACTATTATATAGGCATTCATCTAACATCTCCCTCAATTGATAAGTAGGAGGTATTATATACTCATGAAACATGGGTCAATGAGTTTGACTCGAAACTACACGGTTGAATCCTGATAGTAATATCATAATCTCCCTCAATTCTAAAATTAAAATTAAAAGAACACTAAATTATCAAACTACTTCCCCTTTACTATCTAAACTCTTATTTTTCTTTGCTAATTTATGATATTGAATATTTAATAATAATCCTAGTGGGATCCATGTAAGACCACCAATCGTAGAATTGAAAAATCACTAGGATAATTTTCTAAGTGGATTAAGGATTTCATATATTTTTTTATGATTTATATTTTATAGCTAAATAGATTCGTAGTTTTGATTCACTTGAACTTAATCTCTAAAAAAAAATTATGCTATTCAAATAGTACACATTATTTTATAAAAATATTTCATAACAAATGTAATTAGTAATTTTTCAATATTAACTTATTTTTTTAATTTACTATTGTATGTTCATATTCTTGAGTTCTATAATGTGAAAGCCATCATCTAATATAAATTATATTTCTACTGATTCTTGTGATCAATAGTATGAATTTTCTTCCATCTAATGACATTGGGACCAAATGCATCATCTTATATTACATTGGTATTGAGTTATACAATATATTTTTAATACATTAATTATCATATCATTTTTTTATTCACACAAATGGATTTAAAATATTTTGCTATCATTTATCATAATGATTTATTTTTTAATTACTAAAATATATCTCATAATATGTGTGCAATTTAAATTGTCTATACAACATGTGGTCCCATGAATCTATTTTTTATAATTATTTTCATATTATAAATGTATATTTCATATAAACATATATATAGTCTTTTCAAAAATAAAAAATAATAATATCTATACAAAAAGTAAAGAATTTGATTATGAAAGTCAAATTAGATGAAAAATCCTTGTTCAAACAAAGTATATAATAACAAATACTATAGGTTTTTTAACAATAAGGACATATGTACAACCAATATTTTTAATATTTTTAGTAGATCAAGTTTCTTCGACACTATTTCTATCATAACATTTAATTTGACCTAAGACATGGATTAGAAATGTATGATATTAAATATTTCTTTTTAAAAGAACCAAGACATTTTACTTCTATTATAAATGAACGATGGCCCTTTTCTAAAAATCTTAATAATTTTATTTCTAAGTGAAAATTCTTAAAATTTGATCATAAAAGATAATTAAAGAGACTTGAAATTGGTAGAAAGGATAATCAATTTTTTTTCATTTTATGTTGACCAATATTTAAACTGATTAGCATGACATTAATTTATAATTTATAATTTTTCCTTAGGAACTTTTAAAAAGACTTTGAGAAATTATATAGAAATACAACCTAAAGTTTAAAGTAGGGAACTTTTCATAGCAAATTCAATCAATCTTATTTTTTATAGTACTGATTTTTTTTTTAATTTGTAGCTTAAAATTTGGAGAAACAATAATGAAGTATTCCATTTGAGCATTTTTATGAAACGATAACCAACCTGCATGCTTTGGAAGCTTATGCCATTTACCATGGCCGTGCTTGTGAATGTATTCGATCAGTTTCTCATCCTCTTCTGCAGTCCACGGCCCCTTCTTCACTTCCTTCTCCTCGCAACAAGGTGCTCGTACCATACCTCTTTCTTCCTATTCTTTTCATCATTTTCAATAATAACAAGCGCTGCTTAAAATTCAGATGTAAAACTTCCCACTAATATAAATTTAGTTCAAAGCCGTGAACAGGCAATAACTTTAGCTGATATTCATGTAATTTGTATTTATAAATAACTACATAAAATCTGCTGAGTTAACTGCAATAATCATCTAATATATTATTTTAAAAGCAAAAAAAATCTCGAAAATAACAAACAAATACAGATTATTTAAACTTTATAGTCGTAAGACATTTCCAATACTCTTAACGTGATTGTAATCTCAAGCCGTACAAAAGGATTGCACATGCATAAATTTTACGGCGACTTTATCGTTCTCAAGTTTCCGTGAACGATTGGGAAATGAACTGGTTGTGAACTCCCATATGAAATGCTGAGAAGTTTAACATAAAAAAATTGCCTAAAACTAATTTCCAAATAAAATAGTTGATTTAAATAAATGTTAACCCAGAACTAATCAACAAAATCAGATTTAAATAACTAAGCAAGTCACAAAAGTTTTGGATTTATTGCGATATAGTTGGCTTAAATAGAGGTTTTAAAGTCCACACCTTATTGGCAAGAAGAAATTCTGAAATCTGGGCAGCTCAGCTTTATCTCCACACCCAAATGATAGAATCATGGTATCCAGTTATATAGTGAGAAGTGATTCGGATGTATTTTTGGATATTATTTCTTTTATATTGTCTTTTATGGTAGCTGGTTAGGTGTGCCTTATTAGGTACTTGACTTTTTCTTAAGCGGTCATGAAACGACACCAATCTTGTAAAGAAAAGCACAAGGCATTCAAGTAATGACGAAACGTCTTTCTCTGCTGACAAACTTCTCCCCCACCGAGAAGTTTGTGGGAAAGAAGTAGAATTCATCGCCAACCGTTTCACGTGAAATCCCACGATGATTACGCCGTGTTTGGCGAGCAGTGGGCACAGGAGAATCTCCATGAATACGTTTTCGTGCACAGGGGACGCCTTTCGTATGCAGGCATTTCTTACCAATACAAGTATTCACAATTTAAAAGATTAATGATTGATAGGGCTTTCTAGAGGAGAAAATAGTAATATATATATATATATACATTAAGTAATGTTTTAATATGTAATTTGTCAATGTCATAGATTTGTTCTACTTTATAATAGTTCAAAATAATGTTACTTGTAGTCATTCATATATGTTTTAGATTTGAGTGCGAGCACATATTCATGTCTTTTGCAGAATTCTCCTCATAGTCTAGTCTTATAAATTCAAACATCTTTTCCCAATTTTTCATGTTGACCCCTTCAAATAATTTGATCTTTACCCATTGATTTGTCTATCAAATATTTTGAATTTAATACCAAGGAGCTTGCATTTAAAGATAAGCCATAGATTAGTAGTAATGAAGAAGGATGATCAATAATTCATAAAATTATATAAAGAATAAAAGCACTACATCAATATTTCCTTAAATAGATATTATACTATCAATCCATCATTTAGGCATCTTGAGTATTTTCTCACCATATATTTGAGTTTGATCGTTATTAACAAGGATTTACTACTCAATAAATAAGTTCCATAATCTAACTTTATGCACTAGTAGTCTCTCTAAGACTCTTGTCAACACCCATCTTCACATATGCAAGTGCATATGAACCAAAGAGAAGGAGAGTAGAAGACATCATTTTGATGAATTAGGAGGAAGTCAAGATCAAGGGAATAAATCGTAGGTGTGGATCCATATAAGAGCATAGTAGAAATTTTGTTTAGATATATAACAATTTAGATAGTGTTGATTTATCCTTAGAAATTGTATTCCAATACAAGGCTTCAATCTAGTAGTTAGAGTGTTGGATTCTCATTGTGAAGACTCAAATTCAAATCTCCAAAGTGAAATTTAGTGTGGAATTCTAAGTAGTAATTCTGGATCTTCCATTCTATGGCTTACAATAAGAATTTCTAAGTTGTTGCTCTTAAGGAGCTAAGTATATTTATCATTGATCACAACCTGATGAAAGACATGATATTCCCATAATCTATTATAGTGAATAATAAAATATACAAAAAAAAAAAATCATTCACTATCCAAAAGCAACAAAATTGAATTACAATATTCTAATCATTTCATTTATGATCTCAACTTAAAAAAAAAAGATTGCTATTTACTAATTTATATCAGTTACATAGACTATAAATTAATATAAGATGTATTTATTTTCCTACATTTTATTGAACTCTATCATTCTAATCCCACCTAATTTTTTTTCTAAAATTTTACTTTCTTCAAATTGATTTATTTTGTATGAAAAAAACTAGATTACATAGATATTAATATCTCATTCTTTATATAATGAATTACAATACTATAATGGAGCATAAATCTAAACTATAAGTTGTCCTTTGATTGATCTATAATGAGCAGCTAAATCCAATCTATTAAAGTAACTCACATGCCGAATCTAGCCGAGTTGTATATCCAAAAGATTTAAACTTTGATAAATAAAGTAATTAAGAAACATATCATCTTAACTAATTATTCTTAACTAATTAAACTACAGATTACTAATTTTCAAACATATTTTTCTAAATTTACCCATATTGTATATGGAATATATTTTATAATTTTTTGGTACAATGCTAAGTCATTTCTATAATTGTTGGTTTAATTATTTTAGAAATTGATGCATAAGATAATGCTCCTACGTAAGATGATTGAGTAATATGGTTATTTAATTATCAACTTGCATGATTTTCCCCACGTATAGGGTTGGTCATTTCTGGAACTTTGTTTTCTTTCGAGGGGTGGACCAACCTTATCAATCTAAATCTTTGAAGATATCTTTTAATTTTTTTGAAACAAATAAAAATTCGAGGATACTTAATAATAAAGAGTCAAAGTATATTATTTATTTGAATTGACGGGAATTTGGGGCCTCTTAAGGTTTATAATTAACGGGGTCGCAGTTGTATGGTCAAACGTACGTTTGATCGATGGGCTTGTTTCTATTGCCCTTATTATTGTCATCCTAAATAATATCATATGACACATAAATGAATTTATTGTTAATTATTAATTTATGACGGGTGTCGGCGCTGAAGCCTTATATTAATCCACACTATGACGTAACAAAATTTAGAGAAGATTTAGCATTCATGATTATGTTTAATTTTTTGAAAATTTGGGGTTTGAATATTTCATTTTAAGTACTTTTGTATATTTCTAGTCTTTGCTAAACAAAACAAAACATTTTAGTACATTTATAAATTTTTTAAGTACGATTTCACTTTTCCATTTTAAAATAGATTGGAAGGTGTTTTTTGCATTTTTTTAAATATGTATATATTATTAATAGGAAAAAATGCATAAAGATAGGAGACATTTTCAAGACAAAATTCTTGAAAGAAGTCAAGTAGGAAAGGATTCAATTACAAGAAATTATTAGAAAGAAGAACAAAAGAGTATAAAACAACTAAATGAAACATTATAATTGTAGATTGCAAATTATAATAAGATAGATATCACATTTCTTTAAGAGTATAAAGAATTTCCTCCTCGGCAACAATTTCTATTGTTGTGAGTAGAGATCAATGGCGATTCTTAGCACTATTTACCAGTTGGGACTGCACTTGAGATATTTGTATCTTCGGCTCTGAATTGTAGTTGATTTTTTCTTTCAAGGATTTAACAAGAGTTGATTGCTACAAAACAATACTAGAGTATAAACCATGCATAATTACTTTCATAGGCAAGAAGGCATTAGAGAAAAATTATTTACATTGAAGCATCCACTTATACAATAGGATACATTGACGAAAAGATTCTCAAAACATATTTTGCGAACAATGCAGCTCTAAAAGTGTTGATTTCCATTTTATTTTATTGTTAAATATAGCTGAAACATAGTTGTTAGTATATATATTGCATTATTTGCATATACTTAGGCATTCAGCCTACTTAAGTGTCCCCATTGACTCTTTCTCATTGAGGGTTGATAGGTGTCTTGAGAGGTGTCAACTTACTTTTGACACATTTTCCTTCATTTGAGGTAGGCAACTCGCCACCACTCCATGTGTGAGGAGTCCTATCCACATTTCATGGAAGCTAGTTGTCTTTCTCCTTCTACATACTTACACCTTTTTTACCTAATATACTTGGTTGACTTTATGCAATATTATTTCAATTGTGTTTGCTATTTATTCTTGATTAATATTATTTTAATTGTGCTTGCTATTTATTCTTGATTATTGCAAGTTATAGCATGATATCAAAGCCGTTAAAGGTAATCTCAATCCGTTCAAAATCATTTCAGGCCGTACAAAAAGTTGAAATAGCAAGTTTCTTTATGGAATGGACTCTTCAAATCGATCCCAGACCAGACGTTTTGGCTTTTCAATCAATCTCAATCCCATCATGGATGTTTTTAATCTCTGCTTTCTAGTTTTTAAATATCTGTTTGTTAAATTTGTGTGTGGGTGTATTAATTTTGTTTTCCAAGCGGATTCTCTCTTCGCCACGCCAAATTCGCTTAATTTGTGCAGAGAGATCGACATCTCTGCTCAGATGCAATTAGAGGCAGGTTTTGTTGGCAGCGGGACTGATTTTTTTGTACAATGGAGGCGTGAGTTTTGGAAGGCTGATTCCTATCCCTCCTTGAGGCGGCGTGATCTCTGTTGAAAGCAATGGCTTCATTCTTTGACGTCATATCTTTGTGGAAAGAAGTCACCCAGGTCGTTGCTGTGGTTTTTGTAGCCGAGGGTCAAAGGAATTCATCGCGGCAGGTCTAGAATTCGTTATAGTCAGCGATTTGGAATCCATTGTCGCGGATTTGGCATCCATAAGCGTGGATTTCAATGGACAGCAAAGGGCTTTGAAGCTGATTTGGAGGCAGAGCAGAGGGTATTGCCCTTGTGAGGGCCATCAAAAGTTGTTCAAAGAAGAGGATGCACTATTCATTTTTGCCATTTTTTCTTCTTCATTCTGATTTTTGGTCCAAGAAATCATTTTATAGAAATTTGAAAATTTATTTTGCAAGAAGGAACAATTATTTTGTAAGGTGGAAAACTTCATAGTGTCATAAGTTTTGTTCGGTATTTCAGATTTGAGTGTCGTTTTTTTTTTGTAAAAGTGCATAGTTTTTTCTCTTAGTGTTCCCAGAACAACCACCTATAACCTTCACAAGGCAGAGAAGCAACTTAAAACTGATGCTATTTCACTAGTCGATCAAATTCATTGATCAAGAATGATATGTTTATAGATTACAAAAGCCCTGTTAAATAGAGCGGGTGACTTGCAAGGAGCCGCTCAAAAACATCAATGTGTAGCAGAGATGGTCAGTAGAGCAAGTGACGTGAAAAGAAAGGAGCCGCCCAAGCATTAATGCACCGAATGAAAATAAATGCAAAGTTGGACTTAATAACACGTAGGATGAAAACGTGCATGCCAACACTCCCCCTTAAGTGCAACTTAGGGAGAAAGTAAAAAAGAATGAAAATGCAATATGCAATATGAGATACATTATAGGTCCAGGCAATAAAGCCTTGTTAGGAACCTATGTACAACTACAATGCAATGAACTGCAAATCTCTCATAACCAGAGAAAAGGAGAAAAACCCTGTGGGAGAAAACTCCTCTCCAAAAGAGAGAACAAAAGTGAAAGGAGGGAGGACTCCTCAAGACCCCCCAAGGACAACTCCTTCACCCCTAACAGTGATCGCAACTGAAGATAGCGAGGAGATACCAACGGTTTAGTGAAGATGTCGGCAACCTGCTGCACCGTAGGAAAATACTCCAAAGCAAGAACACCATCTTGAATGAGCTGCCAAATGAAGTGCATGTGGATCTGAATATGCTTAGTGTGTTGATGCTCCACTGGGTTGCAAGAAATATGTATAGCACTCTGGTTATCACACTAAAGAATAGTGGGTTGATCAATAGGAAAGCCAAACTCATCCATCAACTGGCAAAGCCAAAGAACCTCTTGACTAGCCAACACAGCTCCTTGATACTCAGCCTCAGTTGATGATAAAGCAATAGTAGTTTGCTTCTTGCAAGACCAAGCAACCGGACTAGAACCAAGACAGAAAACAAAGCCAAAAGTAGACTTTCTATCATCAACATCACCAGCGCAATCTAAGTTAGTGAAGCCCACAATCTCAGTAGCACCTGATGTGTAGTGAATGCCAAACTGTGTAGTGCCCTGAATATATCATAAAATACACTTGGCTGCCTTCCAATGACTCTCATGAGGATCTTGAGAGAAATGAGAGACAGGACCAAATGCAAAGGAAATATTAGGACGACTATGTGTTAAGTACAAAAGGCTGCCAACCAATTGTCGATACAAAGTAGCATCAACGGATGGAGTAGTGCAACTAGTGGACAACACAACACCTAACTGAAAAGGAGTAGGGGTTGGCTTGCAATCACCCATTCCAAACCTCTGAAGAAAATCTAGAGCATACTTATGCTGGAAGATAGCAATCCCAGTAGAAGACTGATGGATTTGAAGACCAAGGAAGTAATGCAACAAACCAAGATCTGTCATATCAAAATGCTTCATCAAAGCTTGCTTAGTATCCTCAATCATGGCAGGAAAACTCCCCGTGAGAATCAAGCCATCCACATGAAGAACAAGAATGAGAAGATTCCCCCCATGCCTTTGAATGTAAATTGTAGGATCAGAGTGACATCTAGTGAATCCAGAAACAAGCAAGAAACTATCCATTTTCTCATACCAAGCTCTAGGAGCCTGTTTGAGACCATACAATGAACGTCGAAGCCTGCAAACAAGTGAATGGTCTTGCACAAAGCTAGGTGGCTACTCCATATAGATCTCCTCATGAAGATCACCATGCAAGAAAGCACTCTTCACATACATCTGATACACTGACCAACCATGAGATGTAGCACTAGAAAGCACGAGGCGTATGGAATCCATCTTTGTGACAAAAGCAAAGGTCTCGGAATAGTCAATACCCTCAACCTGAGAAAAGCCCTTAGCCATTAGACGAGCCTTATACTTATCAATAGAACCATCAGATGCAAACTTGGTACGATACACCCACTTGCATCGAACCAACTTTCTTCCCTTAGGAAGAGGAACAAAATCCCAAGTATGATTCTTCATTAAAGAAGAATACTCCTCTATCATAGCACTATCCCATTTCGGAACACCTGAAGCATCTGAAAACTTCTAAGGATCAGTAGAAACTGCATGATTCAAAAGACTGATACCTAAAGTGTGGGAACGAGTGGAACGTGTAGCTATGGGATCACCTACAAGAGAACCAGCATCCTCAAGAAGTGTACAAGCCCATAAAGGTCGACGGGGTGTAGGTGGAGAAGGAGAAGATGGAGTAATATCAACAACAAGATAGATACCATCATCAGGAACAACATCATTACAAGCATCATCATCATCATCTAGAAGCACAACATCCTCTGAAGAAGAACTAGGAAGAAGAGAGGGAGAGGCTTATGATGGAGAATCCTTCGAAGTGAAAGACTCATCAAATTGAACATCACGATGAAAATGAACCTCTCGAGTGACAGGATCAAACAACCAACAACCCTTCACATCCTCACAATAGCCAAAAAAATGAACCATTGACTTTTCTTCTCTATTGCCTTGCACCTACCATCTGGAATGAATGCCCATGCATCACTCCCAAATACTCTAAAGTAGCAAACCTTGGACTTGACATGAGACCAAGCCTCCTCACGAGTCATATTTTGCACTACCTTGTGGGGCATATGATTCTAAATGTAGTTGGCACAATTGACAGTCTCTGCCCAAAATGCAGGAGCCATGGATCTAGATTGTAGCATACAATTGGTCATCTCCCGTAAAATTCTATTCTTCCGCTCAACTACACCATTTTGTTGAGGAGTGTATGGCACTGTGTTTTGATGAAGAATACCCTTAGTACGACATAATTCTTGAAATGCCTGATTGACGTACTCCCCCCCATTATCTGTGCGAATCTTCTGAAGGGAATGTTCTCACTACTTCTCCACAAATGTAAGGAAGGTTATGAAATTTCGAAGAACCTCATCCTTGTACTTCAAAAAGTACACCCAAGTGCGCCTAGAAAAAACATCAATGGAGGTGAGCACATACTTGGCCCCTGAAAAAGGAGTGGGGAATGACATGAGGTCACTATGCACCAACTCAAGGGGTGCCGAAGCACGTGTGGCCATACCTTTAGGAAAAGGATCACTATGATGCTTTCCAAGCACACAACCTTGACAAACTCCATGTGAACAAGAGATCTGAGGTAGACCAATTACCAAATTTTGTGTGCTCATCTGTTGAAGATATCTATAATTCAGGTGCCCAAACCGTTCGTTCCAAAGCTTTCTTGTGGAATCTACATGAGCAATAGGGGATGATCCTAATGAAGACTCAAATCCATTAAACTTATACAAATAGGTCACACGGTCAACTATTCTTGTAGCAATGACCTTCTTAGGATCCTGCATCTCTCGAATAGTCACATCAGTAGGAGATAACTCAACAAGCCTTCCATCACCATGATTACAAATCTAATAGACAGAAAGAAGATTTTGTGAAATATTAGGAACAAGAAGAACATCATCAATGCTACCATCCTGCATTTGAATAGAGCATGTTCCCAAAACTGGAATTTGAGAAGAGTTCCCAACAACAATATGTGAAGTAAGACTATCAAAAAGATAATTAAGAAGAGCCACAGTATGAGTCATGTGATGAGAAGCACCAAAATCAAGAATCCAACTAGAATTGGTAGAGGACAATGCCATAGCTAAGAGGGCTTTCCCTTTTCTCGAAGAAGAATATTTAGGCATGGCAATATTATGCTTCCTCATAGGTTCCTCTAATGTTGCTAGTCTTGCAAAACAATGGGCATCATTATGCCCAGATTTTCCACAGAACGAACAATTCTCCCTCTTCTTCTTAGACTTGGAAGATGACTCACCCGAGTTAGAAGGAGGAGGAGGTGAAGGATTATTCTTTGATCAATCTTCACCCTAGGCTTGGAGGGAGACTCACCACCTGAAGATGAATCTATCTTGGGATTCTTCTTATTCTTACCCTTGCCCTTGGAAGATTGAGCCATTAAAGCATGAATTTTAGGAAAAGCATCCATTTGAATCAACTTGGCCTACTCCCTAGTCAATCGATCACAAAACTCCTCAAAATTAGGCATCTTATGATCTTCCCCCATAGCATCCATAGTAGAATAGAAAGTAGAGGCAAACACTTGAAAGGGACCTCTTAGCTTAGACAGGATTAAAAAATTACACTCCTTATCTTCTTTAGCATGACCACATCCTTTTAATTGAGAAAAAATCAACTTGAACTATGCAAGGAAATCCTAAATGGAGGGAAAAGATTCTGGAGAGAGAGAAGTGAGATCTACTTCAAGTTGCAAGATCTTAAACTGATTGACCTTACCATACAATGCTGCAAGCTTATCCCACACCTCTTTAGGTGTTTTACACTCAACAATATGAAATAACAAATTATCAGACACATGAAGACCTATGAGTCCTTTAGCCTCATCCATTTTGTTTCTATGAACAAATAGCTCAAATGTTTTTGTGAATTCAGGTTGGTCAACATCCAACAATTTCCATAGACCATGAGATTGCAACAGTTGTGACATTTTGAGCTTCCATGTGTGATAGTTGTGTGGAGTGAGCAATTCAATCCTAGGGTCCGACATGGTATACAAGGGCACATAAAGGACTAAAAAATGCAATATACACCCCCATAATAGATACAATAGTAACAATTTTCAACTTCTAAAATCACAATATTACCATCAAAATAAGCCCAGCGCACCTTTAAAAACATAGTTCTTCCTTACAAGCTCTCATAATCATGATTGAGAGTGAATGAAGTAATGATGGGTAAAAAAAATTAGGAGTAAATTACTCTATCAGCGAAAAACCACATGTCTTCAACAACTCTACAAGCTTTGGAAATCTTACTGAGACAATTTAAGCACATTCTCCCACATAGAGATCCTTGATTATGAAGAATCGTCCATGGGAAACGAAATATACCATTCCTTGCGATTGTACCTAAGCAGCCTAGAAGCAACTGCAAATGCACTAAGTGTATCCATCAGTCGACCCTTCCGAGCCTCCAAACTGAGCTTCAGCTTTCCTTCTCAATACATAGTGAAAGATGAGTATCATGGAGCCCAAATGTGGTGGACACATGAAGTCGAGGTCGAGGAAAGGTCAGGCAACTGAGATAGAGTCAACAGAGCCACAGAGAGAAGATATATCCTCAAAATTTCCAACAAAGACAAGGCGAGGGTATTATCATCATACCTCGACCACATATCAGAATTTGCATATGAGCTGTAGAGGCACAACCAGGAGCGGAAGCTCTACAACAATATTGAGAGCCATGGAAGATGGAGCTCGGTGGCGTTCAAGCATCCCTCCACATTCGAAACCCTGGCCCTCGACCCTGATCTAAAGGACAAGATTCAGAAGGACCTCGACTATTTTCAATAGAGTATACTATCCTACTTGGGTTTCTGCAGCGGGTTGGTCTCATGCATCTTAGCAACAGCTTTCATGTAGGATGATCCATCAAGAAAGTATTCCATGATAGCTGCAGCTTCCATTTGTCCTAGGTGGTGCTTAAGCTGGTGCGTCAATGGGTCTATAAACTCTGGCTTCCCCTGCATCACCTCACAGAACATGGCAGATGTGGCCTCAGCCAAGAGGCAGAGCACGTTGACATCAAAGCAGACAATAGATGTGAGGGCAGCCCCGATGGACGTCCCATTCACAATGGCTAGGCCTTCCTTGGGCTGGAGCTCAAACGGTTTCTCCAACCCGATTCGGTTGAGCGTCTCGAGTGTTGTAAGCTCTTTGCCGTCCCGGGTCATGACTCTGGAATTGGAGCGATTGGTCACCAAGCCAGCAATGTAGGACAATGGAACAAGGTCACCGGAGGCTAAGATGGTGCCCCTCAAGGGCAACTTGGATGTAAGAGAGTTTTACTACAAGACAGGGAACATGTGGAAGCGGGGCTATCTTTTGTACGGTCATCCTCTCACAACCGAGTAGAAAGGCAACAAACCACCATGAAAGCAATGTTGAATACTGGTGAAAACTCTTAGCAAGGAAGGAGTAGATTGGTTGACTACTCTGATACCATCTCAGTGTTCCCAAAACAACCACCTATAACCTTCACAAGGCAGAGAAGCAAGTTAAAATTGATGCTATTTCACTAGTTGATCAAATTCATTGATCAAGAATGATGTGTTTACAGATTACAAAAGCCCTGTTAAATAGAGTAGGTGACTTGCAAGGAGCCGTCCAAAAACATCAATGTGTAGTAGAGATGATCGGTAGAGTAGGTGACGTGAAAAGAAAGGAGCTGCCCAAGCATTAATGCACCAAATGAAAATAAATGCAAGGTTGGACTTAATAACACATAGGATGAAAACCTGCATGCCAACATTTTCCACAAATGCAAAGATCATATCATCACACTCATTCTATAAAAGTGCACATTTATATCTCTTTTGGGTTAATTACAAGCACTTCTTCTATAAAGTGTCAATTTGGGGTGGCACGGGGCGGTACAGGAGGGGGGGACAAATAATCAAGGGGGGTGTTGTGTGTGGTCCATTTTCACACTTCTAGATAAAAGCAAGAAGATGAGTCCACTTCTCAGGGAAGTTTAAGACAAAGCCAAAAACTTAAAATAAAAATAAATAAAAAATAGGATCTCGTTCGCTTTGGGACCCCGAGCTAAAAGTAGGATCTCATTTTCTAGAATGGGATCCCATTTGTAGAAACATGATCCCATTCTAGAAATATGATCCTATTTTATAAAGGCTTAAATTTTTTTTTTTTAAAAAGGCTAAATGGGATTCCATTTCTAAAAATTTTAATTTTTGGCACGACTTTTTCTATGGGTTTTGGGTCGAAAAAAAGGGCTTGCAAAGCCAACCCTTAGATTTGGACTTACTTTGACCTACAACTTGAAGGTCATATCAGTATTAGTAGAAAATAGTGACTTTGGAGATATATTTGAAGACATTTTTTGCATATTTTTTGATGAAATTAAAATCCATTATAGATGAGATTTTGTATATTCCAAATATACATAATTTTTTTAATAATTGGCTTATTTTGTCTATTTCTCAAATATTTTTGTTCAAACTAATCCATAGACTTGAAATATTATGCTTTTTATTATTTTAATAATATTTTATTAAAAAAAATTAAAAAAAAAATTATACGTGCACAATCTATAGACAATTCAAAAAAAAAAAAAAACTGATAAGTTTAGGTCATCTTATGCATGACGTACATGAGGGATTTTCAAAACAATAATTATGGCCATTAAAAAATTAATAAAAAAATATTTTAAAAAATACGGAAAAATATCATGCACAATCTTTAGTTTGTTATATATCCTTTTCCAAAAATATTTAGAAAAATACAATTATTTAGGTCAAAATATGGTTGACATACACGTGCATGGTATGGTAAAAAAGAAAGTGACTTTTAAATAGTGGTTTTAAGACATGCCTCTTGAAAATCAATTTGTATAATTTGGGTATTACAATAAATTACATATTTGGAAACTAGACTTTGAGTACTACATTTCATATTACTAAATTTTTTTATGATTCAATCACTAAGTGCTTCAAATTTTTAGGTCAAATGTGACAAATTCTAAAAATCTGGGAAACACTTCTACTTTTTGGCCAAAATGTGGACTCAACTTCTTGTACACACCCTTCCTCAAGAAGTGCTTTTGTGTGTTGTGTTTTCCCTTCACTTCTACATGCATTTATAAGTTCTTTGCTTCCACATTTCTACAATAAACTATCTATGTCTAGTAGCATGGAGTCTAATGTAACTATACAACCCCTCACACCTTTCAATTATCATGATTGAAAGATGAAATTAATTCTTGTGCTTAAAAAAAAGGTTTATATAGGGTTACAATGGAAATGGAGAAAGAACCCACAATGAGTAAAGACAAAGAAAAGTTTTTTAAATAAGTGTGATCAAGCATTTGACTTTCTATGTTTAAATTTATCTCCTAAATTGTTGTTTCATGTTGAGAACTTGAAAACACCCAACCAAGTTTGGGAAGCTCTAGACAAACTATTTGGGAAAATAGATGAACTTAGAAGCCATGAGTTGGAAAATCAACTCTTAGGTCTTCATCCTAGGAGTTTTTCAACTTTACAAGACTTCTTCACTAAATTTAAATCTTTCAAGTTGCAATTAAAATGGTTTGGAATTGATAAGAAAGAGGATGAATTATTCCTTTCTATACTTTCCAAGCTATGTCAAGAATTTTCTATGTTTGTATCAACTTTATACTCTACTAAATAGGTTGTTGGAGCCTCATGGTCAATTGTCACACTTGGCAACTTTATTGCTGATCTAACAAGGAAGCGAGAAAAGTTAATTCAAATGGGTAGTTTTAAATCGACTAAGCCTCAAGCCCTACTTGTATGGAATGAAACGCATTAAACTTCAAAAGGGGAGAAGAACACTAAAAAGGACAAGGAAGTTAAGAAAGAAGGAAAATTTCACAACTACAAAAAGGACTCTTAAAGTAAGAAGAGAGTTAAATGTGCCTTTTGTGAAAGTCTTGGACATGATCAAAATCAATGTATGAAGAAACAAATTGAGGGTCTACAACAAATTATCAAAAAGAATAATATAGGGCTACCTGATTCTATCAAGACATCTTCATCAACTCAAGAAAATACTAAGGTCAAAGCCTTAGTCGCTTTTGTTGCAAGTATGAATGAGTATGGTGGTGTTGTCATTAATGTTGCCATTGATGTCAACATTGTATAGGTTGTTGTAGAGAAAAGAATCAAATGGTTGCAGGTGGTGCTCGTATAGTTGAGGTACTGTTGAGATGTTTTTAGTACATGGAGCTATCTTTATGGTGTTGCAAGTGTGTTGATATGATGAATTACCAAGTGCTTTTGAGAAAATTAATAAATAGTGAATTCAAAATTGTGTTTGTGTTTAGAATATGCTTTGGTATGTGTTGTACAAATCTAAAGTGTTTTTTATGGGAATTGTTGGGTGATATATCCTAGATTATAGCTTCTTGTTAGATGAAGAGTGAAAGTTGTGTTCATTAATGTGTGAACTGGTCTAGTAGAGTTGTTTTTTTGTGGACTGGGAGAAATGTATCTGCTCCACAATCCTCCGTTGGTTTTTTCTAGTCATGCAGATCTAGAGGAAAGCTTGTAATG
Source organism: Sequoia sempervirens (assembly GCA_007258455.2). NCBI lineage: Eukaryota > Viridiplantae > Streptophyta > Pinopsida > Cupressales > Cupressaceae > Sequoia > Sequoia sempervirens. The sequence continues at coordinate 9,596,768 of VDFB02047144.1, read as the reverse complement.
ATGTTATCTTTGTTCCTTCAAAGGTGTTTGTGGTTTGGTGCTCAGGAAGACTTGTTTCATAGTTGTCGTGTGTGTCTGTGCAATCCAAATGGACTGATCAAAAGTGTTTTGTGTATCAAGGTTGTTGCATTTGCTAGAGATGAATCTAAGCGAATCTAAGATGTGTTCCAATGTATGGTGAAGCGTGTTGTGTGGTCCACATGTTATCTTCTTCTTTCAGAAGTATGTACTTCAAAGTTCATTGGTTTTTTATTAGGTTTGGTCAACTTGTTGTTTACACGTCATGCGAAGGATAAGTATCAATTAAGGAAGTGTGTGATTGATCTGAGATGTTGTTTTGGGTCTTGGTTAAGTGTTGGTTTGGTCCACTCTCATTCTCTTCCACTGCAAGAATGTTGAGTTTCCAACCTTTTGAATTTGTAAAATGAAGCATGTGTAGCTGACCTTGGAGAAAGTTTCTAAGGTTGAATATGGTATAAATACAAGGCAATATGGTATGTATTAAATAAGCCAAAAATTTGAGAAGCAAGAGTGTACAAAAGTGAATTGATGAAGCAATACTTTAATGTGTTAGATTCCTAAAAGTAGTGATTTAATGGTATTTGCAATTCACTGATCAAGGTTGCAGATGTGTAGAAGTTGCTGTGGTGGATCTTTTGTTGCATTGAGATAGTGTTCTATGTGTAACATTCTCCTTTCTATCTATATCTATAGACAGTTAGCCTCCCTTTTGGATAGTGAGTACTATCCAAACAGTGAGTCCTATTTTAGATAGTGAGCCTCTTGTAATTAGTTTTGTAATTACTCTTATATTTTGAGTTAACCTCACCATGGTTTTTCCCTTATTGGGTTTTCCACATAAATCTGGTGTTTCTTGTGTTGATATTGCCTTATGTTGTTTGCACATCTTGCTCATACTTAATAACAAATTAAAGTGGATGTGGAGTTAATAATTGTTTGAGTTTTGTGGTTGTGATTGGTGACAACTGATTCAACCCCCCTTTCAATTGGCTTGTGAATTTCAACAATTTGTATTAGAGCTTTGGTTCCTTAGAAAAGAGCTTAACCGCTTGATGTAGATCTGATGGTGCACAAATTGGTAATCCTTGTGTTTGATGGATTTTCTTATAGTTTCTAGAAAGTGCAGATGAGAGGTTACCTAATCTCTCTTGGTTACAAGACTTGGAAAGTTGTTGAGAAAAAATATGTTTAGCCGGAAAGTGGTCCTTCTTCTGTAGATGAGATTTTTTCCTATGAAGAAAATGCAAAGGCAAGGTATGCAATCTATAGTGCTTTATCTAAGACTGAGTTGACAAAATTTATTTCATTGGGCACTGCTTATGAAGTTTGGGAAAAGTTGAAAGATATCTATGAAGGAAATGACAGAGTCAAATTGTCAAAGAAGCTAACAACTAAGAACGTGAAGACATTGCAAGCTATTTTCAGCGGGTTGATATTGGAGTAAATGAAGTCAAAAATCAAGGTGGTACTTTGACAGATGAAGATGTAATAGAGAAGGTTCTAATGACTCTACCAGAGAGATGTAGTGAGAAGGTCTCAGCTATTGAGGAAGTTTATGATCCTAAGAAGTTCACTAAGGAATAGCTATTTGGCACCTTGTCTGCATTTAAAATGAGGAAATTTGGAAAAGAGAAGGAGAAAAAAAAAACCTTCAAAGCTACAAACATAGAAGGGTATGTGCAGGATAATCATGGAAAAAATAAGTCCTTAAGTGGCGAAAAATTCAAAAAAAAATCAAAGTTAGATAACTTGGCTTAAAAATTTGAATAAGTTATCTATATTATTTCAAAAATATGTAAGAATAGAATATGTAGCAAATTGAGTGTATTTTCTAAACTACTAGGTTTTTTTTTTCTTTTCTTTTTAAATCTATTTGGTGAAAATTTGAAATTTCAATGCAGTAGTACTTAAATTTCAGGGAAAAAATAAGAAGTAGGTGTCTTTTTTACCACCCTAACCTTAATAAAATGATAATTATTTTTTATAAGATTTTAGATATAAGTAGAGGACTCATGTCCAGATGTGATGCATATTTTTTTGTAATTTTTTCCAAGTAAATAATTAATTATGAATTTTTTATTACAACTTTTAAAAAAATATAAAAACTCGTATGTCTGACCACCTTAACTTGGTCAAAACTTCATGAAATTATTATTATTATTATTTAATCCTATACTATGTGAAGCATAGAATGTGACACATGTTTCAAATTCAAAAAATGTGATACCATTTGAAAGTTATAGATGTTTTGGGAGAAAAAAATGTTGTCAGCAACATACCCTACACATACCCATCATATCATCACTTTTTGGCCCATCATGATCTTGCACATACCCAGAAGATGATCTGGATGGTGATAATTCAGAGGAGTTGGAAACAAATTTTACAAGGAAGTTGAAGAAAGGTACCTATAAGTACAAAGGTATGTTACCTTTTAAATGTTTCAATTGTGGAATCATTGGTCACTCTACTTTAAGATGTCCAAATAGAGCCATTCATAAGAAGTGCAGAGATAGTAAAGACAAAAAGGACAAAAAGTTCAAGAAATTGTATTATGTTAGAGAAGCTAGAATTTCTGATGATGAATCTGATTTTGAGGGTGATAATGATGAATTCTTGTTTCTAGCCTTAGAGAATAAATTAGTATCTACTAACCATGGAAGATGTGCAAGGGAAAGTGGTCTAGAAAGCAAGACGGAAGAGATGGAAGGTACTCTGGTTACTGCCTTTCATGCTAGACAAGATAAAGACTATTGGGTAATTGACAGTGGCTATTCAAATCATATGACTAGAGACAAAAGTAAGTTTACTAAACTTGAAAAGTATGATGGAGGACTAGTCACGTTTGAAGATGATTCTGGTGCAAAGATTGTTGGAAAAGGAATAATTAGTTTTGATGGAAAACACAATACTGATGATGTGTTTTATGTTAAGGGATTAAGGCATAATTTTTTGAGTGTTGGAAAAATGTGTAGCAAAGGATTTATGGTTTTGTTTCAGGATAATACTTATGAGTTTAGAAAAGGGTCTGGAACTATGGTAGCTACAGGAAGAAGAACATATGGACACATTTATCAGCTTGAGGGTGTTGATGGTTAGTGTTCTGTGTCTCAATTTAATAAAAGTTGGCTATGGCACTAGAGGATGGGACAAATAAACTTTGACAATCTGATTAGGATTGAAGTTCAAGAGAAGTTGTCTAGGATCTACCTAAAATCACAAAGCCTACCAATTCTGTTTGCAGAAGTTGTTAGTTGGGAAAACAAACAAGATGCAACTTTAAAGGAAAAGAAAAATCATCTACCAGAATGCTGGAACTGATTCATACAGACCTCTGTGGTCCCACAATAATAGGAAGTCTTAATGGTGACAGGTATTTTATTCTTTTAATTGATGATTACTCTAGAATGACATGGGTTACTTTTCTTAGGGAAGAAGCTCAAGCTCTGGATAGATTCAAAGTGTTCAATGCTATGGTAGAGAATGAAGTGAACTTGAAAATCAAATGTTTAAGGTTTGACAGAGGTGGAGAATTCACCTCCAGTGAGTTTAATATGTTTTGTGAAGAGCATGGTATAAAGAGACATTTCTTTTCTCCTAGAACTCTGTAGCAGAATGGAGTTGTTGAGAGGAAGAACTGAACTGTTCAAGAGGTTGCAAGAACTATGATGAAAGTGGAAAATGTACCTGATGTATACTAGAGAGAAGTAATTCACACTGCTATTTATATTCTTAACAGAGTTTAGATCAAAGGTAATAACACAAAGACTCCTTATGAGTTGTGGGATGGCAACATTATTATTGTTAAGTACTTTAAGGTGTTTGGAAGAAAATGTTATATGAAAAGAGATGATGAGAACCTTGGAAAGTTTGATGCAAGCTATGATGAAGTTATTTTCCTTAGATACTCAACCAATAGGAAAGCTTATAGATGCTTCAATAAAAGATTGAGAAAGATTGTTGAGAGTGCAAATGTAAAGGTTGATGAAGATATGCACAGATCAATTGAAATAAGTAAAGTTGAACCGGATGAACCTATCTGTGGACAAGTACAAGAACAGAATAAGGAAGAAGAAGAAGAAGCTTTAGAACCTACTCCTAAGACTCCAAAATATGTATAGAAAAATCATCTTGAAGAATAGATAATTAGAAATAAAAGTGAAGGTGTGAAGACAAGAAGAAAAGTGGTAGTAGTTGAGGTAAATTGGTGTTTACTTTCAAGGATAGAACCTAATTCAATGTGTGAAGCATGCAAAGATGAAAATTGGGTTAGTGAAATGAAAGAGTTATAGTAGATAGAGAAAAATTAAACATGGGAATTAGTTCCTAGATCGGTAAACAATAATGTAATTGGTACAAAGTGGGTATTTTGAAATAAGCTAAATGAGAATGGTGAAGTAGTAAGGAACAAAGCAAGGCTTGTGTGAAAAGGCTATTCACAAGTTGAAGGAATAGAATTTGAAGAGACATTTTTGCCGATGGTAAGAATGGAGGCTATTCAATTTTTTTTGGAATTTTATGCTCACAAAGATTTCAATGTATACTAGATGGATGTCAATTCTACATTCCTAAATGGAGAATTGGAAGAAGAGGTTTATATGGAACAACCAAAGGGATCTCAATTATCAAACAAATAGAACATGGTTTGTAAGTTGAAAAAGACATTGTATGGACTTAAATAGGCTCCCAGAGCATGGTATGCAAGGTTGGATAGGTATTTGACACAACAAAGGTTCAACAAAGGCCCATAGATAGTAATCTCTATTTCAAGGTTGAAGGAATTTTTTTTTTGATAGTGGTTGTATATGTTGATGATATTATCTTTGGAGGAAATGAGGGTATGTGCAAGATATTTGTAGAAGAGATGCAAAAATAATTTGAAATGTCTATGATTGGTGAGTTGAATTTATTTCTTGGACTTCAAGTGAATAAAAATTATAAGGGTATATTCATTTCACAATCAAAGTATGTTAAAGAATTGTTGAAGAAGTTTGGAATGGATGACTCCAAACTAGTCAGTACCCCTATGGTGACTGGATCCAAAATGAGTAAGGATGATGAATCACCTCAAGTTGTTCAGAGCATGTACAAATCTATAATTGGTGGACTATTATATCTTACTGCTAGTAGACCAGATATCATGCATGCAGTATGTTTAGTTGCCATATTTCAAGCAAAACCTAAAGAAACACATGTTACAGCTATGAAAAGGATATTCGGATATCTAAGAGGCACTCCAGATTATGGTTTATGGTATCCTAAGGATATTGATTTCACTTTCAATTCTTACACTAATGCAATTTGGGATGGTTGTGTAAATGAATAGCAGATTACAAGTGGTGTTGCATTCTTTCTTCGAGGAAGATTTTTTTCATGGCTAAGCAAGAAATAGGATTCAGTTTCTTTATCCACTATAGAGGCTGAGTACATTGCATCAACATCTTGTTGCACACAATTATTATGGATGAAGCAAACATTGGAGGATATAGGAGTGATGTGTGATGAGCCTATCCCTATCTTTTGTGATAATGCAAGTGCAATAAATATTTTAAAGAACCCTGTAATACATTTAAGGACAAAGCATATATATATTAGATATCATTTCTTGAGAGAAAAGGTATTGGAGAATGAAGTCATGCTAGAATATGTGCCTACAAATGATCAAATTGTAGATATATTTACTAAGAATCTTCTAAAGGATACTTTTGAGTATCTCAGGGAGAAGTTGGGGGTCTTTGCCCATCCTTATTTGAACTAGGTGTACATGGAGGTGCATCAGTCTAGTGGATCCACAAATTCATCATTTGTCTAGACTAATGATTGGTGTCTACTCCTCAAGGTGAGTAGGAAGTATCATTGTTACAGTATGAGATGTGTGGGTGTACTCCTAAGGGGGAGTGATCATAATTATGTTCTTTGCCATTATTTTCAAAGGGGGGGAGAGTGTCGTGTCTTACCATCAATGAAAAGGGGTGATATTGTTACAAGTATTAATGAGTATGGTGGTGTTTTCATTAATATTGTCATTGATGTCAACACTATATAGGTTGTTGTAGAGAAAGGAATAAAATGGTTGTAGGTGGTGCATGTATAGTTGAGATACTATTGAGATGTTCTTAGTACATGAAGTTATATTTATGGTGTTGCAAGTGTGTCAATATGATGAGTTACCAAGTTCTTTTGAGAAAATTATTAAATAGAGAAGTCAGAATTATGTCTGTGTTTGGAATGTGCCTCAGTATGTGCTCTGCATTTCTTCTGTGTTGATCCTATACTTGTCTAGATTTGAAGTGTTGTTTATGGGAATTCTTGGGTGATACATCTTCGATTATAGCTTCTAGTTTGATGAAGAGTGAAATTTGTGTTCACTGGTGTCTGAATTGGTTTAGCAGATTTGTTTGTCTATGGACTAGGAGAAATGTATCTACTCAATAGTCCTTTGCTAGTTTTTTTTTTGGTCTTGTGAATTTGGAGGAAGGCTTGTAATGACGTTATATGTGTTCTATCAAAGGTGTTTGTGGTTTAGTACTCCAGAAGACTTGTTTCAAAGTTGTTGTACATGTTTGTGCAGTTTGGATGGACTAATGGAAAGTGTTTGGTGTATGAAGGTTGTTGCATTTGTTGTGGATGAATCTGAAGGAATCTAAGATGTGTTACAGTGTATGGTGAAGCATGTTGTGTGGTTCACATGTTATCTTCTTGTTGCAGAAGTGTGTACTTCAAAGTTCATTGGTGTTTTCATTAGGTTTGGCCAACCTAGTGTTTACACGTCATGCTAAGGATAAATATCAATTAAGGAAGCGTTTGATTGATTTGAGATTTTTTGGGTATTGGTTAAGTGTTGGTTTGGTTTTCTCTCCTTCTCTTCCATCGTGGGAATGTTGAGTTTCCAACCTAATTTGAATTTGTAAAATGAAGCATGTGTAGTCGACCTTGGAGAAAGTTTCTAAGGTTGAAGATGGTATAAATACAAGGAAAGATGTTATGGATTAAAGAAGCCATAAATTTTAGAAGCAAGAGTGTGTGAAAGTGAATTGAGGCAACAATACTTTAATTTGTTAGACTCCTAAAAGAAGTGAGCTAATGGCATTTGCAATTCTTTGATCAAGGTTGTAGATGTGTAGAAGTTGTGGTGGATCTTTTTTTGCATTGAGATAGTGTTCTCTATGTAACATTTTTCTTTCTATCTGTATCTATAGGTAGTGAGCCTCCATGTTGGATAGTGAGTCCTATCTGCACAATGAGTCCTATTTTGGGCAGTGAGCCTCTTGTAATCAGTTTTGCAACTACTCTTATATTGTGAGTTAATCCTCACCATGGTTTTTCCCTTATTGGGTTTTCCACGTAAATCTGGTGTTTCTTGTGTTGATATTTCCTTCTGTTATTTTAACTTCATGCTCATACTAAATAAAAAATTAAATTGGATGTGGAGTTAATAATTGTATGATTTTGTGGTTGTTATTGGTGACAACTGATTCATCCCCCTCTAAGTGGTCTTGTGCATTTCAACAACTTCATCATTTTTATCTCCATCATGGATTATAGACTTTGGTGCTTCACACCATATGGGTTCTTCACAAGTTTTCTTTTCATCCTTGTAGCCATCAAGTATGTCCACAATTATCTTAAGTGATGATACTCTAGCAAGGGTAAAATGGAGATGCTCTCTTTAAATTGAAGGAGGAACATTTTCAAATGTTCTAAGTGTACCTTAACTCTCAACTAATCTCCTTTTAGTGCAATCTCCTTTTAGTGTATCAAATAAATCATTTAGGTAAGGGCATGAGATTACAATTCTCCTCAAATTTAGTTAAGATAAGAGAATTGGAAAGCAACAATTTTGTAGCAATAAGGGAGGAAAATCACCAATCCATATTATATACCTTCTCCAATTTTTCCACAAATATTTCTCCAAATTCACTACTAACTCATTTAGTTGATGTTACAAAACTATGGCATGAGCGGTTTGGTCATCTTAACTACCACTATCTTGAGCAACTATTTCAACATAATATGGTCAAGGGATTACCTAAGGTTGAATTTTGTAAAGGTCTTTGTGAAGGTTGTACACTTAGCAAACACCTAGAAGAAAAATTTGACAAAGGAAAATCATAGAGGGAAACACAAGTTTTAGGACTTGTACACAATGATGTTTCAAGGGCTTTCCCCCATACATATTTTACAAAGGCTAGATATTTTCTCACCTTTATTGATGGTTTCTCACATTTTACATGGGTCTACTTCCTTAGGAAAAAATTAGAAGTGTTTGAATCTTCTCAAGATTTCAAAGATCTTGCTGAAAAAAATTTAGGGAAATTCATCAAGGTTCTTCCAATAGATAAAGGGAATTAGTATTTCAATAATAATTTTGATTAGTTTTGTATATTAGGAGGGATTGATCTATAGCGCATAGCTCCATATACCCCCCAAAAAAATGGTGTTGTAAAATAGAAAAATAGATCTTTAAAAGAGATGACTAATTATATGATTCACTCTAAGGGCCTCACACCATCCTATTGGGTAGAAGAAATCAACTCTATGTGTTACATTCAGAATAGAGTTCCACATAATGCATTGAAGGGTATCACCCCCTTTGAAGCTTGGAAAGGGTGGGAACAAGTAGTTGATCATTTCAATTTTTGGATCTCATGCCATGACATGCATTCCAAAAGAACATCACAAGGCTATGAATCCACAATCCAAACCTTGCATCTTTGTTGGATAACCAAATGTGTAACAGGCTATCACATACTCCACCATACCATGCACATGAGTTGTTTATTGAGGTAAGTGTTAAGTTTTAAGAAACATATCTTGAAATTTTACTTGACACTTCTCAACATATTGTGGACTCACCAAATCCTGATTACAATACTAATGATTCAAATCATTCTCAGTAAATTCCTAGTGTAGTATCTTCTTCTTCTACTAGTTCTCACAACAATGATTGTGATGAGGATTCATCTACATCTAGTTTAGGGACTACATTGGAAGTTGATATTTTTCCACCAAAAACTCACATTTCACACTCTACATAGGAAAAATATATCAATACATGATTTAATAGATGATAGACATATTTAAGGAAATTTTCATGGGGGGCACATGCCTTCTTTGCTTCATTTTTTGATCCATAGACATTCATAGAAGCATCAAACATACAAGAGTGTGATATTACTATGGATGAGGAATATGATTCCTTGATTAGAAATCACACTTGGGATTTGACTTCACTTTGTAAGGGAAAGAAGACATTTTGATGTAGGTAGATATATAAAACTAAATTTTTATCAAATGGGTTAGTTTATAAGTACAAAGAATGGTTAGTTTCCAAATGTTTTTCACAACTGTAGGATTAGACTATACAAAAACCTTTGCATGCATTGCTAAGATGACTTCAATTTGACTCATACTTGTTATAGCCACAACACATGGATGGGATGTACATCAAATGGATGTGAAGAGTACATTTCTTCATGGAGACCTTGAGGAGGAAATCTACATGAAACAACCCCCAAGGTCTATTTAGGATTCATCTTTAGTTTGTAGGATTAGGAAATTTCTCTATGTCATCAAACAAGCTCCTAGGGCTTGGTATGCCAAGATGGATTTGTACCTCCTATCTTCAGATTTTACTAGATGTCATTTTGATCCTAATGTGTATCTATTATAGTAGGATGATTCCCTTTTGATACTAGGTCTATATGTTGATGATCTTTTGATTATAGGGAGTACTTCATTTTCCATTGCAATAGTGAAGACTGTTGGAAGTTTGAGGAGATTGTCATTGGTATAGCTCTTGGAAACATGAGAATGAGCTTATGCAGTGTTTCATTGATGTCAACATTGTGGTTTGAATATAAGTATATGAATTGTACCTATATTTTGGAATGAGTGGTACTTCATACCACTATAGTACAATTACATTTGTGTCAAAAATTGTTGTAAAGATTTTTGTTCTTTGCCAGGTGCATGCAACTCACTAACATCAAAGGTGACCAAACAAATGGACCAGTTCCTTATCTTAAGGTGATGGATACACATATGCAATAAACCATAATACATTAGAAAATGGAAACAAATATTTGTATACTATTGTATATTACTTTGTAACACACAACTCAATATAAATCAATCTTGAATTAGAAACTTCTTAACAATCCTTGAATTTCACTTGCAAATCTATGGTCTCATTTAAGCACTTATTTAGCTCTTTGAACTAAAGTAAAAGATGAAATCACACATTCAATCAAAGTGACTGAAGACAACTAAATGAATCTTGACTCCTTTATTCGTAACTTGAAAGCCAAAATTACAAAGGAGAGAAACTAATCTAGGAACTTCTAATTATCATTCATATATATTTGCTATGGTAGAACAATTAAGCCTATTATAGATTTGAATACATTCCTAAGACTTAACAGTAATCTATTTCTCTATGCTTGAAATTATCAGAATTACTCATACATGAGCTCAAAAATTGCTTAACCATCAAAATACCCCTGTAATCGGCCTTGAAATCCCATTTATAGAAACATGAGTGAAACAAGAATGGGGCCAAATAACAATCAAAGTCACATTTTCTTTTGACATGTACATTTCAATTTAGTTTTAGAAACATCCTAGATGGTTATATTTGCACTTTGCAAAGTGGAGAGAAAACATATATACAAGTTATTTTTGTTTGTTGAAGAAGATACACTAGCCTTCGAAAAGGAATCTTTCATTTGGTGCAATAGCATTATAATATCTTGTTCATGAGCCAAAATTTTGACCACATACATGCCTAGTCACCAAATACTCTAAAAGAATGAAAATCAAGAGAAATAAGGAGGACTAACTCATCCAAGTCATCATTTGTGCCATCAACCTTCTTGATAGGGAGAAAACAATATTTTGCAATACTTCAACAAAATCCTAATCTATACTATTTCCAAGCAATTCATTTTTTCTCTCTCGCGTCTATTATTCACCACATTTATCATCACCTTCACACACACAAGCTCACTCAGTAAACCTTTCCAACCATATGTTGTATTCATCTTTAGTGGGCCATTTTGCATCCAACAAACTTTGCATCTGTGTACTACATTGATTATATCTTGCATCAATTAAGGCTCTATCCTCTTTGATAAAAGTGTCCATTCTTGTTTCAATCCCAACCATAATATCAACAATAGGATTAAGCATGTTATAATTAGTTATAGTCAAAATCATCTTATGCTGTGAGATTAACCCTCCTATATCATTCTTCTAGGTATCAAACTCCTTTAACTCACCTTCATTATTCAATATTGTAGGCATACCTAACTCCATTTCTCTAAATATTTTTAGCTTGTTCTAGAGTTTCATTCCTAACTTTCCATGAAAAGATGTTATTTCATTCACCAGATCAATGGCTTGTAATATTTTAGGGATATTTTTAAGAGCTTCAGGATATTCTCGCATCTTAGACATCATTTCTTTTAAAGCCCCTACCCTAGTGCTCCATTTGCTCCATTCATTTTTTAAAGATTCCTAGACATGTAGATACCTTATGTTTGCTTCATGGATGTTCCTATAGGCAGCACACACATCATCAGCTCTATTCACAAGCTTTTTTATCCTTTGTTTGAACACATGCTCAAAAATTTCAATCGCCACCTTAACAATTTCAATTTTGGCCTTCTTGACATTTTACTTCTGTCTTTAATTGATTATTCAAATCATTAATCCTCAAGGCTAAGTTTTCTTTGTCTTCCATAGACAAGTTACGAAAAGAAGAGGATGGTGAAGAAAATTCCCTTATTGATTGGTTAGTTTGAATAGTGGTTCTCATCTTATTAATTTCATCCAAATCCTTATTGAACTCCTTCAATAAGGAATTATATTTCTTTTGAGAAATTTGTGTTGTAATTGCACTAAGCATTGTAGCATGACTAGTTAACTTAGCTGCTTGGACATGAATCATATATGTAGATCTCTTCACTACCATGGAACTAATGACCTCTTCAATAGGCCTAGCAACCTCATGCTTCCTAATATTTTGTTCCATGGACAAAATTAGAAGAGTATGCAGCTTTGGACTATAACTAGACCCAATCACTTTGTCATCAAAATGCTGCTCATAAACAAAAGCTTGAGGGTCTCTCCTTATTGCATCAAGTGCAATAGTTGAGGTGAGGGCGCACCCTAGTAGTAACATCATTCCACTTTCTGTGACAATATTCTTGGCCTTGATAGGAGTAATTTCTACAATCTCAGCCATAATCATTTCTTCCTCTACCTTTTCAACCTCTTCTTGTTGAGAAGGATCAACATTAGCCTTTTCTAGTTCGAGCCTTTCCTTTATTTCTTTGCTTCTCTATTGAACCATGAATTCTTTGAATTCCTTAGTTTGCACAAATGCATCATCCACAAGGAACTCATCATAGGCCTTGATCCTACCTAGATCATCATCGACCTTTTCATCATAATGCCATTGGAAAATTCTATCTTGGGGAATTTCCTCTCCACTTCCTCATCACCAAGAACATGCTCTACCATTTGTTCCTCCCCATTTACTTGAACATATTATCCTTTTAAATCTATAGGATGCTTTGGAATATCCATAGCCTGAGGTTGTTACTCTAAAAGAGCTTGTGCTCTCTTGGTAGCCTCCTTTACCTTTTCCTTAAAATCACCACTCTAGTAATCATTTAACTTTGCAAAATTCCTTTCAAAAGGTCTATTTATTACATCATAGGGGCTCACATAAAATAAATTTCTCTTCATAATGCTCGAGCCTCAATATCACATATGGATGTCCATTCCCTTTTTCTAGAAATAATAGCTCCATCACTAGTTAGGTTCCTCAACACATCATCTATGTACAAGAAATGGTGGGAGAACCTAAATAAAACCTTGCTTCTTCTCATTGCATGCACAAAACCCTCTAGGTCAAAAATCCTAACCTCATCAACAAGTAACCTAAGGTTATTCACCATTATTCCAAATCTCTCATAAGCCTCCATGGCAGTGGCTATAAAATAAGCAAAAGAAAATTGAGGCTTTATCACAATGCCCTTCCTAGGTTTTTTTAACAATTCTTGGTCCATAAAATCAAGTTGCCACATCAACTTCAGAAATTCCAATTGGTCAGAGACATATATGGGTAAGTAGTGTCGTCCTACTTTGGCTCCATAAGCCCTGATTATAGTATATTCTGAGTGCAAAAACCACTATGCCCAATTATGCTTTGTAGTTGTTCCTACCACTTCATTTGGGCACATGATTTCTCTAATTAATTTTGAAAGACTATGAATGGGTGGGTATGTGCAGGATCATCATGAAAAATGTAGGCCCTTAAGTGAAAAAATTTAGAAAAATCAAAGTTAGGCAACTTGAAGTAAAAATTTGAATAAGTTATCTATATTATTTCAAAAATATGTAGGAATTAAATTTGTAGCAAATTGAATGTAGTTTCTAACTACTAAGTTTATTTTTTTAAAAAAAAAAAACTATTTGGTGAAAATTTGAAATTTCAATGCAATAGTACTTAAATTTCAAGGAAAAAATAAGAAGTAGGTGTGTGTCTAACCATCCTAACCATAATAAAATGATAATGTTTTTTATAATATTTTAGATACAAGTAGAGGAATCATGTTTGGATGTGATGTATATTTTTTTGTAATTTTTTTCAAACTAAATAATTAATTATGAATTTTTTATTACAACTTTTAAAAAATATAGAAACTCGTATGTTTGATCATCTTAACTTGGTCAAAACTTCATGAAATTCATTTTTTTTAATCCTATAGTACGCAAAGCATAAAATGTGACACATGTTTCGTATTCAAAAAATGTGATACCATTTGAAGTCTATAGATGTTTTTCAATTAGCCTATCAATCATGACTTTAGTCGTAATTCAAATAGAAAATGAATAATAATTATTTATTAAATTCAAAGTAAAGCATAATTTATATTGGTGGAAAGCTAAGAATTTCCTTTAAAAACCCTTTTTGTTTCATCAATTTTGGGTTAAAAAAATATCGTCAAACACATACCCTACACATATCCATCATATCACCACTTTTTGGCCCATCATGATCCTGCACATACCTGGGTGCCACACCCAAACTCTCTAGAATACCAAACCTGATGACATTGCAAAACATCAAATAGTTGGAATTGGGACATTCCTGGTCCCAAATATGTGTCCACATTTGGACTGTAAAATCATTGTTCTCATTATCCTTTTGTATTAATCTCAGCTTCTTCTAATTCTCTTGACCCACAAATAAAACCATATGCATCAATAGAGAATAATGTGGAAAAGATAGAGGGAGAGCTCCCTTCCTTATATTAATAAAATCCTTATGAATTTGTTCTGCAATATAAGCAACATAATCAAAACCCATGTTCTAATTTGGACTCTGTATATCCATCACCATCACCAACAAGTTAGTGGCTATCCTAGCATCAGAATTATGAGATGAGTTAGTTGATATTTTCATGAAAATTAGCTTTGCAACTTCTCCCCCAAAGAAAATGAACCACTGAGAACCAAATTTTTTCACTAACACAAAGCATTTATCCAATAATACATTGTACTTGAGCTCATAGATGTAAGGCCATGTCTTTTAAAATATCCAAGTTTGAGCCTAATCATAGAGAAATTATCCAACATAGCTCATAATTAAGATGATGAAGCTCAAGCTTAGGTTTGGAGATATTCTCCAATAAAGCTCATACTTATTAAGATGATCAAGTTCAAGCTTGGACTTGGAAATATTCTCCAACATAGCTCATACTTATTAAGATGATTGAGTTCAAGCTTGACTTTGGAGAAATTATCCAACATAGCATCTTAGCCCATGTATATCAAGATGACCAATATTGAGATTGATCATAGAGAAAGTTTCTCCAACATAGATCATTCTTATTAAGATGGCCAAGTTCAAGCCTGGCTTTAGAGAAATTCTCCAACATAGCCCATTCTTGCCAAGGATGAGTCTGGTTGTAAAATGTTCCTCTAAAAACGCTTAGATAATATTGATGACATAGAAATTGTATCTAATTGTAGGAGGAATTTTTCCAACTCTATAATTAGTGAGAGTTCAATTGTCTCACATATGCATACCTGACAAGAGGGTTTTCTCTTCCTATGGTTGTCATGGTCAGGTTTGTGCACATTGAATTATTAGGATGAAGAAGTATGGCATCACAATTATTCTCCACTCTGAAAATACTTATTCTCCTCCATAGAGTGCGTCGAAACCCAACTAAGACAAAGAGGGTGCCAATTAAAATTGGGTAGCATTGTCTAGAAAGAAGATATAGGTTATAAGAGTCCAAATATGATAATTTGCATGCCTGTAATTCATGACAAGGATGAAGATGTCATCCTCTAGGCCCCAAAAATCTTGGAATTCAAGCTCTCTCACAACTAATCATTGTTTATCCCTCATGTTATATAGCTACAACCGCAATGTCTCAAGTGCCTAACTGATAGGGTAGGGTTGGATGGAACACTCAATGTTCCATGCTCTGGGTCTCACCTTGGTGAACCCCTTTGGTGTCACTCTCCACCACCTTAACCTATAGGCCCTAATGCTTGTTAGGCACCCCTGGTTCTCCTGGTCAACCCTACTATCATCTCCATTTCCCTAACCAAGCCAATCTTGGTGCTCTCTCTACCATTCTCTCCTTAGCCCTTAATCTTCCTAAAGGCTAGCTAAATCTCCAACCTTCACTAATTTGATGTAGGTGTGTGTGATGTCTCCCATTGCTTCAAGACCATTCCCCTAGGGTTCTTGATCATCCACCAATCTCCAATTCTCCATCGCTCTCACCAAACCCTCTCCTAGGATTAGAAAAGGCTACAAGCCCTAGAGCCCCAACTAGGCCTCCTAACCCAAGAAAAATGGAGAGTGTGCCAAAATTCTCCAAATGAATCCAAATATTTTCTTGGGATTCGTGATACCCTTGCCCACACCTTGAATATTTTTTGGGTTTGGAGCCTCCACTATCCGTACACTTCTCCAACCCTTAATTTAGCAAATTTAGGCTTGTTTTAAGCCAATTTCTGACCTCCTTGAGATCAGTCAGTTTGTTTGCAACTTCTTGGTCTGTGTTAAGCCTCCTTCTTGTTACCAAGCCTCTACAAGGCATTCCACATCCTCACCACACCATGGTTCACAAGGAGATTGGCACCTCTACAACCTTAGTGCTCTGCAGTCTTTGACTATCCTAGCTGAGCACTGCCAAGCTCACCTAGGAATAGTCTTTTGCCATGGATTCCTGACTCCTAAGGACTCCTACCTATACCTTATGTACAAAAATGGAGTCTAGCCTCTATTTCCAAGAACCCATACACCAGGTATAGGGGAAACATGGTCTAGAGCTCCATCTCTGCCGATCTGACAGTCAGAACAAAAAAATGCAAGAAATGAACTAACCTAACAAAAAAAAATTCTTGAACCGATGCAACAAGCTAAATAATGAACTAAGCAATGCCTGAAAAGGAATTACACTACCTACTCTACTCTCAACGTCTGATCAAAGCATCAATGCATAAATCCAAAACCATAAACCAGAAGATGTTCTTCAATATCACAGTCTTAATTGCACTCCATGAAAATATTACAAATAAAAAACCAACCAACCTTGCTCTCAGCTCGAGCAACTCCTTATAACTCCTCTCCAAGGTAGTTACCAATCCCTTGGGTCAGACATTTCCATAATCAAGTGGCAAAAGGTGCAAAATGTCCCATTTTGCCACCTTTGCCAATTATTGCTAACTCCTAAACAACTAAGAAACATGAGTTAGAAACTCCATCCTGATCACTCCTGATCAAGACAAGAAAACACTCTAACTCAAATTCCAATGGTCAACATGACTTTCTTAGAAAATCATTTACACTAAATTTATCCTAGACTACCCATAGCCTAGTGTTTCCTAGGTGCTCCTACACCATTCTCCCCCCTCTACACAAACTCTAAGGAATGTTAGGAGAGGGTAATGACACATCTATGCCCTGCCTCTTGAGCTGAGCTTCATCCATCCATGTAGCCTCAGATTCATGCTTATTCCTCTATTTGATAAGATGCTCCATGTATACCTTGTGTCATGTAGCCTTCTTCACTCTTGACTCCAAGATCTTCTCCGCCTGAGGCTTGTCTTGATTAGGTAAGGATATATTGCTGATGTCCTTGAAGATCTCCTTATTGTTTTGATCCACATCATTGACTGACCCCTTGTACTTGATCAAGTCAGCTATATTGAATACTGGTGAAATTCCTAAATCCACAGGTAGCTCCACCTTGTATGCATTTTTCCCATACTTGGCTATCACCTTGCATGGTCCCACTCTTTCCATCTACAATTTGTCTGATGTACCCTTCTGCAACCTAGATTTTTTGAAGTGAACCATGACATAGTCTCCTACTGCAAATTGCAAATCTTTTCTTGACAAATCTACCTTCTCCTTCAACTTTTGTGTAGCCTCGGTGACTGTTTTCTTCACCTGCTCCTGAATCTCTTTCATGGTTTGACTGAAGTCTTCTGCATGTCCACTTCTATGTTCCATAGCTTCAAGATATCTGAGCTCACACACACATCTTGGGTGCATCCCATACACTATTTCAAAAGGACTTTTCCCTATAGTTCTGTTCACACTGTCATTGTATGCATACTCAGCCTGTGAGATAACCATGTCCCATGTTTGTCCATACTCCTTAGTTAGGCATCTTAGAAGTTTACCTAACACTCTATTAACCACCTCAGTTTGTCCATCAGTCTGAGGATGGTAAGCTGATCCAAAGGATAAATTGGTACCTAATCTTCTCCATAGAGTTTTCCAAAAGTGACTCATAAACTTCACATCTCTGTCAGAAGCAATACTTAAAGGTAGTCCATGGATCCTTACCACTTTCTTGAAGAAAAGATGAGCTATGTAGCTAGCATCATGAGTAGTTTTGCAGGGAATAAAATGACTCATTTTGCTAAATCTGTCTACCACTACATAAACACTATCACACCCTGCCTTGGTCTTAGGGAGTCCTACCACAAAATCCATGCTCACACACTCCCATGGTCTATTAGGAATGGGTAGGGGTTGATATAAACCAACATTACTAGCTCCTCCCTTAGCTTTCATACACACCACACATTGCTCCACATATTTTCTGACATCTCTTGCCAACTTAGGCCAATAGTAGAACCTTTGCACTAGTTTCAATGTCTTGTTGATGCCAAAATGTCCACTAAGACTGTCGTTATGCTTCTCTTGAATGAGGTTTTCTCTCATTGATCCTCTTGGAACACACAACTGATTTCCTTTGAACAACAAACCACTTTGCAAAGTATACTCAAAGTATTGGCTATGAAAATGATTCTCAAAGTCTAAACATACCTTGAAGGCCTCTGAAAATTCTTCATCTTCACCATAGAGATCCTTGAAACTCTCTATGCCAATGCTCTTGATCTATATCTCTTGCACTGTCAACAATCTCCTACTTAGTGCATCTGCCACCTTGTTCAACTGTCCCTGGGTGAAGCCACATAAGTGGTTTACACTTTTGAAGAGGAAGGAAATTTTGAATTTTTCCCATTCTTCATATCAAATGGGTTTGGCCAAACCCTATGGTTCGACCGAACCATTTAATTGGTTCAGTCAAACGATAGGGTTCGACCGAACCAGTCACCGCCCACATAAAAAAACAATATTTAAGTGGGTTCGGCCGAGCCCATTGAATATGACTAAAACAAAAAAAAAACCATTTAATTTCTTTTTTTTAATTGCATGGATTGGTGGTTTGGCCAAACATGGGTTCGGCCGAACCCATGTTCGACCGAATCTTTCCAAGATGTTCGGCCGAACACTAGTTCGGCCGAACCCCTCTTTTTTCACCCTTACTTCCTGAGGCACCAGAATTGTTGAAAATTTTGCGTTTCAAAGCTCGATTTGAGAATGAAAATGGAGATCTCAAAAACCCAACTAGTATTGGGTTCCCCTCAAAATGAGCTATCCAACGAATATAATTTTAGTATGTTTTGATTATATTATCTATCTGTTTTTTAAGTTTTATTAAATATAGGTTTTTCACTGAAAACAAAACTCTTTGTTCTGCACAAGTGGAAAAATAGAAGATTATCAACAAAAAAAAATTTAAAAATATGAGTGCACCAGATATTGGAGTCCTTGATCCAGCAAAAAAAAAAAGAATTTTGATACATATAGTAAAAGTTATGCGTTATACGGTCGTGTTATGTCTGAATTGTAATTGATTTGACTTTAAAACTTGTTTAAAGAAAAAATATTCAATAAAAAACTATCTAACCAAGTGGAAGCAGTAGATATCGAGTTACAAATCTAAATTTGAAAGAATTGGAATTTTATCTTTCAAGGAAAAAAAGTTATGCATTATACGGTGTGCATCACTTTTTAAAAATGCT
Source organism: Sequoia sempervirens (assembly GCA_007258455.2). Classification (NCBI taxonomy): domain Eukaryota; kingdom Viridiplantae; phylum Streptophyta; class Pinopsida; order Cupressales; family Cupressaceae; genus Sequoia; species Sequoia sempervirens. The sequence continues at coordinate 9,577,328 of VDFB02047144.1, read as the reverse complement.
ATTTTTGAAAAAAACCAATTTTCATGGGAGATGGAAAAAGAAGTGCAATCTGATTCCAAAAAAATTGAAAAAAATATTTTTAGAATCTACAGACAAAATATGACAAGACTCTAGTTTGCATCATCTTCAAATTCTTTACGGTTTAATCACTATAGGTGCCTGAATGTGGAGATTGTGTTTAAAAAAAATATATCAGTGTCGAGTTTGGCCAAAAATTGTAAACCACTATTGTGGGATCACCCCCCTTCTTATGCTTAATGGTAAAAGTAAAAGCTTGGATGTATTCCATCCATTTCAAATGCCTATTACTCAACTTCTCTTGAGTGTTGATATAGCTAAGTGTCTGATTGTCAGTAAAGACTACAAACTCCTTGGGTAGAAGGTAATGCCTCCACTTCCTAAGTGACTGAACCAAAGCATAAAGTTCTAAGTCATAGGTTGAATACTTCTTCTTTTCTTCATTGAGCTTCTCACTAAAGAAGGCTATAGGTCTTCCCTCTTGACTTAACACTCATATTGCAACTCCACTAGCATCACATTCCACAATGAATAACTTGTCAAAGCTAGGTAACAAGAGAACAGGTTGAGTTGCCACTTCTTGTTTTAGTTTCTCAAACCCTTTCTCAGCTTCTTGAGTCCACTTAAACTTAGTTTTCGAACCACCTTTGATTGTCTAGGACTGGTGCACAGATACCACTAAAGTTCCTTATGAATTTTCTATAAAATTGAGCCAAACCATGGAAACTTCTTACCTCAGTCCCTGTGGTTGGTGTAGGCCAGTTTAGGATGGCTTCCACCTTGCTTGGATCCATCTTCAATGATCCTTGGGATACTACAAACCCCAAATACATAAGCCCCTATTTGAAGAACTCACATTTCTCGAGATTGATGGCTAACTTCTCTTCTTGCAATCTTATAAGGACCATCTCCACATGCTTTAGGTGTTCTTCTCATGTCTTACTAAAGATGAGTATATCATCAAGATACACTACCACAAATATCTCTGTAAAGTCTTTAAGCACTTCATTCATGATCCTCATGAATGTGTTAGGGGCATTAGAGAGGTCAAATGGCATAACTCTCCACTCATACAACCCATCATTTGTCTTAAAAGTTGTTTTCCACTCATCTCCATCCTTGATTCTGATCTAATGGTATCCACTCTTGAGGTCCAACTTGGTAAAGTACTAAGCTCCTCCAAGACAATCCATTAAATCTTCAATCCTAGGGATAGGGAATCTATATCTGATTGTAATTTTGTTTATAGCTCTAGAGTCAGTGCAAAGTCTCCACTTACCACCTTTCTTTGTTGCTAGGACCACTAGTACTGCACATGGGCTGATGCTCTTCCTAATCAAGCCTTGATCCAATAACTCTTGCACTTGTCTAGCTACCTCTAGATTCTAATCTGGTGTAAGCTTGTATGATGCTTTGTTTGGTAATGAAGCCCCTAGTATGAAGTCAATCTTATGACTTATGGCTATCTTTGGTGGCAAAGTTGCAAGTGCACCATCACTTACAATATCTTGAACTGATCCAACAACTTTAGGACTACTCTAGGTATGACTGTCTTTTCATCCTTGTCTTCTTCTTTAGGTTGTAACATAACCATGTATCCTTCACCCCCTTGATGTAGGTTATTAAGGAACTCCTTCCCACTACTCAACATGACACTTGGTGTCCTTGATTGTCCCTCTGCTTCTTTTGACAGTGACTGCAACTTGAAAGTCTTTCCATCCTTCTTGAATGAGATGGTGTTCTCTTTCCCATCATATATGGCACCTCTATCATATTGCCATGGTCTGCCCAATAGTAGATGGCATGCATCCATGGGTAACACATCACAAACTAACTTGTCCTTGTACCCTCCAATGGAAAACTCCACCGTTACTTGCTCATTCACTAAAACACTTTGCCCTTTGTTTAGCCATGTGGCCTTGTAGGGGTTAGTGCGGGGTACCTTCTCCAGTTTCAGTTTCTTTACTGCCTCCTCTGAGATAATATTGTCTATTGAACCTGAATCTACTATGACCTTGCATACTTTACCAAGTATCTTGTACCTTACTCTAAATAGAGCTCTCCTTTGTTTTGGTTCTTCCTTGACCAGTTGTCTGATCAAAACTCTACTGAACATCAGATTCTCCCCCAATTCTGATTCAATGTGACTAACCTCTGGTGATTTGACACTCATGTTGTCCTCTTGTGCATATGCCACTCTCTTCTCAATATTTGATGAAGATGCTTTCTCTGTGCACCTATAAGTTGGATGTCCTACTTGTCCACAATGGTAACACTTCATATTAGCAAAGTAAGAATTGCTCCTGCCTACTCCTCTTCCTCTATTTGAACCTCCTTGAGGTCCTCTACCTCTGTTATACCCTCCTCTAGAAGGTGTTTCATTGCCATGATCTGTGGATTTAAACTCTCCTTGGTTTCTTTGGTCATTGCCTCTACCTTGGTAGCCACCTTGCTGTCCTCTTTGATCTTTGCCTTTGCCTCTGCCCTTAGAAGCCTAGTCTTGCTTCCTCTTGTTTCTTTCCTCAATCTTATAGCTAATTGGTAACATTGATGTACTGTCTTAGGACTTAAAAGAGCCAGATCTCCTCTTGAATGTTCCATTTCAAGCCATTAAGATACCTAGCCACCTTGAGACATTCATCTTCTGAAACATTAGACCTCATAGAAAGTTTTTGGAACTCCTCTATGTAGGTATTCACATCTTGGTCTTTCTACCTTAGGTTTTGTCTCTTCTTGTGTAACTGAATCTCATAATCATCTGGCATGTATGCTTCCCTCATTTTGGCAACCATTCCTTTCCAAGTTGAGATAGGTTGTTTGCCTTCCTTTTCCCTCTCTGTCTGAATGAATTTTGACCATGTCAAGGCAGAACCTCTTAATCTTGATTTGGCCACCTTTACCTTCTATGCTTCAGTGACTCCATCACATTCAAAATGGTTTTCCATTCCCTATATCCAATCAATAACTAAATTAGCTTCCATTTTTCCACTAAACAGTGGTATCCTTCGAGTGCTTTTCCACTCAAATCCTTCAATGCCTTCAAGAAAGGCTCTTCTTTTAGAATAGGGTCAGGTTCAGGGATCTTATCTTCCTCTGCAACCTCTTCTTTCTTTGGTACCCTTCCTTCAAACTATGCTTCATTCAACGCTTGCTCCAGTTGGTCTATTCTTTCCCTCAATAGCCTATTGTCTTCCTCCTGTCCTTAGACCATCTTGGCCAACTCTGAATTTGTCACCATGATGGTAGAATGACTAGAGTCAACTTCTAACATATATTATTCTATCCCAAATCTTTAACTTTCTCTGATACCAATCTGATAGGGTAGGGTTGGATGGAACACTCACTGTTCCATGCTCTGGGTCTCACCTTGGTGAACCCATTTGGTGTCACTCTCCACCACCTTAACCTATATGCCATAATGCTTGTTAGGCACCCCTGGTTCTCCTAGCCAACCCTACTATCATCTCCATTTCCCTAACCAAGCCAATATTGGTGCTCTCTCTGCCATTCTCTCCTTAGCCCTTAATCTTCCTAAAGGCTAGTTAAATCTCCAACCTTCACTAATATGATGTAGGGGTGTGTGATGTCTCCCATTGCTTCAAGACCATTCCCCTAGGGTTCTTGATCATCCACCAATCTCCAATTCTCCATCGCTCTCACCAAACCCTCTCCTAGGGTTAGAAAAGGTTGCAAGCCCTAAAGCCCCAGCTAGGCCTCCTAACCCGAGAAAAATGGAGAGTGTGCCCAAATTCTCCAAATGAATCCAAATATTTTCTTGGGATTCATGGTACCCTTGCCCACACCTTGAATATTTTTTGGGTTTGGAGCCTCCACTATCTGTACACTTCTCCAACCCTTAATTTAGCAAATTTAGGCTTGTTACCTCCTTGAGATCAGTCAGTTTGTTTGCCACTTCCCGATCTGTGTTAAGCCTCATTCTTGTTACCAAGCCTCTACAAGGAATTCCACATCCTCACCACATTGTGGTTCACCAGGAGATTAGCACCCCTGAAACCTTAGTGCTCTGCACTCTTTGACTATCCTAGCCAGGGAGTGCCAAGCTCGCCTAGGAACAGTCTTTTTCCATGGATTCCTGACTCCTAAGGACTCCTACCTCTACCTTATGTACAAACATGGAGTCTAGCCTCTATTTCCAAGAACCCATACACCAGGTACAGGGAAAACATGGTCTAGAGCTCCATCTCTACCGGTCTGACAGTCAGAACAAAAAAATGCAAGAAATGAACTAACCTAACAAAAACAAATGCTTGAAATGATGCAACAAGCAAACTAATGAACTAAGCAATGCCTAAAAAGGAATTACACTACCTACTCTACTCTCAACATATGATGAAAGCATCAATGCATAAATCCAAAACCATAAACCAGAAGATGTTCTTCAATATCATAGTCTTAATTGCACTCCATGAAAATATTACAAATCAAAAATGAACCAACCTTGCTCTCAGCTCGAGCAACTCCTTATAAATCCTCTCCAAGGTAGTTACCATTCCCTTGGGTCAAACATTTCCATAATCAAGTGGCAAAAGGTGCAAAATGTCCCATTTTGCCACCTTTGCCAATTATTGCTAACTCCTAAACAACCAAGAAACATGAGTTACAAACTCCCTCCTGATCACTCCTAATCAAGAAAAGAAAACACTCTAACTCAAATTCCAATGGTCAACATGACCTTCTTAGAAAAGCATTTACACTAAATTTATCCTAGACTACCCATAGCCTAGTGTTTCCTAGGTGCTCCTGCACCACTAACTATCTCCCATTTTTTTATATAAATGATGTGATCATTTTTAATAATTGCAGACATAATATTACTATATGTATACACTAATAAATAATTTACTCAAGAATACATTCTACATACTATATTATAAAGGTCTATACATAAAACGCCAATCTAGTATGCAGTTTAAAATTGTAGAGGGACATATAGATGAAGTCAATTTTTTGTAATACCTATTTTCAATTTATTTTCTATGTTATGAGCTCTTTTAAGTGTTCTAATAATTTGTAGACATGCTATTTTCATATCTATACATTGGAAAATTCTTTCTACAATAATACAGTCTGTATACTAGTTTGAGGCATCTAAGCAAATTGTGCACTTGATGCTACTATCAGAGTACTAACTTGCAATACTAGAAATAATAAAGTTTGAAGATTAGCTACCTTTTTACACACTTATTCTTCTCTTTTCAGGTTAATGCTCTGATTGTAGTAGTAAGAGCCATTCATATATGTATGCACATAATATGTGCCAACAACTATCCATTATTAGTACAGGTTAAAAATATGTCCAAATTAGGCATTTAATCTAAAAATTAGAAGGATTAATAATAAATTACATATTTTTTTCATGATTATTTGTATATACGATGCATATTCTTTGTTTTGCAATATTGAGAATTTTTCTTGCCTTTCCCAAAATGGTAGGCTTCAAATAGGATATGGACATCTATCAAAGGATAAAAAGAGGGATTTTTTCAAATGTCACAGTTGCAACTATTATACTACTCATCTATGCAAAATGAGGATGCACCCACAAGGCACATGCACTGATTGAGTCACATATTTTAGAAAACAACATCTGACAAAACTCTTCTATGTATTATGCTTTGATGGATATCCATAGCCACATTAGACATTCAGATTGATTTTTATCCTTCTTTTTCCACCATTGGCCTATTTTTTCTTTGAATTTTACAAATAAAATAATATTTTGTTTTTTGATGAAAATTATACAATCCAATCGGAAATATTGGTTTTAGAACATTGATTAATATTATAGCTTATGGAAATTTGAACACCACTTGATCTAAGAAAATTGTAAAATTGATGCTACAATCAACACACTAACCTGCAATAGGAATAATAATATTTTGAAGCTTAGCTATCATTTTACACATTTATTCTTGCCTTTCTAGGTTAATGCTCTAATTGTTGCATTAAGCACCATTGATATATATGCACATAAGATATGCCCACAATTGTTAATTATTAGTATAGGTTAAAAATATGTCCAAATCAAGTATTTAATCTAAAACTTAGAAGGATTAGCCATAAATTACATGTTTTTTTCCTGATTATTTGTATATATATGATGTATATTGTTTGTTTTGCAATGTTGAGGGTTTTATGAACTATAAAATATTTTTGGGTAGGAAAACTTAGGCAATTGTATTTTTATGATTTGAATGATCATGGTCAAGACTAATTTTTTCTTATCAACTTTTGCTTATTTGTTTGCATTGATATTTGTACCTTCGAAAATATTAAATTCCAAATGTAATGTTTGTTGGGTCATGTGGGAATTATTTTTGTTTAGAAAAGCTAAAATGTGGGTTTATGATTGGATTGTACGATTTATAGCAAGCAATTCTACTGTTTGCTTTCAACTTCATGGATTCTCACCAAGCATGAGATAGGAAGGGATCATGGTATGAATTTTTCTTGGACCTTAAGGACAAGGATAGTGCTACAATTATCATAATAGAATGGAACCAGCTCACCACTCAACCAATTCGAGGGTGTAGCAAAAGATAAATAAAAATGTCACATGCCTTTAAGACATAACATGACATAAGTGCATATCTAGGTAATACATAAACACATTTCCAAGCACTAGTGTATTAACATACAGTAAACTTATGCTCCAATGAGACTAAGATATTCATATTAGAGTTATAAATCAGAATCTGACACACATAATGATGAATTTCAAACTATTAAGAATTTAGTATCATAAACTTTATATATGGCACTAGTGACTATAAAATAGAAAATTATCTCCACTATGGTTTTAGGACCTAGGGAAACAAGCTTTCTATAGTCCACATTCAAGGATGCCCTATAGATCTCAATCAAATTATGATAATGGGAGAAAGAGATCTGCTAAGGGATTGTCCTAGGGTATGTTTAGAGATTAATGAGGGGTTCACCACCAAGTTTAAACTTGGGAAAGATAATGAAATGCAAGATGAAATGTGAAATCCTAATATGATGCAAGATTGAATTAAATGGCCTAGAAATGTAAGTAAAACAAAACAAAAAGATACAAGATGAAATATGTGCACCTAAAAACTTGTAGAAGCTTGAATAAATACTAGAAATGCTACAAATCCTAAGAAAAATTCCTCCTGTGACTCATTCACCATTATAGGTGAATCAATCCTAGTTCTATATTTTTGCATAGTAGCATGTTTTAGGAAAAAGGGTATCTAAATCTGCAAAGATCTCTGAAAATACCTATAGTGGGACTCATTCACCACTTGTGGTGAATCAGTCCCATTTTTCTTTTTTGGGAATTTAAAGTCTAAATCTGTTCTTCTCATTCTACTCAATCTTCTTCTCAATATTTCTAGATCTGAAACCTTGATTTCGGGGTTGTAGGTGACTTTTTAGTGAAGATTACAACCTTTAAAATGGGTAGAAAACTCCAACAACTTTCTCCAAGCTAGTAACCCAGCCTTCAATGATCATTCAAGTCTTCAAGGCAACTAGATCTACAATTACACATGCAAAGAGAAGAAGACTTGTTGATTGTTAGCAAATGGGGGTTTGCCAAGTTGGTCAAAACCCTTGTAGGTAATTAAACCAAATGATGAAAAAATGAAAGGACATGAAACATGAAAAATGATACCTTGAATGATGCCTTGTAGATGTTGTCTTATAAATTTGCAACTCAACATGAAATGGCCATGAAGGATGTAGATCTTAATCTTGAACAATAGGCGTAGAACGATGCTTGATCTTGGATCTTCAATGCTCTATCATAACACTAGCTCAAAAACACACTTGATGCTTGATATGCTTGATGTGATGAAGGATCTTGAATTGTTGCAACAATTCATGAATAATTTTTCTCTTGAATGCTTTAGAAATGATCTTGCAAACTCTCCTAACAATCTTGTGAAGTCTTGGAATGCTTTACTCTTCAGTGCTTGGCTTGATATCATGAATTATTAGTGAAATAATTATTTGAAAGCTTGTTTATATAGGTAATCCATTTAATATCCCATGTATTAGATCCCAAAGGCAAACATACGTAAAATTTGAACTTAAAACCCAATTTTTCTTGCCCAAACTTTGAAAATAGGCCAAATGGGACTCATTCGCCAAGCTGGGTGAATGGATCCCACTTGGATGGGACTCATTCACCAAGCTGGGTGAATGGATCCCACTTGGATGGGACTCATTCGCCAAAATGGAGAATGGGTCCCACAAGGCCTATTTTAATTGCTAAAGTGTCAGGGAATGTGTAAATTAAACTTATTTGTTGATTTTGTTGGGTTTTTTATTGAAATATGCCTTGTGATGCACAATATAGGGTCTTAGTTTCCTATTAATGATGATATTAAGGAAATAAATGCAAGTGGGCCCAAAATTCAATGTGAAAGTGTAAATAAATACATTTTACAATATTAAATTAAGGAAAAATTAGGTGTATTTAGCTAAGAAGGGACCCAAATCCCATGTGAATGTGTACAACACATTACAACATTAGATTAGGTACATTTAATTTATAAGCCTCATAAATTTAATGTGACGGTGTCAATAAATACACTTTACAACACTAAGGGTGATCCCACAATACTAATTTATAGTTTTTTGCCAAATTGGACATTGAACTAATTTTTTTTAACTAAATCTTCACTTTTGGGCACCTATACCTGCTAAACCATGAGGAATTTAAAGATGATGCAAACTAGTGATTTATGAAATTTTATCTATAAATTGTAAATATACTTTTTAAAATTGTTTTTCAATCAGAACGCATTTCTTTTTCCATTTCTTTCAAAAAAAACAAAAATTAGCTATAACCACCATTTTTAAAGAGTGACACTCACTCTAAATAGCATAACTTTTTTTCTCTATGAAGCATAAATTTATAATTTTTTTGAATTTATCTTTGTAATTATGATATCTAGCATGTACATTTGGTTTCATAGTGTTTTACTAAATATTTTTTCCTTAATAAAGTTTTGAAGTCAAACCAATTATAATTTTGACATACGCAGACCGTAAACAACATAATTTTGTTTGTATGCATCAAAATTTAATTTTTCTTTTCTCACTAGATCAAGGTAATCAATACCTAGCTAGAACATATTTTTTTGATTTTTTTGATAATCTACTATTTTTCCACATGTGCAAAACATAGAACCTAATTTTTGGTGAAAAACCTACATTCACAAGAAATAAAAAAGTAAATATAATAATCAAATTTAATATATTTAAAATTATCCTTCTTGGGAAGCTTATAATAAGCACTACATGCTTACAAACAATGAAATTTAAATGAATGCTGATATGACTCTCTGTATTGCAATTTTCTCTCATAAGCCACAGTCCTGTAGAGTGTTGTATGCTGATTTGGTTCCTCCCTTTTCTTACGATTTATGTCCAATTAATGACCATATGGAGTGTACATTGTGAGGTGGAATGCGTAGTGGTTGAATGAAATAGGAATTGCAAATGTCCTGCCACTTCAATCTTATTATTTTGATGCATTTGTCAATTAGCCTAACGCTTACACCACCCTCTAACACTCTACGACACCCTTTTCCTTACCTGGTACCCTAAACACAGTGTATGCCATGTTCTTGCAATGATCAATGTCCTCCTTTTGTGGCGATAATTTCGCATTAATCTGCACATCCTATACTCATTCTAATAGTGGAAGGCTTTTCCAACTGACACCATGGAATCTCATTGGTGGTGCTGTCATCCTCCTTGCTATCACACACTTTCTATTCTCTCTCCTTATATCTTTCCTCTTTGGTACGCTACTACAACACAAAATGGGAGATCTTAAGTATTCTTATTTATTCAAGGATTAGGTACTTATCTCTGTCCATCCTTTATGTGTAGGAGTTTCGATTGGTAAGTTGATGGTTGTAACATTTTAAGCATATCAATCTTTGATGCTCTTCATTTTGAAGAAAATAAGTTAAATGATTAAGCCTTTAATGAATATGGTCTATGGGTAGATGTTTATACTTTCACTATATAAGTTTGTAATTTGAATTACCCACAATATGCTTATGACTTGGTTCTCTCTAGGATCGATGCATCTTAAAACTTGGGTATCAAATTTTATACTCTTAGTGAGTAGGGTGAGTGACTAATTAGTACATTCTGAGTTAAAGGATTTACAAGTATATGGCTATTCTTTTGGTGTAGAAAAAACTATTATTCAATTCATTACTATAATTACATTATGAGAAGGGATAGTTTTGCTTATTGAATATTAATGCTTTTAGTATTGAGAACTTCTTATAGGTGGAGTGAATTGTGAGGTAGGTCACATATTTTATTTAAACTTTATAATTGGAAATAATATATTATAACTGTATTTATACATGCATAGAGATATTTATATTATCATTATAGTAAAGGATGTTCATGTTAAGTAAGTCAAGTGATTGTTTCGTGAGTAGATTCATTTAATCTTTTATGAAATTAATGGCATCAATTCTTAACCCTACAAATAATATTAAGTCTCTAATTCAATGCTAGCAAAATTAGTTATATGTGGCATTCCATAGTGGAAGGGTTATATTTAAGAAAATAATTGATTTCTTGGTTAAGTAGATATATGTAAAAGTTGAAGAATAGAATACCTTGAATCACAAAATGAATGCATGTTATCTCATGAACTATTTGTTAGTTGTTGATAGGGTAGTTGTGCTAAACATGAAGTATATAAGTAGAATTAAAATAAGTCTATTTAGTTTCTTTAATGATATGGATGATTTCTTAAGGAGTGGAAGGACAAATTGGTGATTCGATGGTTTAAATGTCCTCTACAGTTTATTGTTTTAGTTAGTGAAAGGTGTCTGAGTGTGATAAGATATGTATTATAGAAAATATGATTATTTAACTTCTTTAATTAATAGCTAAGGCATCAAAATACAATTTATTGTCTACTATTCCTTGTGATGGGTTCGTGGATTGATTTTGTGGAATTAAGGGATGATTTTAATGGTTTTGTTTCTTTTATTCAATACTCTTGCTCTCAGATTGTTTTGATATGGGGACTTTAGTGCAATTCTTGGTTGTGATATGTTATGCTTCTTCACTAAATACGATCTTTCCACTTTGAATTTATACTCCATTGTTGGACCTTCATGCTTAGTTATGTTATCCTCCACTAGGAGTTGAGGTTATTTGGTCATTAGGCTTCCGGAGGTGAGGGTAATTTTTGTTTCATAATGATTCTTCATCTATTTGATCTATGCTGAGTTTTTTATCGTAATTATGATTGCAAGTTTATGTATGGGTTGTACTTGATTTCATGGGAGATTATGTATGTGGCTATTGGCAAGATGGTATATGCCTCACGTGTGTTTCAGTTTTGAGTTTTAGTGCTTTGCAAGTCTTGGTACAGCCCCTTAGTTTTTTGTTTATGTTTTAGGTCTCTAGGGAGAGTGGCTCTTCGTGGGGGTCGGTGCCTCAAATAGGAGAAAGGGCACAGGATAACCCACGTAAGAGTTAGATTAACAAGTGAAAACCTAATAATAGAACTTAAGGGATGTGTAGTAATAAAATTAATAAGATAAATATGGATGGATCGTCTATCCATTAGGGATTTTGTAGACTAATGGTGGACTGAGAAGGCCGTGGTTGCCAAGGTAGCTACCTCATCCTGATGAGAGTTTAATGACTCCGCATGAGTCACCCTATGGGGATGACACCTCAGGCAAGAGGAAGGGCCATGATAAACATACATGGGGGCTGATGCCTCAAGCAGTGAATAGAAGCTGGCACCTAGAGGAAGGGCAAGGATAACCCATGTAGGACTATGTGATGACACTTTCCCCTAGCACCCCTTATGATTTGTTATCTTTGCAAGCCTCTAGAAGTGGTCTATTGTTATGTTTTGGTTTTTTTTGTTGTAATATTTAGGAAGTGATTTATTGTTATGTTTCTGAAAGTGGTTGATTGTTATTATAGTGATTTATTGATGTTTAGATATTTGATTTATTGTTGCTATGTTTATGAATGTGGTTTATCAGTGTTATGAATTGATTCATTGTCATCATGTTTGGATGTCATGTTTCTGATCATGGTTTATTTGATGTTGTGACTATTCTTCAGTTTCATGTTACTCTTGTATGACATTCAGTCTTGTGATTCCCAGTTTGGATTTTCTTGGTTGAGGTCTCCTTCTTGTCAGCTCCTTAGCATGGGGGGTGGGTCTTCGGACCCACATGGTTGGGTGGAATGTGCTAATCACCCCTTTGGGTCCCTAGTCGAGGATCGAGAGGTGTGGATTGGTGTCATTTGTGGCGACTCTAGAATTGATTCCATCTTGGAGCCAGTTATGATATTTTGTATTCTATTGCTCTTTAGTATCATTCTATCTTGGTTTTTTTGGATTCCCATTCATGTTGGGGAAGACTGTTGTATCATTGTTACTCTTGAGCATTGTAATGAAATGTAATGATAACGTTGTGTGGCTTTTGATCCATGGTAGTTGTTATTTGATATGTGGTATTTGTGGAAACATGTTCCTTGAGTTTATATGATGATATAAAGTTTATTATTATGAGTTTTAAGGTAATTATATATATGTTGTATTTACGTACGTGAATGGTTTCTTGTTAATGTTTTATCATGTATGTGTTACATTTGTAAACATTTAATTTGTTATGGACTATATCTTTGGTTTTCATTCTTTATCACCATTGTATAGATTTAATTTTTGTAATGACTCCTCGTGCACCCTAAGGGATGTAAGTGTTAATGGATTTGTTTAATTAAGTTTCATGACTCATGACTTAATGTGCATCTCATGTATGTTTAGATTTACTTTAAAAAAAATTGTGCAATAATTATTGTTTAGTTGTCCTTTGGGGTTAGCATGATGGGGTGTTACAACATGATATCAGAGAATAGGCTCATACATTGGGCACTATGTGGCTCACTATGTAACCTTGCATTTAAACCCTTGGGTCTAGAGTTTACCTTGCGGTTGTCTTCATAGTGTAACCTAAGTTTCTTCCATTAGCTCGTGTTGGGTCGATGGTGCAGGAAAATAATGGGAAAGGATAGGACCCTCGGTGTAGTACGCAATGCACCAATATCCTTCCTGTTGGGGATGCACTATCGACCCTTGCGTTTTCGTGAGATGTGTTTTCCAATGAAGAGAGTTATGTGTGTGAATATGTCAAGTGTGTGTGGAATTTTCCATTTTGTTGTCCTTGAGTGATGGATTATGTTTTCTTGAATCTATGAAGGTGTAAATTTTTTCCTTTTGTTGAAATTGTTGCAAGATTTGGTGTTGAATAATGATTGAAGTGGAGTGCTTTGTGTGAAAATGATGAGTTTTAGTGAAAAGGTGCATTTGAGTAGATAATTATGCTTTAATTTTATGAAAGTATAACATTTAAGGTAAAGAATTAGCTTGAATCCTTGATACTAATGTGTTTTGTTTCATGGTAGTTAATGATCTCCAGGTAATTGGTTCAGAAACTCAACAACAAAGGTAATGGAACTGGTATTTATAGAGATAGATATTTCTAATGTCAAGTAGTAATTGGCCTCTAAATAGCTTATAAAATAGTAGTGAACTACTTACGAGTTATTAGAGTAATTTTGACTATTGTGTGTCTTTGGTGGGAGGGACAGTGTAGTGTCACTTGCTCGCAAGTTCCCTACTACGTTGCGAATTCCTCTCATAGGGTGTTTGTGATATATATGGTGCACAACATTTTTTGTATGCAGGATTGTAGGAACTAAGCCTCAATTCCACCTGCATCATTAGGATAGGGCGAGCATTATAAATACCCAATGGGTTTGACGTGGAAAAATAGGAGCTAACAAGAAAGTTTCCCCACCCTTGTTCATCACCCCATCCTTGTGGTCTGTTGCAATTCCACCTTCGTTTTTGGTATCATTTTTTTTCTTGAATATCGTTTAATTTTCTTGCTCAATTAAGGTTGTATGATTATTGATATTGTTGCCAGCTATTGTGTTATCATGTATATATGCTTGAGATCGACTTCTAGGAGTAAGTCAAAGTCTAGGGGGGAGGATGTAGTGCCCCTCCATTGCGACTATTCCGACTTCGTGTAAGTTTTTCTTTGTGTTATTGTTGATTACTGTGTTATTGGTTATGCGGTAAATGTAATATTTTAATGGCGTTGTCTACTAAATTAATTAATTAAATTAACATTGATTATATAAATCAGAAAATTAAATAATAACTAAATGAATAAATATTAAGAAATACAAAGTATATATATAAATATAACTAAGTCAATATTGTAAATATTATGTGTAAGAATTTTATTATATAATTAAATAAATCAAATTTTGTGAAATTGAAAACAAATGGTTTAGGTATTAGATAAGTTTTATAAAAAAGTATTGTTTTAAATCATAATTAGCTGATAGGCTCTACTTCTGGGATCGCCAGTGCATAATTCGTCTGAAAACCTATCTCACGCTTGAGAACAAGAACATCCACCATCAAGCAGTGTGCGGTTCACTACAAACCTCCTGGTGACTCAGCAAACCTGCTACTGTCTGGTCAAATATTTGTTGCCTTGGAGAATTGGGCAGTTGTCAAACGAAGGGCACAGATGTTGCACGAGTATCCTTTTCTTGCACCAGGCACCACACAGGCCAGAAAATATTGCATGGGATGGACGACACCTCACAGGAGAAGCTCTTCTGCCTAAGACCACTATCCCCAACTTGCATAAATGCCCTGACTTGTTTATAGATCAAGGCACTGTCGATCTCTACCGTTGAAAGCCTTCAAGGTTCAAAAGCTCTACGCCAGAAAAGTTACCGAGAAACGCCACCGCCGAGGGGTAAAAGCATTTTTTTTTATCCGAGTTTTTGATAGCTGCTGGTGTGTATTTGTAAACCCACCTCATGCTCATGATCCTAAGATGCTTGACGACCACCTAGGAGCTGCTTCGTGTCCGTGATGTTATAAGGTCCTCTATTTCATCAAATAAAAATCACAACTCGTATATGATTTCTGAAATGTGCAAGCTACCATTAACTATCTTCATCAAGTGGCTTTCATTTTGTTCATTGTGGCTGGTCCGTAACAGGAAAAATGTGTTTTTAATTAGATTATCCTGTCTCTGGGTGGTTTCTGGTTGTAAGTAGAAACTTGTCTATAATCTTTTCTCAATATCAATCTGCAATTTTTTTTGTATTAAAAGATCTTGAAATTTGCTTTGTTAATGGGTGGAGATTGGCTCGTTTGTGGTGATGAAGACCTTAACATTTATGTCTGGACTTATGAGATAAGTCGATGAATTTTCAATTGAGGGTTTTATTTCTTGCTTAATATTAATAGTTTTTAGCTTCTGTAGTTATAGCATAACAGATCCATAGTTTTGAATGGTATCATTTACCAACTCTTTTGCATCGCATTTAGGTATGCCTCTGAGCGGAACTGATGTGCATTGCATTAGGGTTAAATGTGGTGCCTAGAATGACAAGGGTGTGGTTACCAGCACATAGCAAGTTGTATTGCCATGGTGCCAAATGGTTCTACCCACACTTTTCTTGTAATTGGCTTTAATTAGTGGGGTTCTTGATAAATGGGTGATTAGGGTTTCTTGCATCTTTTATTTTTATTTTTTGTTTTTGTGTGTATCTTCTTAAGGGATGAAATAGTCTTTGTGATGAAGTAGACAAGCAGACATAACTGATGCCGTGTTTATTGTCTGGTGGCCCATTTAGGGTTTCTAAAAGACCTCAGTGATCACCTTATGTTTAATATTTTATCCATTTTAATAATTATTGATGGCATGTGATGTCATTTTAGTTTTTTTCCATTTCTTAATTTGTTCTTGAAATTCTCTACAGAGATGGTCATGGTACCTATGACATGGGTCATATTGTTTCTTACTCTGAATTTCACTCCATTGGAGGCCATCTGTGCTGCCAATGAGGTTATACATTTCCCCATCTCTCTCTCTCTCACTCATTAAAATTCTACTACGGTATAACATTAATTTTTTAGTTCACTATTATGTATTAATTTCCTGTAAGATGGTGAAGTGGCCCTTAGTCTTTTCAACAGATTGATTTCTAGATTCTAATCTATAGTATTTAGTTGCATCTTAGATTGCTTATATTGTTTTTATGCCTTAGACTATAGAAAATTGGTGAAAGTGAAATTTACTTGATCAGAAGATTATCCTTGTAATCCAATCCTCCAGCTTGCTTTCATGTCACTATCTGAATCCATGGGCTTATGAGCAATCTGACTGCAACCCAATTCCATGTCTTACAATCTGACTACAATCCCCATGGTAAAGCCACGCTTGAGTGTGTGGAACTATTAGTTTATCTCTAGTAGAAGTTATCCACGAACAAAGAGAACTCAAACTTTAGACCTTCCATCTACTTCTGGGTGTTCCACCAAAATACTTGGTTCTTTCACTCTAAGAAATGAATAGATCTATAGAAGATTCAACCATCTTTTCTTCTCTTGCCTCCATCTCAATCCTTTAACTACATTAAATCTCCAATTTCCCAATACAACTTGTCTCCACTTCTTGGAACTATCTCAATTTATTGCAACCCTTGTCCATGTTTTTCAATATCTCAATCCTCAGGGGTTCTCTCTACAATTGATCTGTTGTTCCTACATTGCAGAGATGATTAGTTAAGTTATTGTTCATTATAGCATTAGGATAACAATGACCATAGATCATTTTGATCAAAATCACCTGTGCTTCCCCAAGTGGAGCTGACTTGGGTAAAGCATTCATCATGGTGTTATAATATTTGGAACAATTCCCATATCATTCATTTCAGTAGGAAGAAAATTAACTTTGGATTAGTCACCATAACAATTAAGACCATTCATTAGAAAATTGAATATTAAACCTTAGTTTTTATCTGTAAAAGCACTACTACTAAGTGCAACAATCTTTAGTTTGTTGATGAATGGTCTTGCTTGTGATGATGTATATAGAATTTTTTTAGTAATTCAGGTTGAACTAAAGAAGCATAAAAGTTCGTGGAAAAAAAGTCATGTATTAATTTATCTCAAGAAATTAGGCAAAGTAAATAAGTCCTCAATTTCATTAATTGGCTGGCATTGTTTATGCCCCATATTGACTATCTTGATTTGGTTACATACTAGTCTTTGTTACTAACTACCATATTTCCATTAGTGAATGGATACTATAAGATGATTTGAAGTATCATTCTCTCTGGCTGAGACATCTAATTCTAGGAATAGCCAATCTGTATTGTCATTGAAAAGAAGGCACTGGAAAATTGGATTACTGTTATACTTGCTATTATACAGAAGAAAAAACACTAAATCTTTTATATGCCATTTTAATAATTTAATTTAAAGTCTCCATTGGCTTCTTTAAGAAAAACTGATTAACTAGCCAGTTTACTGCCTATCAAAGGTTTCTGTAGAGTTTAGAATGGCGATTTGGATCGAAAGACTAAATACTTTGGTGGTTGAGCTCCATTGGTTGTGGTCGTTCAGACCTTCAACCTCCCAGACCTTTTCTCCTTACTAGTCAAGGTACTTGAAGTCAATAAATTGTTTTTGAACCCTCTAACTTCCTCTCCTTATCAGTTGATTCCTAGACCTAAACATATAAATTCCAAATGGGTAGTGTTACAAATTCAATTTCCTCTTCTTATCACTTGACGTCTTGGACCTAATGAGCCGAGCTTAACCGCCATATAATTTCCAGGGGTAGGAAAAAAAATATTACAATTCAAACCTAAGACTTTCTGCTCGGAAGGTTACAGCTTACCAATTCCCTTATCACCTCATGCATATACAAAAATAATGTGTATAAATAAACCAGATCCAATTCTAGATCTGCGTAAAGAAAACTAAACCTATTAAAAAAATTCTAAATAAGACCCATTCTCTGTAAGTAATTACAGTCCAGCAACAGCAGCACAAAACCAACTAATCTTACATTTTTGTACAAAATACACAAGAGACCATAGATCTACAATTGTGCTGATGATTACACAAACCTAATAAAAATAATGAATTTTCTAGACCCTTAAAACCCTGAAAACCCAAAAAAAAATGAAATAAAATTACTAGCCATGGAGCCTAAACAATTTCAATGTACAAAGTGCCTTGTGCTAGTGCGATGAAGCCAATGCATAATAACAGTCCTTTGGGCATGTCTGGGAAAGGGGGTTGCATTCCCTATTCCCAAAATAACACCAAATAACTGGTAGAAGAATTCCTTCATCAAATATATGGCTGATGAAAAAAAAATCATAGCTACTAACTAAAGACAAAATGAAAGGTAGGTCAATAATAGACTGTATTTGGACCTCCAATAACCTAGTTGTGAGAAAGCTTCTGGGTATATGACTTTACAGATGTCCTCTGTTGTATGTAAATAATCCAAAATATCAATGAGCATCACACCAACTTATATAAGTGCCAACCCAATGTATACCCACTTAGTATGTAGCTGAAGATGAGGACAACATAAATGAACAATTACTGTGAAGTTGTGAGCATCTCATGCACAAAATTGAGAAAGCTTCTGGGTATATGACTTTACAGATGTCCTCTGTTGTATGTAAATAATCCAGAATATCAATAAGCATCACACCAACTTATATCAGTGCCAACCCAATGTATACCCACTTAGTATGTAGCTGAAGATGAGGACAACAGAAATGAACAATTACTATGAAGTTGTGAACATCTCATGCACAAAATTGTAGTCAATTAAGTCTAAAAGAAATGGAGTGAACTTTTCCTTACAATTTTCAGTGAAGTAGGGCATTTGTTAAAGAGTATTCTCCATTAAATTTCACTGCAAATTCAATATCGTTGAGACTTGAGTTTTATTAAATCAGACAATTAAACCACACTTTACGGTTTGTGAAGGTATACTTTGTGATCATTAAACAGTTTCCTGTACCATAAGAAGACGACTGCACAAGAATGAATTCAAGGCTCGATCCTTTAGGGTGATTGTTTTAGCATACATATTAATGCTTCATAAATTTGGATGTAGATATTGGCTTTCAAATGGAATAAATACTTTTGTTGGAAGCTTCAAACATTATCAGGTTGTCCATCCACCACAATCTTGAATGCACCATATGCTTGTTCATGGTCTCCTCTTGCTAAAAGCAATTGACCTTTTCCAACCCAAGTCGATGGCTCAAGCTTATCAATTCTACAAGCCTTAATCGTCTGTTGAAATCTAGAGTGTCCCCAAATGGGAGAGTGGGGCCAGCAACAACATTATATTTAGCAGCCATATTGGAGTATCTGACAAATGAGAGTAGAGATCTCAAGGTGAAGTGCATCACTCCAAGGCATCTCCAACTTGCTATTCGAGGAGATGAAGAGCTACACTTTGATCAAGGGTACCATAGCAGGTGGAGGTGTCATCCCTCACATTCACAAGTCGCTTATTAACAAATCTACCAAGAAAGATTAGCTTTTAATTTTTTTTACTTTAGGTAGTGATTAACTTCTCAACTTAGGGTATAAACTATAAAGTGAATGTATTGCTCATGTAAATAACTAGAAATCGAATTGTTTGCAGAAATGTGAATTGATTGTACTTATTTCAGTGACATGAAAGAAACAATCATATTTCTTGAAATCGGTCTGTTCAGGTAGTTTATAATATTATATGAAGTCGATTCAAAATTATCCTAACTGTTACAATTCACTTGAAGTTTGATATTCTCAAGGTATTGACTAATATCCATACACACACTTTTGAAACAAAACAACAAACTTAAGATGATGCTCTTTTAATGACTAATGATGGGAAAATAACTTCATAGGTTTGGAATAATTCTCAAATATTGACTCATGGAAAGAAATGAAACTGCTTTTCTGAAACAAATGAAATATGATTTTCTTGCTTTTCTTTTTTCAGTTCGTTAATAGTAAGAAGGTAAATTTACAATGAAACTAGCCCTTGTAAATTCAAAAAGACAAAGGAAGACTATTAAACAAATTGCCTTCTAGTGTGCTTTTGGGAATTAAAGCGTCACATTAGAGAAGCAAATCTCAGAAGCAGCCATGATTACTTTTAATAGAGAAAAACCAAATGAAATTGGCCAAAAACAAATTCTTAGGAAACAATCCTGCTACTCTGGCAATGTCTTCATTTTAAGTGCTGAATCTAACTATTGTGTACTTGTCAGAAGCAATATAATCTGCCGTGCTATCCTATAAAACCTTTTCCATTTCTATGTGATGCCACTACATGACACCTTTGACTGCCCTTAAAAGTGACAGTGCAATGGTATTTAGGCTACTTTCCAAATCATTGCAAACTGGAAATAGTAGAAGCATTTTAACTGAACATCGAATTCATTTAGGTCAAAAATTAATTTGCTTGTGATTGTTTTCAATTGTCACTTTTGATGTCGAATGGTTTTCTGTTGTGATTCAGGATGTGATCAGAAACACGGCACGATGTTGGATCAAACACCTAATCATTGTTACTTGCTGAAGGTTGTGATTATGTTTGTCCTTTCCGTATACAATATCTCAATAGTTATATATACATATTTCTGAAACTACCTACCTTGTTTCAACTGCGATTCACATTTCTATATTTGCCCTCAGACAAGAAAATTACTTTAAAGCAATTATTATATCATACACCCAGCAATTGTGAGACACAGGGTCAATAATGCTTAGGAAAATATATAAAACTATCGGCGTATTCCTTGCAGCTCCCTTGACTGCAAGTGCTAGTTGATAGTTTATCTTGTGAGTAGATAACTATTTAATCATGGAAAAACAATGTGTTTCAAAAGAAATCAATATGATAAAATCTTGAACTGATGTTTAAAGAAAAATAAATAAATAAAAATAAAAGGATAGAAAGAATCGCATGCCAGCGCATGCGCAACATGGAGGAGAACGTGGAAGAGAAAATTGAGGGTTTATGAGAGATTTTTGGAATCTTCATCTTGGGATTTTTGGAGTTTTTATTGATTTTTTTGAAGGCCAGAGGCAGAGGAAATTCACACACAATAAAAATTAAAACATAAAAATATTTTTCAACACACAGAGCTACTGCTCGTAAAAATTTTCACCTGCTTACATTCACATTAATTGTCTTAAAACATAAAATTACATATGCATATACATATAGGTAAAAATCACGTGAAAGAATTTCACGGAAGAGAGGGCCCGACATAAAAATTCATTACAACTACCTAACTACCTTTTCCCGGTCAAAACACATTTAATAAAATGCCCTTACAATAATATTATAACATAAATATTAATTCTTTTGTATCTCGATATTTCCTTTGGCGGTGGCGGCTATCTCCATAGTTCCCCGCGGTATTGCAATGGGTTAAACCCATATTGCGATATTGCGGGCAGCGGTTAGTAAACTGTGCGGTGAACAATGGTAAATGGCAGGCGGTTAGAATAAAACAAAAGATTACGGAAGTCTCCCGCGGTATCGCAATGGCTATTTTATTGATTGCGATATAGCGGGCAAAGGTTGGCGGGGACTGTTGCAGTTAGGGTTTAACTTCCAACACTCCCCCTTAAACATAACTGCACTGTCCACCATGCCCAATCTGTTTCTTTGAAAAATGAAATTATCTCTACCCAGCAGCTTTGTAAAAATATCTGCACTCTGCTCTTCTGATCTGCAAAATTCTAAAAATATATCACCATTGTTAATTAATTCTCTGATGAAATGATACCTGGTATCAATATGCTTGCTTCTCTTATGAAAGACTGGATTTTTTGAGAGAGCAATGACTGAATTATTATCACAGCAAATTTGTGTTCCCTATATTTGTTCATTTTGCAATTCTTTCAAAATTCTTCTCATCCAGATTGCCTGACATGCTGCACTTGTGGCTGCCACATATTCTGCTTCAGCTGATGAAAGACAGACTATTGGCTGCTTCTTTGAAGACCATGAGACAACTCCAGTCCCAAAATTAAATACATAACCCGACGTGCTTTTTCTGTCATCAATGCTGCCAGCACAGTCACTGTATGTGTATCCTATGAGTTTGAACTCGTCTGAACTTGAATACTTAATGCCAAAATTTCTTGTTCCACTTACATACCTTAAAATTCTTTTCCCAGCTTTCCAATGGGTGTCTTTTGGTGTTTCCATAAACCTGGAAATCAAACTTACTCCATACATAATGTCTGGCCTTGTGGCTGTGAGATACATGAGACTTCCAACAAGCCTCTTAAACAAAGTTGGATCAACATTAGACCCTCTATCATCCTTGCTTAGTTTCAGACCTGTCACTATAGGTGTTGGTGCTGGTTTGCACTTCATCATATTAAACCTTTTCAAAATGTCATTTGCATATTTTGACTGTGAAATAAAAATACCATTTTCATTTTGATTCACTTCAATACCTAAAAAATACTTCATCAGACCTAAGTCTGTCATTTCAAATTCTTTCTTCATGTCTGCCTTGAACAGATCAACTGAAAAATTGCCAGTGAAAATTAAATCATCTACATATAAGCAAACTATCAGTATTTCACCTTCTTCATTCATTTTTGTATACAGTGTGGGCTCACTGCTACATCTATTAAATCCATTCAACGAAAGGTAACTATCTATTCTGCTGTACCAAGCTCTTGGGGCTTGCTTCAATCCATACAATATCTTTTTCAATTTGTAAACTTTGTCTTCTTGACCCTGAATTTCATACCTAGTTGGCTGATCCACATAAACTTCTTCTTCTAAATAACCATTTAAAAAAGCTGACTTTACATCCATTTGAAATACAGACCACTTATTCTGAGCTGCTAATGCTAAAATCATTCTTATAGTATCCAATCGCACTACAGGTACAAATGTTTCATTGTAATCAATTCCAGGCTGTTGTGAATAGCCCTTTACAACCAATCTTGCTTTAAGCTTCCGAACTTCATCTTTTTCATTCAATTTGGTTTTATAAATCCATTTCACTCCAATAACATCTTTGTCTTTTGGAAGACTGACTAGTTCCCATGTCTGATTCTTTTCAATTGCTTCAATCTCTTCATCTATAGCACTTACCCATTTATTATCTTTGACTGCATCTTCAAAATGAACTGGATCTTCTATTTGAGAATAAAATGCAAAAAGAGAAATCTGATTTGAATTATTTTCACCTTCATTTTGTTCATATATATCTCTTATGCTTTTGATTTTTTGTCTTCTCAGACTTGCCAAAGTAGGATTTGACATATCACTTGAACTTGTGGAATGTGGACCTGATGGTCCTGCTGTAGATGGTGTTTGTTGTCCTCTTGTTGGACTGCTTCCTTGAATGCATGAGGCTGTTCTTACAATCGATGCTGGTGTCACTTGTGGACTACTTTGTTGAGCTTGAATGGGAGTGGTAGGAGTCACAATAGCTGGAATATTTGTTGATGCTGAAACTTCATTCTCCTCTTGAGGTATACTAGCTGAAATATTTACTGTCTTCTCTATACTTCCATCGCATGCTTCATCTTCTACAAATTGTACATCTCTGCTGATTATAACTTTCTTTGTTGTTGGATTATAGAGCTTATAAGCTTTGGATTCTTCACTGTATCCAACAAATATACATTTTTCTCCTTTGTTATCTAGCTTCCTTCTCAATTCATCAGGCACATGTGCATATGCTACACATCCAAATACTCTCATGTGAGTAACATTGTGTTTTCTTCCTGTCCATGCTTCTTCAGGTACCATATTCATGACACTTTTTGTTGGACACCTATTCATTATATAGGCTGCACAAGATATTGCTTCTGCCCAATATTTATTTGACAAATGTTTGGCTTTCAACATGCTTCTAGCCATTTCTATGATTGTTCTGTTTTTCCTTTCAGCTACTCCATTTTGTTGAGGTGTGTATCTAGTTGTGAATTGCTTGTGAATTCCATGATCTTTGCAAAAATTAAAAAATTCTCTTGAAATATATTCACCACCTCTATCTGTTCTCAACACTTTGATATAATAACCACTTTGGTTTTCAACTAAATTCTTGAACTGACGAAACAGATCAAACACTTCATTTTTCTGCTTTAGAAAGTAAACCCATGTTTTTCTTGAATAATCATTAATGAATGTCAAAAAATAAAAACTACCACCTATTGAAGGTGTTTGCATAGGTCCACACAAATCTGAATGTATAATTTCCAAAGGGGCTTTTGCTCTAGTTGACTTTCCTGCTGGAAATGATTCTCTGTGTTGTTTTCCTAAATTGCACCCTTCACATACCCTTTCTGGTTTTTCTATTAAAGGTAGTCCTTTGACCATGCCTTTCCTATGAAGTAAATTTAAACCTCCAAAGTTGAGATGCCCAAATCTCAGGTGCCATAACCAGTTTTCATCTTTTATCTCAGCTTGAAAGATTGTCTGCACTACTGCTGTAGTTTCTTCTCTACCCACTTGTGAATTCATTAAATGTTGTGCTTGAGCATAATTTATATTCAAATCTGGCCTTATCTTTAAGGGAAACATTCTGTTGTTTGTCATTCTGACTTTTGCAATAAGCTGATTGCTTGGGTATTTGTCTAAAATTGTGCACAAACCATTCTTGAAGGTTACTCTATACCCTTTTTGAACCAGTTGCCCTCCACTCATTAAGTTATGTTTCAGACCAGACACAAAATACACATATGAAATATATTTTTCTCCCCCTGTTTAGTTAGAATATTGACATCTCCTTTTCCTTTGACTGACACTTTGTTGTCATTACCCAATGTAACATCAGACTTTACATTCTCATTTAAACTTGAAAACATTTCTAGACTCCCTGTCATATGATTGCTACAGCCTGAATCTAAAAACCATACATCTTTTTCATTTTCTTGAGCAACATTACAAGCTAAAAACATTGTGCTCTTATCTGAATTCTGATTTTGACCTTCTCTTGAAAAATTTGTATTTTGTCTATTATTATCATACTGCTTCTTTCTACAGTCATTCATATAATGCCCATATTTTTTAAAATAGTGACATTGGACTTGAGATTTATCATACCTTTGATTTTGTGACTGATTCTGTGATGGGTTTTGGCTTGAGCCTTGATTGCTACCTCTTCCACTTGAATTTGATAGACTGTATCTTTCACCTCTGTAAGAGTTTCTTCCTCTTCCTCTTGATATACCTCTGCTTCTTCCTTGACTGACTGAAGCCTGAGTTTTGAAAGCATGCTCCAATGATGTATCTGCTGACCTTTTCAGCCTGTGTTCATGAGAAATTAGAGATGCATACAGCTCATCAACTAAGAACTGTGAAAGATTCTTTGTCTCCTCTATAGCAACTACAACCAGGCAAACTCCTTAAAATCTTTTCAACAACTCTGGTATCTTCCAGATTTTCTCCATGAGACCTAATTTGATTAACCACCCCAATGACTTGGGTGCAGAATGAATCTACAGATTCATTGTCCTTCATACATATTGTTTCAAAATCTCTTCTCAGCATTTGTAGCTTTGCTGTTTTAACTTTTGCCATGCCTTGATAGGCTGTTTGAAGTATGTCCCATGCTTGTTTGGACTTTGTTGCTGCTGAAATCCTTGGAAAAATACTCTCATGTACAGCTTGAAATAGATGAAATAAAGTCTTTGAGTCTTTCTTCCTTTTGTCTTTTAATAAGTCTTTCTCTGCTTGAGTTAAAGCATTGTATGCTACTGCATTTGCTGGCTCTACAAATCCATTCTCTACTAAATCCCATATATTTTGTGAGCTAAATAGTGCTTTCATGGTAATTGACCAGTACTCATAATTCTTCCCATTAAACTGTGGAATTTGTGGGTTTGTCAAGCTTGTGCTTGCTGCCATTTTTGAAATTTACCCAGATAATCTGCTTTGATAAAATTAACTCTGATAATCGAACCTGTTCTGATACCACGTGAAGGCCAGAGGCAGAGGAAATTCACACACAGTAAAAATTAAAACATAAAAATATTTTTCAACACATAGAGCTGCTGCTCGTAAAATTTTTCACCTGCTCACATTCACATTAATTGTCTTAAAACATAAAATTACATATGCATATACATATAGGTAAAAATCACGTGAAAGAATTTCACGGAAGAGAGGGCCCGACATAAAAATTCATTACAACTACCTAACTACCTTTTCCCGGTCAAAACGCATTTAATAAAATGCCCTTACAATAATATTATAACATAAATATTAATTCTTTCGTATCCCGATATTTCCTTTGGCGGTGGCGGCTATCTCCATAGTTCCCCGCGGTATCGCAATGGGTTAAACCCATATTGCGATATTGCGGGCAGCGGTTAGTAAACTGCGTGGTGAACAACGGTAAACGGCAGGCGGTTAAAATAAAACAAAATATTACGGAAGTCTCCCGCGGTATCGCAATGGCTATTTTATTGATTGCAATATAGCGGGCAAAGGTTGGCGGGGACTATTGTAGTTAGGGTTTAACTTCCAACATTTTTTGGACGGGGGGTTGAGGACTTAGCCAGTTTTCCATAAGTAATTTGGTGGGGAGAGAGGGAACAAAAGAAGAATTCACAGTTTCGAGCATTGGACATGGAGGGTTCAGTCTGATCTGCTAATCATCTTCTGCATGCCTGATCAAGTCTTAGTCACTGTTGTAGTTCGGCGGTGGGGAAAAAAGAAGGAAAAGAAGAAGGACTTCCAAGGAAGTGAAGAAGAACCTTGCCAGCCGCTACCAGGAGAAACTTAGTGGGAGAGGTGGAAGAAGGCTTCGTACCACACAATTTCAAGGAATCGGGTTACAGATGAGTATTTGTTCTTAAATACTATTGTGTGGATTGTCTGGTGATATAATTGTTCTATTTGTTTGAATGATCAAAATAATCAGTGTAAATCTTCTATCCCTTGCATTCATTGAACCTGTCTTTGTTGGCTAAATGCTTTTGCTAGAAAGTTTCTGAAGCTAAATCGATGTGTCCTGTTGCGCGCCCTTTTCTTCATACTTGGGATGCTGGACATATCGGTCTTGAGTTTTTTCTTTGCATGCAACCTGAAGCAATTTCTGGAAGTTTAACTCTGCCTATACATTTATATTCCCTATTGACCTGACCACTTGCGGCATCCACAAATCCTTTTTTGAGTAAATATATTCTACAACCTTTGCCTTCGATGAATATATTCTGTTGACAGCCATCAAATTTCATTGTTTCGCCCCTCCTCACTGTCTAGCTTTTGTCTTGTTCTGTTCCTTGATCTCCAGGATAATCCTCTTATGGGCTCCTTTTTTTTATCTACAGCTTTTATACTTATTTCTATCAGCATCCATGCTTTCCCTTCTCGCTGTGAGGATGGTTACCATCAATCAGTGTTGCTTCTTGATCAACCTTTTAGGAATGTTGACATCTCCTTTGAACAGTATGAGGTGTGATTTTGTTGCATGTGTGCTATACACTATGCTGGTGATTTTGATCTCAGTTGACAGTTATTTCCTTGTATGGTGCTATGACTCTCTGTATTGCGATTTTCTCTCATAAGCCATAGTCATGTAGAGTGCTGTATGCTGATTTGGTTCCTCCCTCTTCTTGTGATTTATGTCCAATTAATGACCATACGGAGTGTACATTTTGAGGTGGAATGCGTAGTGGGTGAATGAAATAGGCGTTGCAAATGTGCTGCCACTTTAATCTTATATTTTTTATGCATTTGTCAATCAGCCTAACCTTTACACCACCCTCTAACTCTCTACGACACCCTTTTCCTTTCCTGGTACCCTCAACACAGCGTATGCAGCGTTTCCTCCTTCTGTGGCAATTCTTTAGCATTAATCTGCACATCCTATACTCATTCTTATAGTGGCAGGCTTTCCCAACTGACACCATGGAATCTCACTGGTGGTGTTGTAATCCTCCTTGCTATCACGCACTTTCTATTCTCTCTCCTTGCATCTCTCCTCTTTGGTACGCTACTACAGCACAAAATGGGCAACCTTAAGCATTCTTATTTATTCAGGGCTTAGGTACTTATGTCTGTCCATCCTTTCTGTGTAGGAGTTCTGATTGGTAAGTTGATGGTTGTAACATTTTAAGGATATCAATCTTTGATGCTCTTCATTTTGAAGAAAATAAGTTAAATGATTAAGCCTTTAATGAATATGGTCTATGGGCAGATGTTTATACTTTCGCTATATAAGCTTGTGATTTGAATTACCCGCAATATGCTTATGACTTGGTTCTCTCTAGGATCGATGCATCTTAAAACTTGGGTATCAAATTTTATATTCTTAGTGAGTAGGGTGAGTGACTAATTAGTACATTCTGAGGTAAAGGATTTACAAGTATATGGCTATTCTTTTGGTGTAGATAAATCTATTATTCAATTCATTACTATAATTACGTTATGAGAAGGGATAGTTCCGCTTATTGAATATTGATGCTTTTAGTCTTGAGAACTTCTTATAGGTGGAGTGAATTGTGAGGTAGGTCACATATTTTATTTAAACTTTATAATTGGAAATAATATATTATAACTGTATTTATACTGCATAGAGATATTTATATTATCATTATAGTAAAGGATGTTCATGTTAAGTAAGTCAAGTGATTGCTTCGTGAATAGATTCATTTAATCTTTTATGAAATTAATGGCATCAATTCTTAACCCTGCAGATAATATTAAGTCTCTAATTGGATGGTAGCAAAATTTGTTATATGTGGCATTCCATAGTGGAAGGGTTATATTTAAGAAAATAATTGATTTCTTGGTTAAGTAGATATATGTAAAAGTTGAAGAATAGAATACCTTGAATCACAAAATGAATGCATGTTATCTCGTGAACTATTTGTTAGTTGTTGATAGGGTAGTTGTGCTAAACATGAAGTATATAAGTAGAATTAAAATAAGTCTATTTAGTTTCTTTAATGATATGGATGATTTCTTAAGGAGTGGAAAGACAAATTGGTAATTCGATGGTTTAAATGTCCTCTACAGTTTATTGTTTTGCTTAGTGAAAGGTGTCTGAGTGTGATAAGATATGTATTATAGAAAATATGATTATTTAACTTCTTTAATTAATAGCTAAGGCGTCAGAACACAATTAATTGTATACTATTCCTTGTGATGGGTTCATGGATTGATTTTGTGCAATTAAGGGATGATTTTAATGGTTTTGTTTCTTTTAGTCAATAGTCTTGCTCTCAGATTGTTTTGATATGGGGACTTTAGTGCAATTCTTGGTTGTGAAATGTTATGCTTCTTTACTGAATGCGATCTTTCCACTTTGAATTTATACTCCATTGTTGGACCTTCGTACTTAGTTATGTTATCCTCCATTAGGAGTTGAGATTATTTGGTCATTAGGCTTCTAGAGGTGAGGGTAATTTTTGTTTCATAATGATTCTTCATTGATTTGATCTGTGTCAAGTTTTTTATCGTAATTGTGATTGTGAGTTTAAGTATTTGTTGTACCTGATTTCATGGGCAATTATGTATGTGGCTATTGGCAAGATGGTATATGCCTTGCGTGTGTTTCAGTTTTGAGTTTTAGTGCTTTGCAAGTCTTGGTACAACCCCTTATTTTTTGGTTTATATTTTGGGTCTCTAGGGAGAGTGGCTCTTTGTGGGGGCCAGCGCTTCAAATAGGAGGAAGGGCATAGGATAACCCACGTAAGAGTTAGATTAACAAGTGAAAACCTAATAATAGAACTTAAGGGATGGGTAGTAATAAAATTAATAAGATAAATATGGATGCCTCGTCTATCCATTAGGGCTTTCACAAACTAATGGTGGACTAAGAAGGTTGTTGTTGGAAAGGTCATTGCCTCGTCCTCATGAGAGGTTAACAACTCTGCATGAGTCACCCTATGGGGCCGACACCTCAAGCAAGAGGAAGGGCTAGGATAACCGTAGATGAGGGTCGGCACCTCAGGCAGTCAGGAGAAGCTGACGCCTAGAGGAAGGGCAAGGATAACCCATGTAGGACTATACGATGACACTCTCCCCTAGCACCCCTTATGATTATTTATCTTTGCAAGCCTTTGGAAGTTGTCTATTGTTATGTTTTGGTTTTGTTGTTGTAATATTTAGGAAGCGATTTATTGTTATGTTTTTGAAAGTGGTTGATTGTTATTATAGCAATTTATTGATGTTTAGATATTTGATTTCTTGTTACTATGTTTCTTAATGTGGTTTATCACTATTATGAAGTGATTCATAGTCATCATGTTTGGATGTCATGTTTCTGATCATGGTTTATTTGATGTTGTGACTATTCTTGGGTTTCATGTTACTCTTGTATGACGTTGAGTCTTGTGATTCCCATTTTGGATGTTCTTTGTTGAGGTCTCCTTCTTGTCAGCTCCTTAGCATGGGGGGTGGGTCTTCGGACCCACATGGTCGAATGGAATGTGCTAAGCACCCATTGGGGTCCCTAGTCGAGGATCGAGAGGTGTGGATTGGTGTCATTTGTGGAAACTCCAGAATTGATTCCTTCTTGGAGCCAGTTATGATATTTTGTATTTTGTTGCTCTATAGTATCATTCTATCTTTTTTTTTTATTCCCATTCATGTTGGGGAACACTATTATATCATCGTTACTCTTGAGCATTGTAATGAAATGTAATAATAACCTTGTGCGGCTTTTGATCCATGGCAGTTGTTATTTGATATGTGGTATTTGTGGAAACATGTTCCTTGAGTTTATATGATGATATAAAGTTTATCATTATGAGTTTTGAGGTAATTATATATATATGTATGTTGTATTTATGTACGTGAATGGTTTCTTGTTATTTTTTTATCATGTATGTGTTACATTTGTAAATGTTTAATTTTTTATGGATTATATCTTTGGTTTTCATTCTTTATCACCATTGTATAGATTTATGTTTTGTAATGACTCCTCGTGTACCCCAAGGGACGTAAGTGTTAATGGATTTGTTTAATTAAGTTTCACGACTCATGACTTAATGTGCATCTCATGTATGTTTAGATTTACTTTAAAAAAAATATTGTGAAGTAATTATTTTTTAGTTGTCCTTTGGGGTTCGCATGACGGAGTGTTATAGATAAACTCTATATAGCAACTTAATCAACTAAATTATGTCATCATTGGAGCTAATGATTAAACAAAATAGTCTCATGAAAGAAATTATCTATTTTTAAAGCTATCAATTCTCTTCATATTTTTGTTGATTCATTCTTTCTAGTTAGGTGTTTCTTTTCAATTAATTGTGATATTAATGAATACATATTTTGTTTTTAACTATATCAAGAAGCCTCAAATTAATATTTTTTCATAAAATAAATAAAGTACAACAAAAAAATATATGTGGATTCAAAAAATTATATATGGATTTGAAACATCACAACGTATTTTAATTCTATTATTATATTATGAAAGAACAATTAAAAATGATGATATTAGTAAAATAACATGCTTCACTACTAAAATTGCAATAAAGGATAGAAATTTAGAACACTTATTTTATACATAAAAGTGATAAAATATGTATAGGAAATCCATATAACATCCCAAATCTATCTAAAGATAAGTTACAATTAAATCTATAAGCATAGATGAATTGTAGTAACAAAGAAATTATTACAATAGAACAAATCTAGTAGTACCATCTTATTTTGTGACCTACTAGAAGTATAGACTAAAGAAAGAAATCCATTTCTAGATGATGAAAAAACTTTATTTTTTTAGACTTCCACTGAATCAACAAAAAACTTAAATATTTGATGCTTGATCTCCTTGTGGCAATATGTAAATACATCACCAAATATATAAAAGAATTGTACTCCTCTAGCACTATTAAGACATATCTTCTCCCAATCAAGCAAAACATTATTTGGTTTCAAAAGTTCCCTTGTCATTTCCTTCAATAATTTAGTATTGAGTTTGATTATTTGATTTAATGCCTCTCCCTCCAAGCAATGATGATCTCAATATCATGTAGGAAGAAATGGCTAATGTATTTTTTCCATGGAGCTTCTCATCCTTCATTAACATTAGAAATATGTTAGTAGTATTGAAAATAATCTTTAAATAAATATTTATAGTAAAATAAAAATCTTATAAAATTACTTTAAAATATTATATGAATTAAGACATAATTATATCATTATATTATACACTATTCGAGAGAAATCTATGTATTTTCTTGGTTAATTCTATTCAAGTTCTTTGATGAAATGAAATATTATTTTACATTATTCATGCATTAAATAATAGAGCAATAGGTTGTAGAATATTATAGGAAATAAAGAACTTTAAGTATCTCTTTGTTAACTTGAAAAATTACCTTGAGAGGTTTTTCATCTCCAACTTGTACTCAAATTGAAGTATATGGTGGTCACCCTTGTGTCATACTGCGCCTCCTATGCAGGAAAATCCTCCTTTATTGTGAGTACGATCACATTTACTGCAGTTTATTTTTTTAATATGCCTTCAACCGGTTCTAACCCAGTAGTTCTTGTTGGTGTTAGCGGTTCGATAGCGATAATCAATGGCTCCTCCTGCGAACAAGAGTCCCTAAAAATTTGTTTCAAAAGTCTTTCACGAGGTAAGTGTCCTAATTCACCAGCTGATGTGTTTTTTCCTTTACCAAAATTTGATTCTACCTATCAATGGCTTGAACAATACACCCTTGTTGGGTATTTTGTTGGAAGAACTCCCCCTGAAAGTGTGCTTAAAGATTGGGTTAGCAAGGCTTGGGCCCCTCATGGGGTCTGCCTTGATATGGTCCAAATCTTGACCAAGGGTTTCTTTTTGTTCCAATTTGCAGAGGTCAATCATGTTCAGGCCATCTTAAGCCATGGGCCCTAGTATGTCCGGTCCTCTCTATTAGTTTTCTAGGCATGGAATCACAACTTTTCTATCTCAGATGACACCAAGTTGCGGGTCCCAGTCTGGATTGAATTTCTTGGTCTTCTTTTGCCTTGTGTTCCTTTGTTGAATAGTATAGCCTCCTTGTTGGGGAGGGTTATCTGCATTGAGCCAGATAGGTTCTTCTAGGCCTGCCCCCAAAAGAGGGTTTATGTAGAAGTTGACCTTTCCAAAGATTTAAAAGACTCCATTGATATCCAAATTGGAGCTTTCTGCCACACCGAGAAGGTCACCTATTTCAATTTGCCCAACACGTGCTATAAGTGTCAGTCTGTGGACCATAAGATAAAGGATTTCCCTTTAGCAGTGCCTATTACACCTTCTCTGCCATGAGATGCTAAAAGGCCTCATTCGATGGCTACATCTGCCGCCAAACTTGAGGCGAAATGGACTACGGTTATGAATCAAAAGAATAAGTCCACTAGTTTCAGGATGGGTCCTATGACCTATGAACCAATGAAAGATGTTTCAAACCCTTCTATGAAGGGGAAAGAAGCTCCGATTGGGGCCGATTATGTCTCTCATCAGCCCAAGCCAAAGGCTACACCTCGGGTGGCTGCTATCATGTTAACATAGCCGAATGTGGCTTCACAGCCAAATGTGGCTTCATAGCTGAATGTGGTTGCACAGTCGAATGTTGCTTCTCCTATAATAGGAGCTCACAGGTGTTCTCGCAGGCCCTCCCCCCTAGGGAAGAAGTGGACTATGTCCAAGAAAAGTGGAGGATGTCCTCCCCATCCATCTAGATTAGATCAGTTCTACCAGAATTTTTACAGAATCGTTTCTCTTCTCTCAATGAAGAGGAATTAGATTTCAATAATATGGAGGAGTTTCATTCATGAAGTTCCTCTCATGGAATGTTCAAGGTCTGACAGACCTCTCCAGAAAGTATTCTATCAGGGATACCTTGTGTAAGTACTCTGGTGTTGAAGTGCTTTGTCTCTAGGAAGTTAAAATCTTTGGTTTCTTGCTTATTGTGGCTTGTTACTCTATTTGGCTAGCCAGTCGAATGTTCTGTACTACCCATGATGTTGGGCGTGGTGGAGTTGTCACCCTTTTGGCCCCACGATGGCATTCTTCTGTGGTCAATCATGGGTCTAATCCCACTCATCGACTTGTTTGCATCCTTCTCAACATTGATAATCATTCTTTTGGGATTATTAATGTCTATGCTTCTAATGATGTTGTGGAATGCTCTTTGCTCTGGTGTTGGATTGTTGATTCTTTACCAGTTGCTACCTAGTTACTCTATGGGGATTTCAATATGGTAGAAATGGCATCTCACAAAGATGGAACTCTGCCATTCAGATAGAAAGCTCAGGAATGAGAGGCATGGTTTTACATGCGTAATAAATTGGGGCTTTTTATCCCAATATTGGTTGCCACCATTTTTATTCTCTTTGGCACACTTGGTGCAATTTCTGTGCTGATGCTGACATAATATTTAAGCACCTTAATCGGGCCATGATCTCGATGCAATCTTTTTTCTCCTTTGATAGCTCCTCTCTCTCGGTTAAGCTGTTAGTGGATGTCACCTTGTCAGATCATTTCCCCATTTCCTTTTGCATTGAATGGGAGACTCGATAGCCTAGCACATGTAAAACTCAATTTTTTTTAAACACATCTTTACTTTGCCATAAGCCTACCTTGGCCCACATTCGCAGAGTTTGGAATTTGGAGTGCATGCCAGCTCATCATATAGGCTGGATTTTTTGGTGGAATGAGGCTATCATCCGCACGGCTAGATTTTTGCACATTTATGGGTGTTAGCTAAAAATTTTTCACTGGAAATCTTATGAGGCTACCACCGTTGACCTCTATGCTACCTCTGAGGCTTTGGCAGCCAGCCCATTTTCCCCCTCTCTACAAGTCAGGGTGGTGGAGCTAAGGCACACAAAAAAAAATGTTGACAACTATGCTGCTTGAGGAGCACAAATCAAAGCTTGGTTGCACTGGCTAAAAGTTGGTGATCATGCCTCCAAAGAGTTTTTCTTGGCTGTGCGTGCCAGGCACACATCCACGAGCATTAAAAAAATTAAATATGGTACTCAAGTGCTCTCTGAGCTGCCTGACATTCTCCAGGCCTTTGTGCATCATTATGAGCAAGTTTTCACTGCGCAAGAAGTCATGCTTGTGTGACAGCAACCCCTTCGGGATTGCCTTGTTGTAGTGCGAAATAAGCTTTCTTTAGCTCAAATTTTTTTTTTGCGATCAACTTTTATCAGTTGATGATCTCAAAGAGGCTGTGTATTCCATGGCTAATGATAGCTCGAGAATTGATGGATTCCCTTGTGAATTCTACAAAGCCATGTGGGACGATATTGGGCATGATCTGCATCAAGTTTACTTAGAAGCATTTCACTCTAATTCCCTAGGTAATTTAATTAATAAAGGTAACATGAAATTCAGACCTAAACCAAGTGACCCAGAAGACATTTGTAACTGGCGACCTATTACACTTCTTAATGTCTCCTACAAGATTATTGCCATGGCCTTGGCTCTAAAAATCTGACATCTTCTGCCTCAGATTGTGCGCCTAGAGCAAACTAGGTTTATCAAATCCATATTTATTATAGATAATATCATTGCCATCTGGGAAGGCATGGAATGGGCCAGGCACTCAAACCAGAAAGCTATGTTCATTAAGATTGACTTTTCCAAGGCTTATGATTAGATTGAATGGCTGTTTATTCTAGCTATGCTACAAGCCTTAGGCTTTGGGCCCAATTTAATCCAATCTATTTGAATTCTCTTTGTGGATGCCTCAGTTTGTATCACCATCAATGGTCACCAATCCTCTACCTTTTGACTCTTTCGTTCCATTAGGCAAGGCTGCCCACTAGCCCCCTCTTTATATGTGCTTGCAGCTGAGGGTTTTGGTTATCTTTTGGCCAATGTTGTTTCCCAGCGGCGAGTCAAGGGAATTTCTCTACCCAATTCTCAGGCTCAGCTTGTTAATGGCTATTTTGCTAATGACTCATTTCTGACCATTCTAGAAGATGAAGACTCTGTTGCGGTAGCTCTTAAATGTCTTGATACTTTTTGTCTTACCTACAGCTCTGCCATCTAGTGCCATAAAACTTTGTGTTACTAGCAATCTATCTTGCCCTCCCCGCCATGGCTGTTGTAGTAAGGTTGGAAATGGATTGGGCTTGGCGAAGGTTTTCAATTTTTGGGCATTCCCTTTTCTTTTCAGGCGTCTCCGGATGAGCTTTGGCAAGCCGTGCTCTCCAGAGTTGAGCATAAACTTACTTATTAGGTTACAAAGCCCCTTTCTTTAACAGGGAAATTCCAAGTGTGTTCCAAAATCCTAGCGGCCACCCATGTCTACTACTCTTCTTGCTAGGCCCCCCTCCAAAGCTGCCTATGGCAAGCTTGAGAAGCTGCTTCGTGATTTTCTCTGGGCCTCCTCTGAAACTCACAGAGGGTTTCATTGGGTGGCTTGGGAATTTTGTTGTCTTCCTAGAGATTTGGGAGGCCTTGGACTTCTTTCTACTCAATGGCAAAGGACTGCTCTATGTGTTAAATGGATTATTCATGCCCTTACTGGGAATGAGGCCTGGAAAATTCTTCTCAGGTATAGTATTCAATCTGGTTTCCCTATTCATAAACCTACCTGGAAGGGGATTAGCTTTCAAACCCTTCTGGTCATGTGAATGAACCAATCTAGATTGTTGGGACTTTTGTTGTCAAAAGTATCTAGCGAGCCTGGGAAATTGTCAAACCCTGGCTCTGCTGGGCTGGCTTTGGTGGCTGTCACTTAACCAGCATAATGTTTTGTGGTCGCCTCTTTTTGCTAGTAATGGTCAACCACTGGCTAAGTTGCTAGGGATTAAGGCGCTTAGATTCTACAAGAAGGGTATTCAAACCCTACATTAGATTTTCTCCAGACCCACCCTATGCATCATGTCGTGGGATGCTTTTCGTTCCTAGTACAGGCTTGAAAACTAGGATCGTGCTACTTATGATGGTCTAGTGAATGCCATTCTTGCTGAGATGTTTCATAAGGTTGGAATTTGTGGGATCAAACCTTGGTGGAAGGACTGTAAGTGGTTTCCAGACACCCGTTTCAAGAATTACAAACCTCGACTTGGTTATAAGTGGCTCTCACCACAATTTCCTATGATTCGGAGTTTCAACCAGAGGTGGCTTCTTCAATCTCCTGCTCATGTTTAGCGTAAAAAATTTGCTTCCACTTGGTCTACAAGTGTTGAGCCAAAGCTCGCCCACTTTGCTTGGTGTATTCTTTTCCAAGGCTTGTCTGTGGGCTCTCGGCTGGTTCACCTGGGGGTTTGGGACCCTCGCTGCCCTTTTTGTGGGCAAGCTAAGAATTTTAAGCATCTTTTCTAGTTTTGTCCCAGACCTCAGTAGATTTGGACTTGGATTTATAACTTTTTTTGGCCCTTCCGGCTAGAACCTTTCTCCTAGCACATGGTGTTGCTTGGAGATTCTCTCAGAATTCCTGCAAAATTCACCCAGCTCTGGCACACTTTTAGGGTGGAAATTCTTTTCAATATTTGGAAGGACATAAATGCTTGCATTTTTTCACACTTTCAAATGGATTTTCATATTTCTCTATATGCTAAAGCTATGATTTTCTCTAATTTTCTTTTATAGGTTCAAGTGCAAGCTAACAAAGTTGCACTTGAGGTTGCTCACCTCCAGGTTCTTTTGGATCACTAGGGCAATGCCCTTTATACTATTGCTTGGGTCCCTTCCTTGCCCACTTCTTCCCGCAGTTGGTCACCCTCCAGGGGCCAGTAGTAGACTGGCTCTGTGCGTCCCCATTCCCAACCCCCGCCTCAGCGAGATTCTTGCATCCCTCGGTGTAACCGTTCTCCTTCGTCGTGAGCTAATTAGGGATGGCTTGTTGGCGGTGCTTCAGGGAGCAGTGGTGGTAGTGGGTGGCCCTCTATAGATCCTCCTACTTTTGGGTCTGGGTGGCTAGGTTTTGATAAAGCATTCCCGCATATGGCGCTTGCTATCTCGCCTCAGCGTGAGGAAGAAGATAAAGAAAAAAAAGATGTTGATGATGGTTGGGGTCCTCCTCCTAACGTCACTCCAGACCCCGCTGATGTATGGGGGAGAAATTTGGATGACAGAGACCCTCTTGGCTCTGCTGGCACTGCTCTAGTTGCTTAATGGCCTTTTTTAGCTTTGTTATTCTAGACTTTTGGGCTTAGCCCACGTTATTTGTTAATTTTCTGGGCTTTTCCCATGTGACTCTTGGGGTGTGCCTCTCTACCACCTGCCCTTTTTTTGTGAATATGTATGTTTATATTTAATTAATGTAGATACTTGCCTATTCATCAAAAAAAAATTGAAGTATATTAAAATCCAATATTGCAAGCTCTGCTTTTCCGCCTTCCCGCCTCCCTCATGAGGAAGCTCATCCGCTTTCATCGTAAGAAAAAAAATATATTATTCTATTTCTCCGGAACAAAGAATTTTAAAAAGGTAGAGCAATAAAGGCATTTTCATCGGAAGCTCATCCGCTTTCATCGGGCAAGCAATGTCCATGATTTGACTGTGCACAGATCCAACCTCGTTATTAAAAGAGTCTTTTTTTAGGATGTTTAATTTACTGGAAAACACATAGTTTAAGGACCAAGACTTTTGGGTATGATAAAATCATCCGACCAATTTTGCTCGCATAGAAATTTTGTTTGGAATCTTTTGATCATAATATACCATTATGGATAGATGTTTTACCGGGCCTTTCATATTTTCCAGCATATCTTTAAAAATATTAAATAATAAATAATTTTTATTTTAAAATATAAGAATAAATATTTATTATAAGAATGCAATTTTATTATTCTTGTTATTCAATAATTTAAAAATATATATTTTAAAATATAAATATTTATTACACAAAATCATATATTTATAATAATAAAATAAAGGGAGTTCATTTTTTTTCTATTATTAATTACCTAATTTTAAATTATATATTTTATAATAATTTTATTTATTATAGTTTTCAGTATTGTGTTAGAATTCATGTTATTATAGTTTATATTTTATTTTTTATGTATAGATTGCAATAGTGGAATATAAATTTTTATAAAAATATTATAAATCTTATGACATATTTGATTGGATATATGTATGATTATTAAATATTATGCAAGTAATGCTTACTTAATGTTAATTTTTACAAATAATCTTACAAACGATATTATCATATATTTTTAATTTAAAAAAATATATATTTTATTACTTAGAAAATATTTGAAAATATTTATTTTATTATATCATATTATCATTTTCAAAAGGATTGTTTACTTTTTTTCAAAATTAAAGCAAATCATGTTTCTTAAGTACCCTCTCATTAATAAAATTTATTAAATTACATCAAATTAAATAAATATTGTAGTTTAACATTTTACATATCATCTTTGGATTTGTCACTCAAGACCTAACCATCCATTTGAAATCTAATGGTAGAATATTCATTACCATTGATGTTACTTGTGAGCGTTCTTACCCAACACTTTTTTGTCATCATATGGACACACGTCCTCTATTTTACCCAATTACCATATATAGATAGATATATATATATATATATATATATATATACTAAGTTACTTGTAAGTTGTACTCTACATTTGCTAGAGCCAAATAATTATATTTAAAATAGTACAAAATTATGATTGTATAAACTAGTTAAATTATAGTAGAAGAGATAAAGAGATAGAGAGAGAGAGAGAGAATAGAGGTAGAGAGATAAAGAGGGATATAGAAAATTAGAGATATCGAAGGAGACAAAGATTGAAAGAAAGAGGATTAGACAAAGAGAGATGGAGCATTAGAGAGAGAAATATAAGAGATAGAAAGGGAAAGAGAGATAGATAAAAGAAAAATTAGCTTTTGATTAGTTGTTTCATGCCAACAATCTAAGAGTGACATGCTCAAGGTAGCATGTCATCTAATATAGAGAGACACACATGTAGATAAAGAAAGAAATAAATGAGAGGAAGAGAAAAGGGAGAGGTAGAGATCTAGGCAAAAATAATGAGCTCCTATAATAACTTTATTATTATAAATATATAATTTTGTCTAATGAATAATTATATTTAAAATATAGATTTAAATTATTGAATAATAATAGTAAGATTAAACATAATTACAATAACTATTTCTTCTTATAATTTTTAAATAGAAATTATTTTATCTTTGACTATCGTTGCTCATCCCTATTTCTATCTCTAACTCTCCATATTTCCCCCTCTCTATACCTCTCTATTACTTGTCTCTATCACCTTCTTTCTCTCTCACTCTTGCCCCCTCTATCTTTATCTACATATCCCTCCTTCCCCCTCTCTATCTATACCTCATTATCGCTACCTCTCTCTTGTTCACTCCATCTCTTCCTATCCATATATATATAAACCAACCTTTCCTTGATCTTACTTTTTGCCAAGTTGGTTTCTGAGAGAGGCAAGCTGAGATGAGACTAATCCTCTAGGGATGCATGCAATCACCCACAAACCACATGCATCGGGTAAGCCTGGGCCTCGGAGTCGAACCTGAAACCTATGGGGAGTAAACCCACGGTGCAAGCCAACTTTGATACCTGTGCGGTCTTTATCTCTCTATATTTCCCTCTATATATCAATCCATCTCTCTCCCTCTATGTATCCCTCTCACTTCCTATATCTCTATATTTATGTCTCTTTTTCTCTCTATCTCTCCATATTTATTCATCCATCTCTCCCTCTATCTCTATCTTGTTATCCCTCCATCTCTCTACCCCTATATATCTTCTCTATACCTCTCTCTATATATCACTTCTTATCTCTATCTTTATATGTATCTCTCCCTCTCTATAATATTATCTCTTATATTTCTATCTATCCCTCTCTACTCTCTCTCTCTTTTATCTCTCACTCTCTTTCTCTCTATATCCCTCTCGTCCATCTCCATATCCATCATTGTCTTCCTCTCTATCTCTATCTCCTTACCCTCCCTATCTCTCTCTATTCCTATCTCTACCTCTCTCCCTATTGCAAACGTAATATGAGCCTATTGGAAATGGAGCATCATTATCTTCCTACTTCAAAGGTTTTATTTTCTTCATGTTTGGATCCCTATAAGTTGATACATTGTTGATTTGAAACTATCACTTCTCCATTGAGACCTTAGTTGCACAAACAACATCATTTTCTAAATAGTCTACCAATTAACCTCATGTACTACATAAATGTATGCAGAAAAAATAGGCCAAAATTTTCCCTAATTGACCTTCCACACCTCTTCGGCGTACCCATTGCATGTGACCAAGGTGTGATTACTAGTAAATTGAACAAAGTAATAAAAGAATTACAATTATGAAGTTACTAAGAGTAGCTAAAGTACATGTCATGCTAGTTTGGCATTTTTGGATGTCCTGTTAGTTTGACATTTTTGGATTTGGGTTCTTTTTAGACTTTAAGGGTTTGTCTAGCCACCTCCTTTTTCTCTCTTTTCTTTTTCCTAGTTTATTAATAAAATATAGTAAGTTGTTGTTTATCAAAAAATAAATGTTTAAAAATATGCCATCATGAATTTAATATTACAAATATAATTATATTAATCTGAATAATTTTAGTCTCTTCTATAATGAAGCATTTGTAAATATAAAGGAATTTTATTTTATTTTCAATGACATTGATCATGTTATACAATTTGTAGTTTATTCAAATTATATTTGAACTATTATATTGTTAATATATTTTCAACTATAAAATAAGCATTAAGTTTACAATTTTATGGATTTATTTATTTTAATGAGGATATCTTAACGTAAGTATGACTCTATAAGTTGTTTATTTTTATGTTAAGTTTGGTTTATGGTTGAATCTAAACTCTTAATTGTAATTATGTCAATTTTCTTGCTATTTAAAAGCTATGGTGTCTCTTGATGTCCATTTATTTTAGATTTGGGTTGCTCTTAGACTTTAAGGGTCTATGTGGCCCTTTCTTACTAGGGTGTTATTCTTTTTTATTTTATAAAAGGTAATAAGATCTTATTTATCAAAATTCAAATAAAAATTCATTGTTAAAAAAAGTGTCACAAGGAATTTTTAAACATCACAAATGTAATTATGTTTATGTGACTAACTCTAGTCACTTTTGTAATAAAGCATGCTGAAATACAAAATAATTTTATTTTATTTTCAGCAATATTGATGATGTGGGAGGATTTTGAAAGGTAATATGCATCAATTGAAGATAATTTCCACATAATGAAAATAGAGATATCTATGCAACTAAGTATTCAAAATCCAGGTACAATAGAATAGAAGAGATATCATCAAATATTACACAAGATATACATTGGAAAAACCCCTAAGAGGGAAACAATCAACCTCCAAAATCATCCATCACTCATGTATTATTCATAAATTTAAACATTATAATGCATCATTAAAGTCTCCATGAATACCGTTGAAACATGAAGCCCTAAACAACCACTCCATGTGAATAAGAATATAACCACACATTCCATGACATGCTTCAAACCTCACAAATTCTAACAAGATATGATCTCAACCTCTTAGCCAAAATATCCAAATAGCTAACCTTAGACAACTACATGTGTCTTTTCTTTTGTAGAAACAATCTCACACAAAACCACCAAGTGGTATTACATAAAACCATGTGACTAATAACATGGGCTTACAAAACCATTAACCCCCACATTTAATTTTTGGTACTAAGTTTTCCCAACATTAAATATTATCCCAATGTACAACCCCATATTAAATGTTTAATCACAATGTTACATAACACATAAAATGTCCCCAAGAATGCTAACCCATGTGATGCACACATCTCTATATCCCCTAAGTACACCACATAATAATAAATATTATATTATATTATAATATTATGGAAAGTGGTTAACACACCTTTTATTAACATTCACTTATTGTATAAATTGTATAAGTGGTAAACAAGTAAACTCAAACGTGATCAAGGGAACAATCCTTTGCCACATATAACATCAAGGAATCAATGTGATCAATATTCTCCATCAAGATACTTGCAACAAGAATCAAGGTGACCACCACCTCAAGCATGAATTCTCCCATCCTTCATCATGTTAATGCATAAAGATAAGAATCCATCCAAGGAGATGCCACATTAACAGTCACAAAGAAGCATAAGTCATGCCTACAAATAATATCCCAATAGAAAAACACTTAATAAAATAGTAATAACAATGCATCGGTAGTTGTCACTTGATATAATCACCTTAGTTCAAATAACACCTACAAAAAATTCTAACACATCCAAATATAGATACTTAAAAGGTATACAAATCATAACAAGTAAACCACATGCCATCAACATATACAACCCATAACATGCAATCAGAAGCTCCAAGTACCAAACCTATC
The DNA here is from genome assembly GCA_007258455.2 of Sequoia sempervirens. Classification (NCBI taxonomy): domain Eukaryota; kingdom Viridiplantae; phylum Streptophyta; class Pinopsida; order Cupressales; family Cupressaceae; genus Sequoia; species Sequoia sempervirens. The sequence goes on along the minus strand of VDFB02047144.1, from coordinate 9,534,099 downwards.
ATATGATGCACATATACATCTAAGAACTTTCATTGAATAGGAAATGTCAAATCTGAAAATGAACAAGGCATATAAGGATACACCAATTGAATCACATAGAGAGTGTAATATAGGGCCAAGGAAAATCCACAAAGATATGCAAATCCTACAAACCAATATGTTGCAATATGTCTCTCACCACAAGACTCCATAACTTTTCTTGTTTGGTTTTCTTCCTTGTTGTTTTCGATTGTACGAGTTGGTGATCTATATTCAAAATATTATAGAGGATTCATGGATAACTGAAAGCTTTCCCTTGAGGAAGATCCAAAAGGGTACTCATATTTCAAATTTTATGAAGTTTTGATCAAATTGAAGCAAGTTATGAAGCTGTGGATTTTCAGCCCACATATAGACTTTGTGGAACTTTTGGCCCTATCCTAGTCCCCTCTAAATCCCTATAAGTCCACTAGGAATTGATTCTCTATCTAGAATTATCTTTGAAGGTATTTCCAAACCTATGGGTATGTTTATATTGTGGAGATTCAACTTGTATTTTGATCCCATCTAGTTATCCCTCATTTTCCTATAATTTCCACTTTTGGTCAAATTTACCACAAGGTTTCTTAATCAAGAACTTCCCTTTTATGTGAGATGCATCCATTACCCCCTGAATCTACAAAATATCTATTTGAACTTGATTTCCACATATTCTTAGTAAATGGAAAAACTTTCTTTTGGGAAGGTATCTAGTTTACCCTTAAATTCCCACAATGTATTAATCCCCTTGAAATCATGTAACTCTTCCTTGGAAAAATTTTCCTCATGGGAACATCTAGTATGAAAAATCTTAAGTCAATGAGACACATCTTGATGACCCTAAAATTCTTGTAATTTCTAGATGGACTTTACTCACACATGTATGGTAAAGGATGAGTATTTCTAGGTGTCGATAAGCCATCAAAAACCCCATTAGGTTTTTAACATCTTGACTGCCATAGTTTCTCCATGAAAAGAAGAAAAATAGAACTTTCTATTCTATGTGGATATATCCACATACCAATCAGTTCCTCATAATTATAGAACCCCTTAAACTTCTACAATATTGATAAAAAAATGGATTTCTCTTTGCTAAATGCCAAAATGATGGTAGTACATACCAGCATGTGGATCTTTAGGACCAATGATTATTTTTCATGCCCCATCATTTTTGGAAGTGGGTTGATCATTTATTTCATGTTTTGAAGATGATTTTTTAATTATTTTAAAAGAAAATCCTAGTATTACTTACCGTGTATCTTATTTAAGGGTATAGATTTTACGATTTAGGGTTGAGTGACCTAGGGGATTATTTTGCAGTGAAAATTGAAGTGCCTCAATTGCTCCAGAACTGTACACCATGTCGAAGATCTTTGAAATTTGAGTCCAATGCAACTTGAACAGGCTCAAAAGGAATTTGTATGCTCGAGTTACGGCCAGTCAAAGTTTGGTCAAACCAAGTGTCAAAGGCTAGTCATAAAAGTGGAAAAAAATCATCTCAAAAATGGTCAAAAGTAGCATCATGAATAAGATATCATCGTAATGATTCTGATGATGTTCATTTCATGTCAAACAGAGTCTGTATGTGTGAGATACAGCCAGTCAAAGTTTTAGTCAAAATGGGTTAACCATGTTGATGTCAGCGTGATGACTTGGATGCACAGTCAACAATTGATGATGATGTGGACCAATCCAATAGTGACATGTGGCATGACATACATAGTTGGCACTAATCAATCACAAATTGACATGTGGTAGTACAACCCAATCCAATCATGACACGTGTCCACCTTGTAGCGAATCAAAATGTGACACGTGGCAACCTACTCTAACTCCTCTGGTAGGTTGTTAAGTTTGTTCAAAATTATGTGGGGTGATTTGAAACCCCTACCTCTCATCTCTTATTTTCCTGCTCTACCAATGTGCCACGCATGATGCGCTTAACCATATACGCTATTAGATTCTTTTATTAGCTTTGAAAAGAGATAAGGCCGAAAATGGAGGGGCTGTGGGTTGAACCCCCAACCCCCTTGGTGTGAACCTCCCTCTAAGCCACTAGACCATGCATTAAAGGTTGGATATGGAGAAATGAAAGGTTTTTTTTATTAAAGACAATGGGGTATGTGCAAGATCATCAAGGAAAAAATAGGCCCTTAAGTGGCAAAAAATTCAGAAAAATCAGAGTTAGGCAATTTGATGTAAAAATTTGAATAATTTATCTATATTATTAAAAAATATGTAAGAATAGAATCTGATGCACATTGAATGTAGTTTCTAAACTACTAGGTTTACTTAAAATGAAAAAAATCTATTTGATGAAAATTTGAAATTTCAATGTAGTAGTACTTAAATTTCAGGGAAAAAATAAGTAGGTGTCTGTCTGACCACCCTAACCACAATAAAATGATAATATTTTTATATAATATTTTAGATATAAGTGGAGGACTCATGTCCCAATGTGATGCATATTTTTTTGTAAATTTTTTTCAAGTAAATAATTAATTATGAATTTTTTATTACAACTTTTTAAAAGTATAAAAACTTGTATGTCTAACCACCTTAACATGGTCAAAACTTCATGAAATTCAATTTTATTTTTTTAATCCTATATTATGCAAAGCATAGAATGTGATGCATGTTTTGGATTAAAAAAATGTGAAACCATTTGAAATATATAGATTTTTTTCAATCAACCTATCAATTAGGACTTTAGTTGTAATTCAAATAGAAAATTAATAATAATTATTTATTAAATTCAAAGTAAAGCATATTTTATATTGGTGGAAAGCTAAGAATCTCCTTTAAAAACACTTTTTGTTTCATCAATTTTGAGCTAAAAAAAAGTCATTAGCCACATACCCTACAAATATCCATCATATCTCCACTTTTTGGCCCATCATGATCCTGCACATCCTAAACAAATGATGAAAAATGAATAAGGGGCCCGGGCCCCTAAATGAAACATAAAAATTAAAATTAAAATCCTATAATAAGGGGCTTAAAATTATATAACCCCCAAATTATAACCATAACCCTTTTATTTAGCACAAGCCTGATTTTGACAAATTTCAAAGGGTTTAAAATATCATTTGAAGATTATCAACGTGAGGAAAGGATAAAATAAGGATTTAAATATTATGTAAAAAGGGATTATATGAAATTTTTATATGTTCATAGGGGGGATAGTTTAAATTTTTGCTGTAAAAGGGAAGATATGTTATATTTTGTAAATCTTATGGTTTTAAACCATATTAGGTAAATTTATTGTATAAAAGGGGATAAGAGTGAGAGAGTTGGGCATCCAAGTGATGACTAAGGGAGAATGATCAAAAGACTTTTGTGTCCATTTCTGTACAATGAGAGAATGTGGGTATGTGCAGGATCATGATGGGCCAAAAAGTGGCAATATTATGGGTATTTTTAGGGTATGTGGCTGACGACTTTTTTTTACCCAAAATTGATGGAATGAAAAGGGTTTTTAGAGGAGATTCTCAGCTTTCCACCAATATAAATTATACTTTAATTTGAATTTAATAAATAATTATTATTTATTTTCCATTAGAATTACAACTAAAGTCCTGATCGATAGGCTGATTGAAAAACATCTATAACTTTCAAACGGTATCACTTTTTTTGAATCTGAAACATGCGTCACATCCTATAGGATTAAAAAAAGAAAAATTAAATTTCATGAATTTTTGACCAAGTTAAGGTGGTCAAACATACGAGTTTTATATTTTTAAAAATTTGTAATAAAAATTCATAATTAATTATTTACTTGGAAAAAATTACAAAAAATGCATCACATTCGGACATGAGTCCTCTACTTATATATAAAATATTATAAAAGAATATTATCATTTTATTATAGTTAGGGTGGTCAGCATAACCTACTTCTTATTTTTTCCCGAAATTTAAGTACTACTGCATTGAAATTTCAAATTTTCACCAAATAGGTTTTATTTATTTTTAAAAAACCTAGTAGTTTAGAAACTACATTCAATTTTCTACAGATTCTATTCTTACATATTTTTGAGATAATATAGATAACTTATTCAAATTTTTACGTCACGTTGCCTAGCACTGATTTTTCTAAATTTTTTGCCACTTTTTTCCATGATGATCCTGCACATACCCATGTTGTCGATGTGCTAGAAGGAAATGGAGTTGTAATGTTGTTGAAGCCTTGTAATCCTAACTTTAGAGCATAATAGGATCAGTCACTTTGTTGGAGAGGGGCCCGTAGACATAGCCAATTCGGTGAACTCTGTTATCAATTAGCTTTATGTCTTCTTTCTCTTTTCTCTCTTTCACTCTGTTCATCACATTTATATTGCTTTGTTCATTTAAGGATTTCAATTATGTTAATTAGTTTTTAAAGCCTTAATTAAACATTGTAATAGTTAAGTGTTCATAGCAATTGTCATAGATCCTAAATCAAATCAAGTTTGGTATCAGAGCTTTGTGTGACTAGTATTGCAAAATTGGATGCTAACACATTCCAGGAAACAACAAGGTGAAGGGGAGATTCAAGAATACAATCCTGAGATTGGAAAACGAAAGACTTTGCCAAAGATGGAAGAAACTAAAGTTTGGAAAAGCACTGAGCTTGATGAGAAGTCTTTTTAGTGAGCCGTACTGACATGAAGACAATGGTGGAAGAGCTTTATGTAGATAAGAAGAAGTGCAAAAATGGAGATTCTTTGAAACGAGAAAAGAAGGATCGAAAGAGAAAAGAGAAAGAAACTTCACAAATTCCTTCTCCTCCATCTCCCCTTTCTTCCCCTTCTTCTACTTCTACTTTTGTTAATCCTTTCAAGAGAAATTCTAAGCCTATTATTAAACTGGATGTAAAATTTGAATTACTTAAGTACTGTGGGGAGTTAAATGCTAAAAATTTAGATGATTGGATCCAGTAGGTAGAAATGTATTGTAGGATTCAAGGCCTAGTGGAAGATACTTTTAGGATCTAATTAGCCACTCTCCGGTTGGGAGGTACTGTTGGATGTTGTGGTTGTATTGATGATATGTTGTTTTCATTTATGTCAACACTATTAGCATAAATGTATTTGAAGCTATATATGTCGAGGATATTGAGAAAAATGTAATAAATGAGTTCCAGGTTGTCAGTGGTGAAGTGAAGTTCAGTATGGTGGTTATTTCTGTATGTTGTTGATTAGAGGTTGTGGACTAAAGGTTTTTTTTCTGAGCATATCTATTTTATCCACATTGAAGTTTCAAAGATCCGCATGAAGATTTGATCGAGTTATGAAGATTTCCATTCAGACAGCTTTTTTGTCTCTTCAGTTGGTGTTCTTTAGTGAACATGATGCTATTTCAGTTAGTTCAGTTATTGTGGATGCTTCTCTTGTGATTCATGATGCTTGTGGATGGTTCTATATTTTTCTCTACCTTTGTTGCACATCTGTATTGACCGTTGTGATCGTGGTTGGCGATTTTCTATTGTGTGTTCATGTTTTTCTTGTTCTTGGGTGACATAGTGTTTGTAGCGTGTTGTGGATCTTTGAGGAGAAATTAATTGAAGTGTCTTGATGTTGAAGATGTTGATTTGGGTCCTGACTAAATTGTGGCTGACCTTGGTTGATTTGTATTGATAATCTTTAATGTTTTAGCTGACAGTTTATATTCATTTTATTATTTCTTTGTGGCTGACTTGTAGTAATGAAATTAAATGTTGCGGATATATAAGAGCAATTTTTTATTCAAATTTAAGTGTGGAACAAGTGTACTTCTATGTGTGTGCATGAATAATGTTCGAAATCATTTGAAGGCAGAGTAGAGTGTGAAGAATTGTGAAGAAGTGTGAAGAAGAGTTAAGAAGAGGGAAGAAGTGTTCATGTGCTTAATTGGAACTATAATCAGGCATTAGCAGATGCTATTTTCTTAGTTCAAAATCTGGATGGCTTTAATTTGAATCTCTTTGTAAGACAGTGTGTCTTCCTTTTTAATTGAGCAGTGAGCTCTAGGTAGTGTGCCTGAATGCATGTGCATTCCCCATATTTCATTTTCATTATACTTTTAACAGGGTATAATCTTGTGGACTGACCTCCATCGTGGTTTCTCCCATAATAGGTTTTCCACATGTAAAAAATCAAGTGGTGTTATGTGTATTTTTGATGTGTTGATGATTTATGTTTTCATGGTTAATAATCAGATTAGAGAATAAGGTTAATAAGTTGAATAAGTTGTGAATTTTTGTGACAACTGATTCACCCCCCCTCTCAGTTGTTTTCTCTTGTATTGCCAACAATTGGTATCAAAGTAGGTTCCTTGGAAGAATTTTAACAGGGTAAGGTGATTCGGGATGGAAAGTTACAAGAAGGATATTCTGAGATTTGATGGAACAAATTATTCTTTGTGGAAGACTCAAATGGAGTGTCATTTGAGATGCATTGGTGAACCCTACTAGAGCATTACAAGTAATATGTATATTATTCCACAAAATGGTCCTACCACTTCTGTTAAGATCAGAGATGCTTCGTACAATATTCGGTCTAAGGAAGCTTTGTTGAGTGCTTTGACTGATTCTGAGATGAAAAATGTTATGGATCTCAAGACTACTTATGAGATATGGAAAAAGTTGGAAAGCTTGTATGAAGGTGATGCTAGTGTGAAGATTGCTAAGTTGCAGAGTTTGAAAGGGAAATATGAAAGGTTGAGAATGGGTGATGATGAGAACATGAATACTTTCATGCAAAGAGTGAATGAACTTGTGTGTGGTGTTAGATGTGCTAGTGGAAAGATAGATGAATCTTAGAAGATTGTTTCTAAACTACTTAGATCCCTGCCTGATTCTTACAAAGTCAAAGCTAGTGCTATTGAAGAGCTTCAGACTCTAATAAACATAACCAGAGATACATTCATTGGTAAACTGACTGCTTTTGAGTTGAGCACATTTGGTGATTCCCTTCCTAAGGTTGAATCTGTATTTAAGGCTACTACTTTCGGAGGAGATAGACAGAGATATGATCTGGATGAGAGTTCATCTAGAAAGACATTCAAGTATGAAGATGAAATTAGATAGATTGAAAAAGAAGAAAGAGAGCTAGAAGAGATGGAAGCACTTATTGTCAAAAGAGTACTGAGAGGAAAAGGTAAGTATGAAAGAAAATTACCTCTTAAATGTTTTTCTTGCAATAAAATAGGTCATTTTGCATCAAGGTGTCCGGAAAGAGCTAACAAGCCTAGATTTTAGAAGTGTTACTATGTTGCTAATGAAGGCGTGACAGATGATGAATCTGATAAAGGAAATAGAAGTGCTGATGAATGGGTATTTATTGCTATCAAGGAAAATAATCCTATATCTACTGAATCTGCTAGTTGTACAAATGTGGAGAAAGCCCTGGTTGCTCAAGTTGAAGAAAAATATGAATGGGGAATTGATAGTGGATGTTCACATCATATGATAGGAGACAAAAGTATGTTTGTAAGCTTGGAAAAGTATGATGGTGGTGTTGTGAGATTTGGTGATAATACAACTAGTGTGATCCGTGGAAGAGGTTGCATTTCTCTTGATGGTAAGCATAATACTGATGATGTTTTGTATGTGGAAGGCTTGAAGCATAATCTTTTAACTGTTGGTCAAATGGTTGATAAGGGTTACAATCTTTAGTTCAAGGATGGAAAGTGCAGAATATTGAGTTCTGAAAATGAAATTACATCAGGTACAAAAACAAAAGGTAATATCTTTCACTTGAGTCCTATTCGTAAAAGTTGTTTGATTGCTCAAGTGGATGAAAGTTGGTTATGGCATAGGAGGTTGTGTCATGTTAACTTTGATGATATTGTCAAGATAAGTTCCACCAAGGCTATGAAAGATCTACCTAAGTTGGTGAAACCTACCAATGCAATATGCAGTGAATGTCAACTAGGAAAGCAAACTAGGATTTCATTTCAAAGTAAAAAGCATTGTTCAAATGAATTGTTAGAGCTTCTGCATACTGATATGTGTGGTCCCTCTAAGGTCAGAAGTTTACAAGGTTACAAGTATTTCATGTTACTCATTGATGATTATTCTAGAATGGTATGGGTTACTTTCTTAAGGGAGAAATCTAAAGCACTAGAAAAGTTCAAGATCTTTAAAGCTATGGTTAAGACAAAGATAGGTTTGAAGATTAAATGTCTAAGATTAGATAGAGGTGGTGAATTCACTTCTAGTGAATTTAATACTTTTTGTGAAGAACATGGAGTAAAGAGACAATTATCTGCACCGTAGACCCCTCAGCAAAATGGAGTTGTGGAAAGGAAGAAAAAAACAATTGAAGATGCTACTAGAACTATGATGCTGGAAGGAAATGTTCCTCATATCTATTGGAGAGAAGTTGTGAGTACTGTTGTGTACACACTCAACTGGGTACAAATCAAAGGTAATACTAGTAAGACCCCTTTTGAGCTATGGACTGGCTAAAAGCCTACTATTAAATACTTCAAGATATTTGGAAGCAGATGTTATATTAAGAGAGATGAAGACATAGGAAAGTTTGATGCTAGGAGTGATGAAGGCATCTTTCTGGGTTATGCTACTAAAAGTAAGGCCTACTGGTGTTACAACAAAAGATTGAAGAAAATGGTTTAAAGTGCAAATGCTAAGGTTGATGAAGACTTTGGTATGCTATCTAGAACCTATGGATATGACCCTAATGATCATGATGATAGTACAAACAAAGGAAATCGAGTTTAGACTACAATTCAAGTGCAAATCAATCCAGTAAATCAAGATAAAATGAAGAAGGAGAAACTGGTGAAAGAGCAGAATTTGAAGAAAATCCTAAGAAGACTCTGAGGTATGTAAGATTGAATCATTCAGAAGATCAAATTATAGGTGATAAGAACAAAGGTGTCTAGACTAGGAGAAATATTACAAAAGAGTATTGCTTGATTTCAAAAACTTAGCCTGCTAGTGTGAATGAAGCATGTAAAGATGAGCATTGGATTGAAGTAATGAAAGAAGAGTTAAAACAGATTGAAAAGAATGATACATGGATTCTTGTTCCCATACCTAAGAATAAGAATGTCATTGGAACCAAATGGGTCTTTAGAAACAAACTGAATGAGCAAGGTGAAGTGGTTAGAAACAATGCAAGAATGGTATGTAAAGGATATTCACAAATGTAAGGAATTGATTTTGAAGAGACCTTTGCCCTTGTTGCTAGAATTGAAGTTGTACGATTATTTCTTTCCTATGTTGCTCACAAGAACTACAAAGTTTATTAGATGGATATAATATCATCTCTTCTAAATGGTGAATTGGAAGAAGTGTATGTTGAGTAACTTGACGGATTATGGTTGAATGATAAAGAATATATGGTGTGTCAGTTGAAGAAAGCATTGTATGGACTCAAGCAAGCCCCTAGAGCATGGCATGCGAGATTGGTCAAGTATTTGTTGAAGCTTGGATTTAACGAAGGTACTGCTAATAGTAATCTGTATTTCAAGAATGATGATAAAGATTTGATTGTTGAAGTCTTTGTTGATGATATTACTATTGGAGGAGATGATGCTTTGTGCATGAAGTTTTCTAATGAGATGCAGAATGAATTCGAGATGTCTATGATTGGTGAGATCAAATTCTTTTTGGGATTGAAAATTACTCAGTTAGATAAAGGGATTTTTATATCTCAGTCCAAGTATGTGAAGGAATTGTTGAAGAAGTTCGGTATGGAATATTCAAAGCCAGTTGGTACACCCATGGTGACTAGATGCAAGTTGACAATAGAAGATGATTCTCCAAAAGAAAATCAGACAAGATACATATCAATGATTGGTGGATTGTTGTACTTAACTCAAACTAGGCCTGATATTGTAGAACCTTAAATCTGCATTAGCTCAAAAACAAAGGCCCTTAGCATTGTTATTAAACCAAAGAAAACTAAAGATTCCCTATAAGATTCATCTAATCACAAGATTAATGCAAAAGAAAGAGTCAAAACATAGAAAAACATCATTCTAATAATCAAACTAACATCTTATAGTGGATTGGTGCTTCTATCGAAAGAAGCCCTTTCCCAATCCTTGATTAAGCTCCATGATATGAAAATGATATGTTGATGATTAAGATGATGAATGGACAAAGCAGTTCTCTTGAAGAGAGTGACTTTGCATAGGGTTTGTGAATCAAGTCGCACAGAGTTGTGGAGGATTTAATGATCAATAAAGCCTTTCATTTATAGATTTTCTTGATGAGGGAATAGCCAAATGGATGAATGTGGGACTAAAAATAGACAAATCAAATGGATCCACTTGTCAGCTTGCCATAGGTTGAGGGATGTGCAAGATTTGAGAAATGTGCCCAAGAGAGGGAGATTTCAAATTTGAAAATGAGAGTAAATGTTGAGTTTGACTTGTGCAAGGGACATGTAAGACCTATTAAATGTCTTATTGGATGTACATTTCAACTTGCTTTTGAATTCAAACTTGATGGAATATTCCTCAAAGATGCCAATTGAGTGAAAATGTTGATTTTAATAAATCAATAACTTGATTTATTTGTGCAAGTGGGATTATCTAGAGGATATGATGGGTGATTAGTTAGGCTAATTAAGATTAGATTAGCTTAATGATGATTAGGATGATTTTGACCTTTTGACTTGAATATTTGGATTTGTTTAAATCAAAAGGGATAGAAGGTGATTTCATATTTAATTAAATAAAAGGCTTGATTTATTTAATTAAAAGGAGGGTGATGTTAGGATCAAGTTGATTTATTTAATTTAAATTGATGACTTTAGGAGATTGATAAATAAACTTGATTTATTTGTTGAATGGATGACTATGAACTAATTGAATGCATGATGCTAATTTTGCATGTCTACTTTTTTCCCCTCTTTGAAGCAATGCACTTGTTGCGTTGGTTCAAAGAATAAACTTGCCATGATCAAAATTAAAAAAATCCTGATTTTTTGGATGCCCCAGTGGAAAGAAGTACACTAGTACATTGCACCCTCAAGAGATCGAGGGAAAAGATTTGATTTGAGGGTCGATCTCACAATAAAGAGGTTCAAAATGGATGGTTATGAATGATTATGCAAATGAGATGATTTTAAGATGCTTAGAATAACAAATCTATATTATTTTAAACAACATAAATGATGATATGATGTATGAGATGGATGAAATGGATAATGTGTTATGCTGTGATTATGCAATGGATGATTTAGGAGATGCTTAGACTAACAGATCTATATTATGATGGTGGTGCAAATTCAATGCATGTGAAATGATCGATGTTTCCTATTATGTATGACATGAATGATATGTGGTATGCTGATAGTTTTCTAGATGCAGGGTGGATGCATGATGGATGCATTGGTGATGTTATGTTAGTGTGGAAATGAGATGATGACAAGAGGATCCAACAAGTCCATGATCTGACGATACTTTATTAGAGATGATGATGATGATAGATGATGATGATGATGATTCACTTATTAAGGATTGGGACTTTAAAAGGGCTACTTACCTTATGTTTGATAACACATGTAGATATGATGCATCAGGGTATAAAGAACCAGGATGGCGTTGTACCTAGTGCGATGGAATTTGACTCAACAAATAGATAGGAGTATTCTTGTTCACACTTGACATATGGAAACCTTGCTAGGACATACCTAACAAAGAAGGTATTCCCCAAGTTATTTTACAAGAACGTCCAACAAGCACAACAAACAAAAGATAATGATTGTTTCCCCATTCCTATCTCTTTAAATCCTTCGTTCGGATATGATCAAGAGTTCCTTGGAATGAGCGCAATAAGATAAATCAAATGAAAAGATCAAGTACGCAAACAAGCCAATGTTCTTCATATCTCTAGCCAAAGGGATTTATTTTGATAGGATAAGAATCCAAGTGATATCCAAAATGATGCCCATTGTTGGAACGATATATCCTAGGACATGCATTGTATAGGATGATGATGGTCTGATAAGTTGATTGATAGGAAATTGATAAAAGTTTGATTGACATGTCTAAAATGATCAAGAGTTTGATTTTGTTTTAAAGATTTGTTGTTTTGCTTTTGATTTTACGATTGAAGCTTGCTTTTGCTGATTGTTGTGGTTGTTTCTGTTTGTTTTGCCAAAGGATGAAGGTGACGATCAATTTATTATGGATGATTGATTATTGCGGGTGCAAGCGAGATGAGACGGGTGGATTTTTTCAAATATTTGGATGTTTTTGACATTTTTGGAATGTTTTGAGGCTGTTTTTGGGTTTTTGGATTTTTCAAATGTTTTTATTTTTTTTTATTTTTTGCGATGTTTTAGGGTTTTCTAAGATTTTATCAATGTTTTTGGATTTCGTGTTTTTGAATGTTTTTGAATTTTGATGTTTTTTTGGATGTTTTTGGATTTTTCGCACAATTTTGACGATTTGGATATGGATATGTGTGATGATATCAGTGCTCTATTTAGGATTTTTGTTGAAAACCAAGCTAAGGTTGACTGATCAAATCGATGGATTGATGATGATGATAACATTGTTGAGGATACACAACAATACAAGGATTGGATTGATCGGGATTGATGATGATGACATTGTTGAGGATGAACAACAATGCAAGGATAGTGTTAAGAAACACAAGGATTGAGATGTCGATTAGATTGATGATGATAACATTGTTGAGGATACACAACAATGCAAGGATAGTGTTAAGCAACACAATGATTGGGAAGGATATATCCCATGATGATGATGAATGATTGGGTTTGATTGATCATGATTGATGAAGCTTGATTTGGAACCAAAGATGTTTGAATGATTGATGCAACATTAACATGCAAACTAGATGCAACTAATAATGATTAATTGGCTCGATGTTTGATGAAAGATAAAGCCCGATAAGGAACATCTTCTTGTCAAATATGCCATGGGCTAGTGATTTGGATTTTGGATCACAAATGCTTTGACCAATTTGATTTCATGTTTTCCAATGTTCGGATCACCACATAAGTCAGAGGATATAGATCAAGATTTATTCCCAAATCAAGATGTACATATCTTCCCCCAATGTCTAGCAATGTATGGAACGTCATGGATGGATGCCTGGATAGGTGTACAGATGGATGGATACGGTAAGCACGCAAAGGATTCTAAGGATTATCTTGCGATAAGACAAGGTGTTTAAATGGGGGAATGCTTCATTGGATAATGCTTCATGGCTCAGATAGCATTGGACAGGATAGGATCAATGAAAATGACCCATGTCAAGATGTTTATCGTAAGTAGGCATAAAGTGTGCCCCAAAATTTCATCAAGATCAAGATAATGCAGATGATGGATGTAGATATATGAATGTGGATGAAAACGGATTGGATCAATGGTTTATGGATGAAAGGATTTATTATGGCTGGAGGTGGATGGAATGATGGATTTATTATGGATAGGATAAGATGCTTCCTCCTGAACTAGCGCACGTAGATGCTTGATTCTACAGATGATGCCTATTTGCCAGGTTTTCATCATGCTCTTTCCCAAAGTTCCACCGTAGTGGTTTTCAGAAGAGGACGAATTTTCTCTTTACTGTTTTCAATCCTTTTTCTTTTCTTTTTTTTTTTTTGGATTTTGATATTTTTTGGATTTTTTTTTTTTTTTGAAATATTTATGCTGAACCACCTGGTGGTGTTGATGTAGATGCCCTTTTCATAATGTGCCATTGATATCCTACTTGAAGAAGTTGCTTTTCCAAGATACATGCACTTGAATGCAACTTTTGGGATTCATGATTTGCTTTGTCGATACGGGAGTTAACTTTGTCTCTGTGTGCACATCGCAATAGAGTGCCTTTGAAATCCTTATGATGAAGGGTCATTGCCAATACATGGTCAATTTGAGAATTGGATATAATGCGTGGAGGCATGGATGGAGTGTGGTTAGGGATAGAAGATGGATTGGTTGATAGCTTGGAACCTTTGACTCTCCAAACTTGGGAAGATGAGCAATGATGGGTGGATACTGAAGTGTGCATGAAATTAGGACCAAATGCTTGATATACTTTGTACGTCGCTTGAAAATCCTACTTTTTCTTTTGCAAACATCCTTGATGGATACTTTTCCCTCTTTTATTTTGCCCCATAGTTTCTTTGACTAATGGAGTTTGATAGGGATAATCTTTCTCTGTATGCTTTGGTATCCATGCATATTTGATTTATCCATTATGCTTCTCAGTTTCTTTTGATTTGATAACATTCTTTGTGCTTTGATTCAAATATTTCCTTTGATGTTGGCTCCAATTTGTGGATGGGGTGATGGGTGGATGAAGATTTGTGTTGTGGCTAGTTGTAGTATTGACATCAGTTTCATCATAAGGACTCTTTGTGCTCCCTATGTTGACGTTTGCTTGAGACAAAATTTCCCCTAGTATGGTAGAAGTAGTACCTGTGTTCTTTGATTCTTCCTTTTTTGAGATGTCTTGTTCGATAAGCGTTCTCTAATAGATAGCCATTGTAGATGACGTTAGTTCAATTTTTTGCTTTGCTAACTCTAGAATATCCTGTTCTATTTTACATGTTTCCTTGAGTGGATAATGTTGGATATCTTCGTGCCTAATGTCCCCAGTCTGAATTTGGGATGTATCTGATCTTGATGTTGATAATTCAGTTTGACTATAGGAATCAATAACCTGCTCCTTTTGTGTAATAATGCCAGGAGTAAAAGAATCCTATTTTGAAGGAAGATCATCTACGTGTCCATCCAAAGAAAGCATCTCATGGTTATATGGTGGATTATGTGCCACATGGATATGATCATATTGCATAGATAGGAGAGTTTCCATTAGATTATTGTAGTATCTTGAAGATACAAATTCTTGATCTTGAATAATTTCAGGGTTGCTTTCGACATGATTTGGATCAAGTTCTTGAAATGGGTTAGTTTCAAAGGATGGATTGCTTACAAAGGGTTCTTGGATGTCATCATTAGACATGGTAAGTGGTTCAATATCCCCAAGTGTCAAGTTCAAGGTTCCTTCAGTATCTGTAACCATGAGAATGAAGGATGTCAAAATGTCTTGGAAAGGACCATTGCTAGACCTTGGTGAAAGATTTTGATCATGCTTTGGAATAAATTCTTGAGATATTTCCTCTAACTTATAAGGCGATGTAGAGACATTTTCAACATGATCATAGGTGAACAGATTGTGCATTATGTCAATAGGATCAAATAATCCTAACACTCATTGAAATTGATCACTAAAATGTGGCTCTTGGTGTATGGTGAGGTGATCATCGGATGGGGTGAAAAAATCTTCAAGGTGATCATCGTTGGAGAGATCTTGATCATTGTTTCCAACAATTGTGGTGGAAAGATTGTGAATGTCTTTAACCATAGAGTCAAGTGATGTTGATATTTCTTGAATTGGATCATTGTCGAATATTTTTGGTGGATTTTGATCGTGATTCAAAAGTGACTCTTGACATATGTTGATTTGATCATTGGATGAAGTGGAATTAGCTTCGAGGTGCTCAGTGATGGATTGATCTTGATCCTTCTTCTCAATAGTTGTCCTTCTTTGTGTTTGTTGGGTAGCTTGAGAGGCTTGGGCAGCTTGAGAGGCTTGTTGCACTTGTTGAGCTTTTCTTGCTTTTTGCGTGGCTAGATATTGTTGGATGGCCTTTTGGTAGGCCTGGTGAGCTTTTAGCGCAATGTTATATTGTCTTGTTGCATTTGGTTTGGGTGGTAGTGGTGGTGGATTTGGAATCGTGTGGGATGTAGTGACAAGTGGTTGAGATACGCTTGGAGCTATCATGGTAGTGAAGGGTTGAGATGTGATTGGTGTGATAGTGGTGATTGGAATGATTGAAGTGATAGGGATGGTTGGAATGACCAAGGTGATAGGTCTTTGGGAGACCATGTTTTGATTTTCAGGATCAACATTGTTGTTTGATTGGATACCATCTATTGGTGTGATGTCGATGGTATATTCAAAGGATTTGATGTGATGGCTTGATTGGTGTTAAGTGGATTGATTTGGATGGAGTGAATGGTACTAGGTAGACGGGGAAGCCCTAAACCGAGGAATGATGTTGATATGGGTAATGGTGGTGGAGATGTCTCTTGGCGCAATGACTCAACTATTTTGGTAAGTGTAGCAATTTTATCTCGCCAAATTTGTTCTTGATTTTGATCTTGACTCCCTTGATATAGTTGATTTGTTGTTCACGCAGATTTGGAGTGTGTACTTGTGTTTGATTTGGGATGACACTCAGATTTGGCATGATAGGTTGAAATTGACCTTTGTTCATGTTTGGAATATTCGTATGATTTGCAAATGTTTTCATCCCAAAGTTTGCTGGATTCATGTTTGGAAAACTTGTACTTGGTGTATTCTCATTTGGCATGTAGGGACTTGGTGGGATCATGTTGTTTGTTTAAAGGCTCATGCATTGATTTCTTGGTAGGAAAACTTGTAGGTTTGGATTTAGATCTACCATCGGGAAATGTGTTCCAATTTTTGATTTGGGCATACTCACACTTGTGCCATTGATATTTGTAAAAGGTAATGATCCCATGTACGGATTGTGTAAGTGTGAGTTTTGATAATCAATCGATGTTGTAAGGCTTTGATAGCTTAACTGACTTGGATTACTCATGATGTGTGGATCAAGTTTATATTCCATGTTCCTCTTGTGTTTTGACCTTGTTGCACAAATGACCTCTAAGGTGTTTAGGACCAATGATGAGATGAAAGATGAAAAGAGGTGAATGATATGAGTGTTGAACATTTAGGAACTTTTGGATCAATGCTAAACTTAGGGTTTTATTTTGATTGGTCTTGATTGGGTAATGATCTTGCAAACCCTAAGATGTAAGATGTTATCTTAGGATGAATTTGTTCAAAGGATTGCTGATTTAATTAGAGGTATGAGAAAGGATGCATTCACATACTCCTAACTAAACAAGGTGAGTTTGATTTTGATGATTTACCCAAGTCTAGAATGATGTTTCCAAAGCTCTAAAGTTGTTTGATGGGATGAGATACTAAATGTTTAAATGGATGAAGTGTTTGATCTGATCCTAAATGAACCTAGGAAGGACGTGTTTACGATACCAAGATAGTGAAGAACATTCCTTTCTATAAGAGTAATTCAAATAACAATGCTTGCATGAAAACCATATGACCAAAAGATGAAAAGCACGTGTGTGGGGTCCAATTGATTTAATCTTTGCTTAATGAATTTTTTTACCACAAACACACTCTTGATTAGATTTTGAATCTAGATGTCTAATTTCTCAATTTTCCCCTTATCCCACAAAGTGTATTATGTGGAAACCAAGAAAATTTGAGGCAAGAGTTACCTAAAGTTGACTTTATTAGAAGCAAATTGAAATGAAATCCAAATGTTTAGATGGCTCTAAGGACACGAATCCCAAGGGAAAGCAATAACACATGAATTTCTTCAAGGATATTTGCCTCTCCTAAAGGGTTTGCAATTTTATATGATTTGTTGAATGTTGGTTTTGATGTTTTCAATCAAAGCACTGTGTTTTCAAATTGACTCACAAGCAATAACACCTTAGCTCAATTGGTACCGTTTTCTTGATGGGCTTGCCTCATGCCCTTCGTAGTAGAAGAGATGATTTTACATGCAACCAAGAATAAAATATAGAGGTATGTTAAGAATGAAGTCTTAACCTCTATATTTCAACCAAGATCGAACATGGCAAGTAACTTCTTGGAATCTAAGTTCCAATGCACCACTTTGATAAACTTGTTGGATGGACTAGTTGGATGCCACAAACAAGGTTCTTAATGAGTGGACATCAGGGACATGGCACCTTGCTAGCGTCCAGCAAGCCACTAAAGGCTTTAATCAATCCTACTAGGGGCTCTTATATGCTTCACAGTAGTACCCCATTCTGAAAGACATTGTACGACTAAGGCCTACATACCATGAGGACTTGACAGTTTAGTCTTATCCATTTATATACTAGCCCGAATGAAAAACTAGTTGGAGTCACCTTTGAGTTCTCCTTTCAGATGTGTCTCTTAGGCAGGCCCCTCTAAAGGTAACTCAAAGCAATAAAATGTATTTTGAGTGTTTCTCTTGCACCCTAAATCGCACGAAGTGCAAGGGGAGAGGATACGCATTCAAAATGTACCAAATAAAAAATCACACAATTCAGACACTTGTTATTTTTAGCCCTTAGAGCAATGATTAATTCATTTTAAAGAACCAAACTTGAGTGTGAAGTTTGCTTGTTCAATTTTAGCCAAATCCAAAAGTTAGTGAGTTTCTAGGGTTCAGTTTTAGCCCAACTTCAAAAAAATCAACTCAATGATTGACTTTAAACCCAAATTGATCTAGTTGGCCTGTAGCAAAAAATGAAAGTAGTAAATGGAAGCTTTAATAAGCATTAAAAAATGCGTTTTCAAGTCTAAAATTCAATGTCCAATTTCCAACTCAAATTTGCTTGTGTTTTATCTACTCCAACCTTATCCCTCCTGTAAACAAAGAAAACAACAAATCAGATTCTCTTTTCTTTTATTCAATCACTAGTATCGAGTTAAGATCAGAATACACTATACGAAAATACTGATTTAGGAGACTAATGTTGGTAGTCCAAAGGTGAAATCCCCAAGACTATTGCATTAGCATTCAACCTACACAATGAGAGATCATATATGAAGTCACATAGCATCAAATACATTAGCATTCAACTTGTAAATTTGAAGGATGTGAGGAAGCTTCATGTTAACGCATGAGTTGTTGGTCAGAGGCACTTTCTCCAAGGTGAAAAAGCAGCTATGGCATCGATATTAATGCCTGAATTACTAAGTTTCAATAGCAGATTTTAATGCCTATTAGTAATTGCCAATTTTGAATAGCAGAAAGAAATCAGATTTTAATGCTTGAATCGATATTAATTTGCCTTAGTGTCAAAATTTCAGAGCAGAGCAGCTGCGCCAAAGTCAACTAATAAGCATGTAACATTCATAGATGGTGACGTACTTCTACTCTTGCCTTTAGAATCCCACAACCACCTACTATACCTGATCACTTTTTATTTCCATTCAATGCTTGTAATGAATTGAAGATTAAAAATAAAATAAAAATGTGTACATTACTCAAAATTTATGCAAGTAAGAGAACACTTATCCAAACCCATGTCTCCATAATTTTGAGAAGTAACATTGCCTGCAATGAATTTAAATAAAAATCAAAGAGAATAAACCAAAATATGATTTAATATTCAGATAATTATTACGACTGGGAGTGAGAGATAATTATCAAGACCCAATGATCTCCATTTAAATAACTGTTTATTACAAGTTTTGACAGTGCACCTACAGTTTTATCATTCAACTACAATAGTAATTAAATATGCTTAAAAAAAATTAATGGCCAGACAGAGATCATACGACCATCACATTTATCCTATTGAAGTGTGGACTAATTGTGCTTGGCTCCATGTGCACGAGGAGATGGTCCTGGTAACTATCTAGCAGACATGAGGTAAGAGGAAAAGCATGGAATGGACTATACTCAGCTGAGTTGCCACAAATAACAGTGCAGTACAGAATGGTCAGTAAATGACACAGTTCATGTTTTTTATTATCTTTATGTTGTGCTTTCTACGAATTCCTTGAGTAGTTAGTGCAGTGTCTTTACTGCCCAACGCCGCCATTGTCAGAGAGAAATTTTCCCATAGATGTAATACTTTTCCCGCTTAAATTTTCAAATTGTGCCGATCAAAATTTGGACAGTTTGAGTCCACACCACATATGTTGGAACAAATCTGCAAGCAGCTCAACAATCGAATGTCATAATATTAATGAGTAGCCAATCCAACAATTTAATCTACTGCTCAATCATTCTAATATTCGTCCATTCTATGCAGCCAGCCACTGAATGAAGACAATGAAGTTAAATATGGAGACATGAAATATCAATGAGAAACAACCATATTCAATGAAAAATAGAAGAATATAGTAACCACCTCTCTCACAGGTTTTGTTCCTGGAGCCATACAATGAAGGAATCATAGATTTATGGGCAGCAAGGTATGGACGAGCTGTTTGACAAAATATTTCACATAATGCATTCCTTATTTTTAAGCAAAATCCATTGACAGGTATAGAACTGAACTTCCTAACTGTACCAGCATCCTCCCTACCTAGCGTGCCAATTTATTTTTTCTTTATTTCCTTTTACTTTCTTCTTCATTCTTATTAAACTGTCTCCATTTTTTCAGGATCAAGCTAATGCAGATAATATGGTGGATTAGTTATAAAATCTTGCTCTCAAGCATGGAATTTGATGGACCTAATTGAAATTTCTAGTGGTAAAGTGGTGGAGTTCTGTAAGGACACAAACAATCTCGTCCAAAGCCTACAAGAGACACATAAATGGCTTGATCACTATCTCCTAGGCAACAGTCCTATTGAGAGGACCCCTGCAGCAACCAAAGAAGCCATGGAGCATCTTTTTGTGAGAGTAAAAACAAGTAGCCAACCAGTACCAGTCAAGAAAATGGATCAAAATAATAGCAGGTTATAACTTATGCATGCTAGGAGTATGCATAAATAATCAATCTTATAATATGGACATGATCCATTGATAAATTACATGCTATGTTGGCAGATATGATAGGGTCCTGCACAGTGAAAGCAATGGGTGTTATAAAGGAGAATTACTAAATATAAGAGTTTATTATTAGATCACATACCATCTAGTTTTGAGAAAATAATGTTCGAGCGTGATGATTTTGGCTAATGAAGCTAAAAAAAATAATGATTAAGCTAAAGTTCTCGACACACAAGCTTAGGACTTTCTTGATATGGAATGATTAATCAATTCTTTTCAAACAAGGAAAGACTTATAAAATCAACTTTATTGGTGTGCTTCTTTCCTAGTTACACAACTTTTCTATTGATTCTTCAGGACAGAAAATACCCATAAGTGCTTAGGCATGACAACCCTTCACACTTAGGTGTTCAAAATAAAATCTCTACAATAGATTTATAAACTATGTATGAAGCAAAGGGAGTTGTTAAATGTATGTGTTTTAATTCAAATGATGCAACTAATTACCATTATATTCCTTCATAAATGGTAACATTCAAGACATAGAAAGAAAGAAAAACAAAACATTGTTAGAT
Source organism: Sequoia sempervirens (assembly GCA_007258455.2). NCBI lineage: Eukaryota > Viridiplantae > Streptophyta > Pinopsida > Cupressales > Cupressaceae > Sequoia > Sequoia sempervirens. Next base: position 9,512,966 of record VDFB02047144.1, on the reverse strand, counting down.
AGTGCATTTATTATGCACATCAGTTAAGTGAAACAAATCCCTCCTTCTAATGCCAATATGTAGAACCTTAAATCTGCATTAATTAGGTCAAAAACAAAAGCCCTTAGCATTGTTTGTAAACCAAAGAAAACTAAAGATTCCTTATAAGATTCATCTAATCATAAGAATAATGCAAAAGAAAGAGTCAAAACATAGAAAAACACCATTCTAATAATCAAACTAACATCTTATAGTGGATTGGTGCTTCTATGGAAAGAAGCCCATTCCCAATCCTTGATTAAGCTCCATGATATGAAAATGATATGTTGATGATCAAGATGATGAATGGACAAAATCAGTTCTCTTGAAGAGAGTGACTTTGCATAGGGTTTGTGAATCAAGTTATGGAGTTGTGGAGGATTTGATGATCAATAAAGCCTTTCATTTATAGATTTTCTTGATGAGGGAATAGCCAAATGGATGAATGTGGAACTAAAAATAGACCAATCAAATGGAGCTACTTGTCAACTTGCGATAGGTTGAGGGATGCGCAAGATTTGGGAAATGTGCCCAAGAGAGGGAGATTTCAAATTTGAAAATGAGAGTAAATGTTGAGTTTTACTTGTTCAAGGGACATGTAAGACCTATTAAATGTCTTGTTGGATGTACATTTCAACTTGCTTTTGAATTCAAACTTGATGGAATATTCCTCAAAGATGCCATGTTGAGTGAAAATGTTGATTTTAATAAATCAATAAATTGATTTATTTGTGCAAGTGGGATTATCTAGAGGATGTGATGGGTGATTAGGTTAGGCTAATTAATATTAGATTAGCTTAATGATGATTAGGATGATTTTGACCTTATGACTTGAATATTTGGATTTGTTTAAATCAAAAGGGATAGAAGGTGATTTCATATTTAATTAAATAAAAGGCTTGATTTATTTAATTAAAAGGAGGGTGATGTTAGGATCAAGTTAATTTATTTAATTTAAACTGATGACTTTAGGAGATTGATAAATAAACTTGATTTATTTGTTGAATGGATGACTATGACCTAATCGAATGCATGATGCTAATTTTGCATGTCTACAGATATCATGAATGTTGTATGTATTGTTGCAATATTTCAAGCTAATCCAAAGAATCTCATGTGACTATTGTGAAGAGAATTTTTAGATACTTGAAGGGAACTGTTGATCTTGGCCTATGGTATCCTAAAGATGACGATATTACTTTGAGTGCCTTTACTGATACTGACTAGGCAGGAGATGTGAATGACTGAAAAAGTACTAGTGATGGAGCATTTTTCTTGGGTAAGAAGCTAATTTCATGGTTAAGCAAGAAGCAGGATGCCATTTCCTTATCTACTACAGAGGCCAAATACATTGTTGCTACTAATAATTGTACTCAAGTCGTGTGGATGAAACAAATGTTGAAGGATATTAGAATTATATATGATGAGCCTATTGCTATATTCTGTGATAACTCAAGTGTTATTAACATTTCAAAGAATCTAGTGTTGCATTCAAAAATGAAGCATATATCTATCAAGTTTCACTTTTTGAGGGAGAAGGTAAGTGAAAAGGAAGTCAGATTGGAGTATGTGCCTATTAAGGTGTAGATTATAGGAATCTTTACTAAGCCATTGCCTAAGGATACTTTTGAGTTTCTCAAAGGGAAGTTAGGGGTGATTACCCCTCCTAATCAAAACTAAGGATGCATTGCATTGCATCACTCTATGCATTTCACAATCATATCTTGTCTCAGATTGATGTTGTGGTGGCTGCTACTTAGGGGGAGTAGTCAGATGCTCATAAATTCAAATATGTGGTTCAGAGCTTAGAGAACCTTTTCATTGATGTCAAAGGGGGAGAAGATCCATGTGAAAAAATGGTGATTATCTGAGGAGAAGAGCCTTATGGGGAGAAAGATAATGTGAAAGTGTTGAGGAGAAGATAAGTCAAAACCTAAGCAGGAGTTAGTTGTGTTGATGGTGTTTTTCACATCATGTGTTTACATCAATGCCAAAGGGGGAGATTATTGGATGTTGTGGTTGTATTGATGATATGTGGTTGTAATTGGTGTCAACACTATTAGCATAAATGTATTTGAAGCTGTATATGTCGAGGATATTGAGAAAATTGTAATAAATGAGTTCTAGGTTATCAGTGGTGAAGTGAAGTTCAATATGGTGGTTATTTTTGTACGTTGTTGATCAAAGGTTGTGCAGTAAAGGGTTTGTTGTTGAGTGTATCTAGTTTATCCATGTCAAAGTTTTAGAGATCTGCATGAAGATTCCCATTCAGACATCTTTTTTGTTTCTTTAGTTGGTGTTCCTGATTGAAGATGGTGCTATTTGAGTTAGTTTAGTTGTTTGGGATGCTTCACTTGTGATTCGTGATGCTTTTGGATGTTACTAGATCATGATTTATCTTTGTTGAATGTCCACATTGATCATTGTGATCGTGGTTGGTGATTTTCTCTTGTGTGTTCATGTTTTTCTTGTTCTTGGCCGACATAGTGTTTCTAGCATATTGTGGATCTTTGAGGAGAAATTAATTGAAGTGTCTTCATGTTGGAGATGCTGATTTGGGTCCTCACTAAGTTGTGCCCAACTTTGGTTGATTTGCATTAATAATATTTAATGTTTTGGGCCGACAGTTTATATTCATTTTATTATTTCTTTGTGGCCGACTTGTAGCGATGAAATTTCATGTTGCAATATATAAGAGCGATTGTTTATTCAAATTTAAGTGTGGAAAAGGTGTGCTTATGTGTGTGTGCACGAATAATGTTCTAAATCATTTGAAGATAGAGCAGAGTGTGAAGAAGAGTGAAGAAAGGTGAAGAAGTGTTCATGTGCTTAATTGGAACTTTAATCAAGCATTAGCAGATGTTATTTTCTCAATTCAAAATCTTGATGGCTTTACTCTGAATCTCTTTGTAAGACAGTGTGTCTTCCTTTGTAATTGAGTAGTGAGCTCTAGGTAGTGTGCCTGAATGCATATGCATTCCCCATATTTCATTTTCATTATACTTTTAACACGGTATAATCTTGTGTACTGACCTCCACCATGGTTTTTCCCCTAACAGGGTTTCCACATAAAAAATATTGTTGTTATGTGTGTTTTTGATGTGTTGATCATTTATGTTTTCATGGTTAATAATCAAATCAGAGAATAAGGTTAATAAGCTGAATAAGTTTTGAATTTTTGTGACAACTGGTTCACCCCCCCTCTCAATTGTCTGCCCTTATATTTCCTAAAGTTACAACTCTCACATAGTGGGAGAGTAGGAATCAGGAGGAAATTGCTCACCATGGTAAGGTTAATATGACTTGGATGGAATTTTTTGCTGCCCTTAAAAAACAGTTTTACCCTTTAGGTTATATGCAAAAATTAACAATGAATTGGAAAACCTTTAGGCAAGGTAAGGTTCATTCTATCCAAGATTACACCCAGGAGTTTAGAAAATGGGCCATTTCTTTAAATTTTCCATTGGATACTTAGGATACATTACTTAAGTACATAGGTGGTTTGCATTCTTACTTAAGACATACCATTCTAATGTTGAGTCCTAATAATATAGACAAAGTATCTATCCAAGCCACTCATTTAGAGTCAAGGGGAAGAACACTTTCAGTGATAATGTCTCAAAGAAACCGTCTAAGTCTGAGCAGAAGTCTAAGGGTAAAGACAAAGACAAAGATAAAGGAAAAGGGAAGAAGATAGCTATAGTTAAGAAGGAGGGTGATAAACCCACATGCTCCCATTGCAAGAAAGAGGGGAATGATGATTCAAACTATTGGAAGCTACATCTAGAGTTAAGGCCAAAAAGATACAGAGGCAATAAAGGAAAGAAAAAGACTGTTGCAGAGATTGAACAAGATCTTAGATCTGATTCCAGAGATGAAACACAAATTGTTGTTGTCAGGATCCAAGGTAAAGGGAAAGGTATAATTCTCTCTTCTGATGCAAATGTTTCTAATGCAAGTACAAGTAAAGTATCTACTCCTCCTAAAGCTGATAAACAGCACAATGAACTATTTCACATTTGAGTTGTAACCAAGCACAGTAAGATTGACACACTATTTGATATGGGTTCTCAAGTCAACTTAATATTTGAAGAGGTGGTAAAGAAACTTAATTTAACTAAAACACCTCATCCAAAGCCATATCCGCTTAGATGGATTTGCAACAATACTCAACTACAAATAACAAAACAATGTAAATTGAGATTTGTTATCATTGCAAACTTTGTTGATGAGGTAGAGGTAGATGTTGTTCCTTTGGATATTTGTGGGCTTGTGTTAGGGAGTCCTTATTTGTATGATAGAAAATACATCTTTTATAGGGGGGAGAATAATTATCATCTTTTTAAGGATGGGATAGAATACATTGTACGTGCACACAAAGTTAAGACTAATCTTGCACTAGTTAATGTTGGTGAGATGAAAAGGTTTTCCAGTTCTAGTAAGAACTTTGTATTAATGCTTGTAAAACCCAAAGAGGATGAAAAATCTAAAGCATTTAAGGGGTGTGATCTAGAGCATAAAATTGAGATGGTTAAAATAGTTTCTATTTATGATGACTTATTTCAGGAGCCAAAGGGGTTGCCACCTAAGAGAGAGATACAACATGAAATCTAGTTGCAGCAGGATGTGACTTCCAAACATTGGAATGTACCGTTTATCAATTTTAAAAAATGAAGAAATAAAAAAGAAAGCTTAGGAGTTGGTTGAAAAAGGAGTCATCCATCCTAGTACATCTCCTTATGGTTCTCCAATTGTGTTGGTTCCAAAGAAGGATGTGTCTTGGAGAATGTGTATTGACTATCGATCCCTAAACACTTGAGATAACAGTAAGGAACATGTATTCTCTTCCCTAAATTGATGATTTACTTGATCAATTAAAACATGCAGTTTATTTCACTAAGTTAGACCGGTGCATAGCGGATATCATCAGATAAGAATTGCAAAAGATGACATTTGGAAAACTACATTTAAGACAAATCAGGGACTCTTCGAGTGGTTGGTCATGCCCTTCGAGCTATGTAATGCACTAGCTACATTTATGAGAGTCATGAGTGAGGTCTTTTATCCTTTTATTGATGATTTTGTCATAGTCTATCTAGATGATATACTTGTATTCAGTCAAACTTGGGAAAATCATGTTACAAGTCATGTAAAGAAAGATTTTGATGTATTAAGAAAATAAAAACTCTTAGTAAAGATGTCTAAATGTGAATTCTCTAAGACATCCTTAGTGTACTTAGGCTATGTCATAGGTGGTGGTCAACTGAAAGTAGAACCTACGAAGGTTGAAGTTATTGTAAAATGGCCTAGCCAAGTATTGTCACAAAAGTTAGAAGTTTCTTAGGTGCAATTTAGTACTGGAGAAAGTTTATCGCTAAATTTTCTTACATTGCATCACCATTGCATGCATTGACCAGTACGAAGATAAATTTTCAATGGGGATGTCCATAGCAAAAGGCCTTCGACACTTTGAAGGGAAATTTGAGCACAACACTAGTTTTGGCTTAACCAGATTTACATCAACCATTCGAGATAGAGACATATGCAAGTGGATTTTCCATGGGAGCAGTGCTAATGCAAGGAGGTAAACCAATCTACTATCACTCTGAGACCTTTACAGGTGCAGTAATTAACTATCTTACTTATGATAAGGAACTTTATGCATTAGTTCATAGTGCTAAAAAATGGAAACACTATTTAATGGGGAAAGAAACTATAATCCACACTGGCCACCAGCCACTTCATTACTTACACTAATAGTCCAAACTGCAACAAAGTAGGCACTTTAGGTGGATGGGTTTTCTTCAACAGTTTCATTTGGTAATTAAGTACAAGAAAGGTTTCCATAACAAAGTAGTAGATATGTTGTTTAGGCCTCTTGTTATGAATGCTTTGAGTATCCTTAAACGTATTTCCATGGTACATGAAAGTTTTCAGGAACAATATGCTAACAATGAAGACTTAAAGGAAATCTATTCAGCTCTAATTGCAAGCAAACATGTACAAGAGCAAGATTTCTATGCGAAGGATAACTTTTTGTATCATTTAGGAAAGTTATGTATTCCAAATGGTGAATAGGCACAGGTAATCAGAGAAGCACACACGTCATTGATTATAGGACACTTTGGGGTAAGCAAAATAATGACTCAATTGCAAAAATACTATTATTGGCCTCACATGTAGGAAACTGTATCCAAATAAATTAAAGGATGTATAATGTGTGCAAGAAGTAAACCTAGCAATAGGAAATTAGGGTTGTACACACCTCTTCCTATACCTTCCCATCCATGGGAAAGTGTTTCAATGGATTTTGTCAGGGGCCTACCAATGTCTAGGAAGGGACATGATTATCTATTTGTAGTAGTTGATTGGTTTAGCAAAATGTGTATCATAATGCCTTGTAAAAAATAGGTCATTATTGAGCAAACAGCTCATATGTACTTTCAATTTATATGGGTTCATTTTGGGTTACCTACTTCTATTGTATCAGACCGAGATTCTCGATTCTTAGGGGAATTTTGGTCAGCATTATGGGAACTCATGGACACTAGACTGAAGAAGAGTACAACCTTCCATCCGCAGACTGGCGGAAAGATAGAGGTAGTGAACAAGACAATGATGCATATTCTTCGAGGTTATTGTAGTAAACATCCTAAGTTGTGGGATGAAAATCTTCACTATGTGCAACATGCATACAACCATGGAGCACACTCTTCTACAAAAAGATCTCCTTTGAAGACTTGTTTCAGGTATCTACCAAAAACACTGATGGACTTGGATTTTGGGAAGGATGATGTTGAAGATGGACTCCATGATGCAGAGAAGGCTTTGAATTTCATCTAGAAAGTCCAAACAATTCATCAGGAAATGGAAGCATAGTTGGAGAAGATCCAAGCCAAATACAAGGCTCAACATGATAAGCATTACATTGATCATCATTTCTAGGTTGGAGACAGAGTTTGGTTACATATCAGCAAGGAAAGAATGCAAGGTGAAGGAAGAAATCTCAAGCCAATTCGGTATGGTCCCTTTGAGATTCTGGAAAATATTGGAACCAACGCCTTCCACCTCAATCTTTCTCCATACATGCACATTTATTCAATCGTCAATGTTGAGAATCTAAAGTTGTATGAGCCTCCAATGATATTGGATGAAGACACAGACATTCAACTTCCATCAATTGATGATCATTCACTAGAGTACGTGACAGAGTTTCCAGAGGATGTCATCTTAGATAGGAAAGTCAAGACTTCACGAAGAGACACAGTTGAGTACCTCAGAGTGGGACTGAAGGAGATGAATCCAAGCGAGGAAAAATGGATGGAGATTAGTAAAGTGAAGGAACTTTACCCTCACTTGATTTTTGAGTAATCAAGCTTTCAAATGTCCAAAAGCTCTCTAGTGGGGAGGACTGATCCAAGGGGATACTTTTTCAGTAAAAATTGAAGTATCTCAATTGCTCTAGAATTCTACACCATGTCAAATATATCTAAAATTTGAGTCCAATGTAACTTGAATGAGCTCAAAAGGAGTCTGTATGCTCGAGTTATGGCTTGTCAAAGTTTGGTCAAACCAAGTGTTAGAGGCTAGTTAGAAAGGGAAAAAAATCATCTCAAAAATGGTCAAAAGTAGCATCATGACGAAGAACTCATCATGACAATTCCAAAGACATTCGTTTTGCATCAAATGGAGTCTGTATGTGTGAGATATGACCATTCAAAGTTTTAGTCAAAATGGGTTGACCATTCTGACATCAGCATGATGATGTGGACCAATCCAACAACGACATGTGGCCTGGCATACATAGTTGGCACTAATAATCACAAATCGACACATGGTAGTACAACCCAATCAAATCATGACATGTGTCCACCTTGCAGAAAATCAAAATGTGACACGTGGCAACCTGCTCTCACTCCTCCATTAGGTTGTTAAGTTTGTTTGTTCAAAATTATGTGGGGGGATTCGACACTCCCACCTATGATCTCCTATACACCCACATGCCAGATTATTTTATTGACTTTAAAAAGAGATAAGGGAAAAAATGGAAGGGGCATGGGTTGAATCCCTGACCCCCTCGATGTGAATCTCCCTCCAAGCGAGTAGACCATGCATTAAAGGTGGGATATGGAGCAACGAAAGTTTGTTTTATTAAAGACAACAAACGATGAAAAATTAATAAGGGGCTTGAGCCCCCAAATGAAACATAAAAATTAAAATTAAAATCCTATAATAAGGGGCTTAAAATTATATAACCCCTAAATTATAACCATAACCCTTTTATTTAGCACAAGCCTGATTTTGACAAATTTCAAAGGGTTTAAAATATCATTTGAAGATTATCAACGTGAGGAAAGGATAAAATAAGGATTTAAATATTATGTAAAAAGGGATTATATGATATTTTTATATGTAAATAGGGGGCATAGTTTAAATTTTTGCTGTAAAAGGGGAGATATGTTACATTTTGTAAATCTTATGGTTTTAAACCATCTTGGGTAAATTTATTGTATAAAAGGGGGTAAGAGTGAGAGTTGGGAATCCAAGTGATGATTAAGGAGAGAATAATCAAAAGGATTTTTTGTCCATTTCTTTGCAACGAGAGAATGTTGTCACTATGATGGAAGGAAATAGAGTTGTAATGTTGTTGAAGCCTTGTAATCCTGATTTTGAAGCATAATAGGAATGGTAACTCTATTGGAGAGGGCCCCATAGACATAGCCAATCTGGCAAACTCCGTGATCAACAGATGTTCTGACTTCTTTCTCTTTTCTCTGTTTCATTTTTGTCATCACATTTATAATGCTTTGTTCATTTAAGCATTTCAATTATGTTAATTTGTTTTTAAAGCCTTAATTAATCATTGTAATAGTTAAGTGTTCATAGCAATTGTCATAGATCCTAAATCATATCATTGAGGGTATTGGGAATATGGTCAAGGCTATAGGTTTTATAGTGGAGGGTATAAGGTAGAGGGTGTATATATGGACATATGTGTGCATTATGTGATAGAGATAACATTTTCTACTAAAATCATTGTACAAATCTAATCATTGTTGAAGACTCTTGATAATGAGCTTAGCACTACTATTTGTAATGACAAAAATTGCACTCCCTTCTTCAAGATAGTGCAATTTCTCATTTAATCAGGACCTATTTTAGTACCTTTACATTAATTACCCTTTAATTCATAATTAATAGGCCCCTAAGATCCTTTATTTTAGATCTTGAGGCTTATTTCAACTAAAAACCCAACAAAATCATTAAAAACACTTAAAATTTTAACAAATCACCCCAAAAATATAAGGTGGGAATCATACGCCACCCTCAACATATGAGTCCCCTTAGGTGGGACCCATATGCTAGGACTGGCATATGAGTCCCATTTGGGGCTTTTCTGGGGTTTGAGTGGGAATATCAGCTTTTTAATTCAAATTTTTGGTTGATGTCAACTTTTGAGATATGAATAACGGTAAATTAGGTGTTAATGCCTATATAAGAAAGCTTCTAAGTCAGTTTTTCATCTAAGCAAGAATTTTCAAGAGAAAATTCAAGATCCAAGTATTCAAGAGTCTTGAAGCATTCTTTCACAAGAGCATTCAAGTTTCAAATTTAAGAAAAGTTGAAGTCTTGGAGTAGCATTATATTTTTTTTGTAGTCTTCAATCTCACGTTCATTTAAGATCTAACATTTTCAATGGTTGATCAAGGTTGTCTATGGTGAACCATGATGGATTCTAGGTTGGGGAGATGCAACTAGCCATCAAGCCAAGCCTAATGACTTGTTTTGTAAGTGATACCATCTTCCATTATCACTCTACATTCATCCTAAGGAAGGTACAAGCATTTTTAGGGCTCATTTGAGTGATTATAGATCTCTCAAAGTGAGTCATTCATCTTCATATTTCATTCATGCATCTCATTATTGCACATTAGAATAGGGTTGCATTGCATTTCCAATTTCCTAATCTTAGACACACTTAAGATTAGGATTTATATTCCTATTTACATTCCTTTTTCATTATTTCTATCAAGGTTTAACTACCAAACTAGGGATTTGACCGAGGAAAACCCCTTATAAGCAAATCAAGTCTACATTCTATTTTGCAGGTCTTTTCACAAATTTGGACCTGAAAATCAGTTTGGAAGGAAAGAGTAGAGATTGGATCACAAATGTGAACTTTGAATTCCTGAAAAAAGGCGGAATGGGACTAATACATCAAAATTGGCGTATGAGTCCCATTACAAGCAATTTTCTAGATTTTTGCAATTTTAGATACCCTTTTTCCAAAAACCAATTCTTGCCTAGAAACCCTGATCTAGGATTGATATGCCCAGACTGGCGTATGAGTCCCAGTATGCCTTAATTTTAGAATTTCTAGTAATTCAGAGCTCATTCTATCCTTCTTTAGGTTTCTAGGTGCATACTTCTGAGATCTCACCTCTCTGTTTTAATTTATATGCATTTTTAGGCCATTTAGTAAAATAATGCATTACATTAGGCTTGAGCATTACATATTGCATTTCATTTGTCTTTCCAAGCCCTATCTTGGTGGTGAAGCCCTCATTAGTTTACAAATAGACCTTAGGACAACCCTATTGCAAAATTTATTTCTCCTTTGCATACTTTAGATTGAGATCTTTATGGTTTCCCTTCAATGAGATAGTTGGAAAGTGGGTCTTGCTCTATGTTCTAAACCATATGAAAGAAATCAATCATCATCCCATTTTCTATTATTTCACTATTTTATCATAATCATAATTGATTACTAATTATAAAAAATATTTTTATTTTGGAGTTGGGAATTTTCTCTCAAAAGGGTTTTTCGCATGTAAATTTTAGTACTATGGTATTTTAATGTTCTACATTATTTTACATTATGTGAATGTGCATAAATAATGTAATTTTTAATGGCTTAATTGTTAAGGGCTTGGTGTGAAGATGGAGAATTAGGGTCATCACATTACAATAATATGTTATTTTCTAGACTCATTAGATCACCGCGTCATGGACATTGGGATTACTACTAATGTCAATATGCATGAGGTGGTTGTATCATTAATTTTTGAGGAGATTCAAAGAAAATATTATAAGATGACTAAGGAGGACCATGCTTTTTATGGTGAGATGAAGCAGAAAGGAAAGAAAAAGGAAAATAAGTCAAAATTTGAATCCCTTGGGACATCTAAGTATCCTATAAATTCCAAGGTGAAATATTGTAACTATGAAAAATCTAGGGGTAAAAATAGGAAGAGAGTCCACTTCTTGTGTAAGTTTTAGACTTAGCCAAAAAATTGAAATTAGGGAAAGTAAAACATGATCCCGTTATTTAGCAAACGGGATCTTGTTTCACTTTGAGACCCCGAGCCAAAAATGGGATCCTATTTTTGGAAGTTGGATCCCATTCTAAAACAAGATCCTATTTTATAAAGGCTTAAATTAAAAAAAAAACAAAAAACAAAAAAACAAATGGGATCTCGTTTCTAGAACAGGATCCCATTTCTAAAAAAGTTAATTTTCAGCCCAATTTTTGCTATTGGTTTCTGGTTAGAAAAAGGCTTGGGGACCTAAACCTTAGCTTTGGACTTGCTTTTACCTGCAACTTGAAGGTCATGTCAATGTCACTAGAAAAGAGTGACTTTGGACATATGTCTGAAGACATTTTTTGACTAAATTAAAACCCATTATAGATGAGATTGTGTAGATTCCAAATATATAATTTTCTTAGAATTGGATTATTTTTATATTTTTCAAATAAATTTTAATGAAACTAGTCCATAAACTTGAAATATCAGAGTTTCTATTATTTTAATATTTTATTAAATATATTTTTTAAAACAAATTAAATGTGCACATTCCTTAGAGAATTATTTTCAATTTAAAATAACATCAAAAAAATGATAAGTTTAGGTCATCTTATGCTTGATGTACACAAGGAATTTTTAAAACAATAATTATGGCTAGTAAAAATTAACAAAAACAAAATATTAAAAAAAACTACAAAAACTATCATGCACATTATTCAATGTGTTATAGATCTTTTCCCTAAAGGATTCAAAAAAATACAATTATTTAGGTCAAAATATGGATGATGTACACATGCATGATATGGTAAAAATAAGTGACTTTTAAACAGTAGTTTTTAGACATGCCTACTGAAAATTAATTTGTATCATCTGGGTATTAAAAAAAGTACATATTTGGAAACTAGACTCAGAGTACTACATTTCATATTACTGAATATTTTTCAAATTCAATATTTAAGTGCTTCAAATTTTTAGATCAAATGAGATGAATTCTGAAAATCAAGGAAAACACTTCCACTTTTTGGCTGAAAAGTGGACTCAACTTCTCGCACACACCCCTAGTCATTTTCAAAAGGAATAAAAGGAGGAGAAGGAAAAGATAAACAAGAATAAGTTCTTTGATTCTTACTCAGTTAAATCCTCTCAGGATGATGTAGTTTCTTTTGTGACAACCTTTGCAATGCATGCATATGAAGGTGTATGGTTCATAGAATCCTATTCATGTTTTTACATGGAATTGCATAGGGTTTGGTTCTCAAAGTATGAAGAGTTTGATGGTGGGAATGTGTATGTGGGTGATAAATCAAATTTGATTATTTATGGTTGTGGAGGAGTCAAGATCATATTCATTGATTGTAGTGTGGAGGAAATATATGTAGTGTTTCATATCCCTAATTTGGAATGAAACCTACTCTCTATGAGAAAGTTCAAAGATGTGGGTGTGTAGGTTGTTTATTCATGTGGAGGATGTAGGATGATGATAGGAGCTATGGTGTTGGAAAATGTTGCTCAAATTGGCACTATGTTCAAGTTGGATGCATACATTTTTAGTTTACTAGTTCTTTTTACATGTCAAATAAAATACCTTTAGATTATCCATCCTCACAATTGGAACAAACAATGAAGAAATTTATTGTATAAATTTTTTATGGACATTCATTTTAGGTACCCTAGGCTACACATTCCTTAGAGGTTAATCTTCCAGCAAAGAAGATAATATTATGGCACTAGAGACACCACCATAATGGTGAGAGGGATCTTAGATCCAAAAAACATTAATACCTTGTAGATGCTCTCGGCCAAAGGATGGCAGCACGGATTTAGGATGCCAACACGACACGTTGTCGTCCAATTGGCATGTTGGCATCCTGAGCAACAAAGAGCTCAAGGACTTAGGTGAGCAAAATAGAGTTTCACTTCTTAGCCCAAATCTAAGGTCTATTTAACAGAACAATAAAATAGAGGACATAAACTATGAGAAAAGTACAAGGAGAACTTGGGGTATGTGTAGGATCATGATGGGCCAAAAATTGGCGATATGATGGGTATGTGTAGGGTATGTGGCTGACGATTTTTTTTTTACCCAAAATTGATGAAACAAAAAGGGTATTTAAAGGATATTCTTAGCTTTCCACCAACATAAATTATGCTTTACTTTGAATTTAATAAATAATTATTATTCATTTTCTATTTAAATTACGACTAAAGTCTTGATTGATAGACTGATTGAAAAAAATCTATAGCTTTCAAACCATATTACATTTTTTGAATCTGAAACATGCATCACATTTTATGCTTCACATACTATAGGATTAAAAAAATAAAAAATTGAATTTCATGAAGTTTTGACCAAGTTAAGGTGGTTAGACATAGGGTTTTTATTATTTTTAAAAGTTGTAATAAAAAAATCATAATTAATTATTTACTTGGAAAAAAATTACAAAAAAAATGCATCACATCGAGACATGAGTCCTCTACTTATATCTAAAATCTTATAAAAAATAATTATCATTTTATTATGGTTAAGATGGTCAAACAGACACCTACTTATTTTTCTCTAAAATTTAAGTACTACTACATTGAAATTTGAAGTTTTCACCAAATAGATTTTTTTTATTTTAAAATAAACTTAGTAGTTTAGAAACTGGATTCAATTTACTACAGATTCTATTCTTACATATTTCTGAAATAATATAGATAACTTATTCAAATTTTTACATTAAGTTGCCTAACTCTGTTTTTTCTAATTTTTTTGCCACTTAAGGGCCTATTTTTTCCATGATGATCCTACACATACCCCTTGGAGAGAACTTACCAACAACTAGACATTTGAGTCTCCACTCCAAGCTTTGCTACACAACCTAGACAAAAAAGGAATGAGGGGAAAATGTTGGGGCTATATAGGGGCTTGCTGTAGTCAGACCCCTTCTTTGGTATTGTACCATAGAAAAAAGGAAACTTGCTTGACATGGGAATAACTCATAATAAATTGGACTTAATGAGGCCTTGATTCAAGTGTTGTGAGGCATTTTGTGCATCCACACTAGGTCTTGGACCCTTGTAAATTGAATAACATGCTTTTAACGATGTCTTGTAAAGGTGTTGTAAAGTCTTGTAAAGGACTTTCACGCTTTTCTAGACTTAATGAACCCATTTTTCCTTAGTTAAAAATTATAGAAAATATTTAATTCATCTTCACATCAATATAGAAGGCTTGTAAGGTAAACTTAATCTTAAACTAATGTTGTAATGTGTCCCACACATTCACATTGGTTCTTATGCCTTCCTACGCTATGTGGACCTCATTTTAGTGTTGTAAAGTGTATTTAATCACACTTTCACATTGAATTTCGTGTCCCAAACCCTAATTGAACTTCACATTATCATCAATAGGCCCCTATTAACCCATATTATGCATCTCAAGGCTTAAATTAATTAAATAATTGCCAAAGTCACAATATAAATCTTATTTTCTTATCTCCTAGCATCCTAGCTATCAAAATGGCCCCTATGGGACCCATTCGCCACCCATGGTGAATCAATCCCATCCAAGTGGGACCCATTCACCATGGGTGATGAATGAGTCCCATTTTTCCCATTTTTGACCTTTGAGCAGGAAAATTTGAAATTTTAGTTTATTATTTTCACATGTTGGCCTTAGGGATCCAATTCACGGGCTAATAAGGTGAATTTCCTATAAAATAAACTCTTTAAACCCTAAATCACATTCATTCTTCATTATTCATCCATCATTCTTTCATCTCAAGACAAGAAAGTTAGAGCTTCACCATGTTGAGGCATTAAGATAACAATTTTTAGACATTTAGGGGCAGATTCTTCATGTTTTGTTACATAAATTCAAGATCAATCATCATGGTGAGGTAATCAACTCCATTATTGCATGTTTCATTCCATTCTTTCATCATTTTGGTTTGATTACCTAAAAGGGGTTTGACCAAGGCAAACCCCCATGTCGTAACATTCAATATTTCTCTCTTGTCTTGTGTGTTTGTAGATTTAGGCCTCTTGGAAGTTTGGAAATCATTAAGAATCAAGCTGCAAAGTGTTTTAGGTCTTCTCTTCATTCAACAAGTCAAAATATCAATAAAAACTCATTCTCAGACTTGAAAATAAGAGTTTCAGAAGCGGACACTTGTAGAAAGCCAAAGTGCAAAATGAAAGCTCCAGATTCCACCTTTGAATATTCAAAAATTCAAAAGTGGACTCATTTTCCATGTCCCACTCTAAGGTCAGTTTTTGGTTTTCTGCATTTTTAGATACCCTTTTACCTGAAATAGGTTCTGAAATAGTTTTGCAAAACTAGGATTAGTTCACCCAGAATGGTGAATGAGTCCCACCAGGCCTGAAAATAAGCATCAATAGCATTCTAGAAGCCATTTCCAGTCTCCATCCATATTCCAGGTGCACACTTTTAGTTTCATCAAGATCTGTTACAATTTGCATTCATTCCTTGGTGTTTTTGCATTACACAATGTGTTTTCAAATAAGTTACATTTGTTAGGTTGTGCATACTAAATAAATCTATTTCATCACTGAGCTACATTTAGAACATTGCATTTAGTCATAATTCCACCATACATGTATCTTAATTTGAGTGAACTACCTAGATTTTGGGTGTGGGATCTATCTCTTTCCATTAGGTGAAAGACCCTAATTGAGTAAAAGAGGCTTACCATTCCATCCTAACCATAAAATCTATGGTTCATTTTGGTGAACCTACTTTTTGACTACTTCTCTTTTTTGATTTGGAGTCCTTCATCATAGATCTAGCCTTGCATTGATTTTGCATTAGGGTTTGCATTAGTTAAATTTTCCATTCACAAAAAGTGCATTTAGATTGCATTTTTAGCATCTAGATTCATTTTAATTTTCTGAAATTCTACATTTTTAACTTAGGTCTACATCATAGAACTCAGAAAACATAAAAATCGTGCTCAATTTTTAAAAAAAAATCTGAAAAAAGTCCATACTGGGACTCGTTCGCCACCTTGGGCGAATCAGTCCCTTTTCACCCCTGAAACTGCCCTTTATAGAAAAGAAAACTCTATTTTTAAGCTTTCGTTTGGTGCCTTTACCTATCTATATTAGTTAGCTACATTTTTGTAACATGCATTTCACTAGATCTAACTTAAAATAGCTCATTTCATGCATTGCTTCATTTTACATTTGCATTTCTCCAATTGGTGCATAGTGTACAATTAGAAAATTACCTTGTTTCATATCTAAAAATTGCATTTCAAATCATTGCATTTATCTTTATTTACTTTTGCATAACATGTTCTTTATATGTGCTTTTGATTTCATTAAACATGGATTTTATAAGCATAACATCCCTTCTTATAAGTTTTATTTTGATTACAACAATAAGGAACATGTTAGTCCTGACCAAATCATTACATTACCCATTGGTACGAATGAAAGTGTAGACAATCATCACACACATACTTGTTCTTCTCCCAATACCTCTCCTATGAGTGATGAAGGTATCTTGGTGAAGGAAGTTACAAGTCTTTATGGTCTTGATTGTCCATCTCCTCATTCCCCTTTGGAAGATATTAAAAAACACGAACACAAGATCATAGACACATTCCTAAAAATCATGTTACCAAGTCTCCATGGTCATGACACTCAAACTTGTCCATCTCCTAATATCCCTCCTCAATGTAAAGAGGATAGGTTGGTGTTAGAAGACATCCTTACTAAGAATCATGAAACCCTTGATCGTCTATTCCCTAATTCTCCTCCCATTTGGGAAAATCTATTTGAAAACCATAGTGGTTCTTCTCTTGATACCCCCCCACTTGTGATGAGGCTACTTTACCCTTGGATGACCATATTACAAGCTCTCCTAGTAGGGAAGAAAACATGGCACAAGACAATGATACCTTAAAGATAATGGACACTCAACTAACACCTTCTCATAATCATCCCCCTCTGAACATAATCCTATCATTGATCATTCTCCTATTGATGATGAAGTTATTGTGGAAGAACCAAGCCTTACTTTTCAAGCACATGTGGCTTGTTTTTCTCCTAAAAACTCTCTTCCTAGGGAGAATATCATGGTGCTAGAATTAAGCAACACTAATAATGAGTCTTCCTTAGGTAAAATAGTGGTTTTTGATTGCCCTTTATTAGAGATAAATCAAACCAAGACCGCTGAGATTATGAATGTGAAATTTTCCATTAGATATCCCTTGATCAATGGACCTCATACATACCCCATGGTACATCCTAACAACCCTCTAATTCTCTACCCACCTTCACAAAAACAACAAACTCAAAATAAACCTGAACTTATCCTTTACCATCCTCAAACTAATGTATCGCAACAACTAAGTTATAATACCGTTGCTCATACATATAACACTCGAAATAATTTGCAACCTCAACAACCAACACCAACAACCTTACTGTTGCCTAATCCTATCCCACCTAACCCTTTCTTACTAGGTCACAAGGAGTATGATCTTCTCAAGTAACTTAAGAATACTCCTGCTAAGATATCATTATGGGACCTTATTCAAGCCTCCCCTCACTATCACAGAATGATTCAAACCACCTTACAACATGATCCAATGTGAATTTGAAAGACACATTACAAAACTAGATTATAATTAAGTTTATTTTACAAGCCTTCTAGGTTGATATCAAGATGCAATTAAATACATTTTATAATGTTGAATTAGGGGGAAATGGGTCCATTAAGTCTAGAAAGGCATGAAAGTCCTTTGCAACACTTTACAACACCTTTACAAGACATCGTTAAATGAATTTGAAAGGGTCCAAGATCTAGTGTGGATGTGAAAAACACCTCGCAACACCAAATCAATTCTCAGTAAGTCCAATTTATCATCAATTATTCCCCAAATTAAGCAAGTTGCCTTTTTTCTACGGTAGACATACAACAAGAAGAAAGAACATTGTATGCATCTAGAGAAGGTATTCAAGAAGGCACTTGAGTATGGCATATCTTTGAATCCCAAGAAGTGTGTGTTTGGGGTGAAAGAAGGGAAATTTTTTGGCCATATTGTGTCAAAAGAAGGAATAAGAATTAATCCTACTACAGTAGAAAATTTTCCCCAGCCAAAGAATGTCAAAGGAATCTAGTCATTCTTTGGAAAAATCAATTTCTTAAGGAGGTTTATAACTAAATTTGTAGAGATTACTAATCCTATTTGCAAGATGTTGAAGAAAGGAGAAAGGGTAACTTGGAGTGACGAGCCTATTATAGCATTTAAGAGTATCAAACAAGCCATAAAGGAGGCTCCAATGTTGAAGTATCTAGATTTCTCCAAGCCTATGCAAATCTTTTCTTTTGCATCATTCCATTCAATTGATGTTGTGTTGTTATAGAAAAATGAAGAGGGCTTTGAACAACTCATTACATTTTTAGAAAATCCCTGCAAGCCATCGAACTCAAGTATGATATGACAAAGAAACAGGCCTATGCATTGGTCAAAGAGGTGAAAATTATTAGAATATATTTAATGGGAGCTACAATCATAGAGCTTATGTCCCAAGTGTTGTAGTGAAAGATATTTTCACTCAACAAGAGGTCACAAGCATAAGATGCAGGTGGTTCAATAGGATCCAAGAGGTTAAAATTGATGTTCAAATCACCAAGTTGGTGAGGGTACAAGGTTTAGCTAAATTGATGGTTGAAACCAACTTGGAAGCCAACCAAATAAATTAGAAAAAAATTGTAAATGTTGCAACTATGGGTATGTGTAGATTGAAATATGAGATATAGAAATTTAAACAAGCACATAATCAAGTAACACATAACATAGGATATATGTGGAAAACCCAATATGGGAGAAACCATGGTGATAAATGTTGTTAGGAGCTACTATCCTAATCCAGCCTCACAAAGAAATCTTTTGTTACAACTTTTAAGGGAACCAAACCTAAGGAGACACCAATCCCCTATTCTAAGCACCAACTAATTTATCTAATGGCACCAACCAATTAGATTTACAACATATATGATTATTACAATTTTTTCATCAAGAACATAGATCAATGTTGCAACTTACTCTACAACTGCTAATCAAGTTTCTATTGCTACCACAACTCTTTTCTCTTCTCTGCACCCCTCTGTTCTTCTCTACTCTTCTCTTTATTTAGTGTATTCTCTATCTACCTCAAAGAGCTCAGAATACCCTTTGTACAATGCACACACACACTGCTCTTCTGCACTCACCCCAGGTATGTGCAGGATCATCATGGAAAAAATAGGCCCTTAAGTGGCAAAAGATTCAGAAAAATCAGAGTTAGGCAACTTGATGTAAAAATTTGAATAAGTTATCTATATTATTTCAAAAATGTGTAAGAATAGAATTTGTAGCAAATTGAATGTAGTTCTACACTACTAGGTTTGTTTTAAAAAAAATCTATTTGCTGAAAATTTGAAATTTCAATGCAATAGTACTTAAATTTTAGGGAAAAAATAAGTAGGTGTCTATCTGACCACCCTAACCACAATAAAATGATAATATTTTTTTATAATATTTTGGATATAAGTAGATGAATCATGTCCCAATGTGATGCATATTTTTTTGTAATTATTTTCAAAGTAAATAATTGATTATGAATTTTTTATTACAACTTTTAAAAAATACAAAAACTCGTATGCCTGACCACCTTAACTTGGTCAAAACTTCATGAAATTCAAATTTTATTTTTTTAATCCTATAGTATGCAAAGCATAGAATGTGACACATGTTTTGTATTCAAAAAATGTTATTTAATTTGAAAGCTATATATGTTTTTCAATCAGCCTATCAATCGGGACTTTAGTCATAATTCAAATAGAAAATGAATAATAATTACAAGTATTCAATTCAAAGTAAAGAATAATTTATATTGGTAGAAAGTTGAGAATCTCCTTTAAAAAACCTTTTCATTTCATCAATTTTGGGTAAAAAAAAAAGTCAATAGCCACATACCCCTCATATTGCCACTTTTTAGCCCATCATGATCCTGCACATACCCCCTCGTTTTTGCTTAACACCACTTTTTTTCTCATTTGTTTTGTATTATTACACATCATTGGTGATTGCCTCGAGATTCTCTACCACATACAAACCTTTTGTTAGGATTCAAGGATATGTTCTTCACTACCATACTTTTGCATTGAGCCACACAACATTAAATTTTTGTGCAGAGAATTTTCCCTTATTGTCTCTCTGTCACAACCTAGGATATGATATGCAATTAATGCATCCTTCTAATTATCCAATTTGATCTTGATCCCAACCTCTATAGCAATTTGTGCCACCATTTTGTGCATCAAATCTTCATTAAATTTTTCATAGATGTAGGTAGAAAAATTAATTTTCTTCTCTGTGTCAGTTATCAGTTCAACCAAGCCCTTGTTAACACTGACTTAGTTGTTTGTATTCTTCATGTTTAAATATGGGATATCGATCATCTATCTTCACACCATGATCTTATGACTCCAATTCAATCATCCATCTTTAAACCTTGACTGTTAAAGATAAATGGTCTTTAAATCTCCATCATCAATCTTGTTTGTCATGACCATCACATATCGCTACTTCATTTATGGCTTCAACATTCATACTCACGAAGTGAAAAAATTGACTGACCACAATCAGACTAATCGCCCTTTAGATCTACATCATCGATCTTACATTGTGCATCACTGTTACATATATGCCTTTATTTCCTCTTCAACGATGTGAGTGGACATGGTGATCATCGTTGGATCAATCGCCATCCAATCTACACTATCCCCCGCTATATCAATACAAAAGGAAACGGGCCCACAAAATCCTAGTGGGTTGTCAACCTAATGCCACCTGTTCACTTTAGATGTCACCTTCTTCCATGTCACACCTTCTTTCATTCATTGCTTGTCATGAGAACTATCCTATCGCTTCACTTCACAACAATGATGTGAAGTAGTCCAAGCGATATGTCACCATGTGTCTGCTAGACTACACCTTCAGATTGTTGAAGGAACTCTAAATTCACACACCCTGATATCTAGAAGTCCCTTCTATGAAGTTCTATCAGAATGTCGAAGGGACCAACATTTTGTTCCAACTAATATTTACCCTTCTCCTCGATGAGGTAATCCTATTTTCCAACCAACCTTACTCAAACTGTACCATTGATTAATCTGTCATTTCCATGTGTCCACCACATAATCTCTTGTGTCATCTTCCATTGGAACCCACCAAATTATTTTTCCTCCATCTGATCAAAATGTCATTTTATCTCCACAATTTCTCACTCTCCCACAAGGTATAGATGGTGTCCCACTAAAAGTGTCTTAGGCTAGCGAGCATCATTGATCTTCCTTGGCATGATCACTTCCACTAATAAAACTCCATCGCTCATTGCTAAACTAGAAGTTTGCTTCAAAAATATTTCTATGATGCATGGGACCTTAGCAATATCCATTAGATGTAGAGATATTGAGCGTGCATCATCTAATATTCTTCATTGACACTCAAACTTCTTTGACTAGAAGGAAAGGTAAAAGGGGTTAGTCACCAAATGGTTTTAATGACATAAGTTGTAACTTATGTGACCAGTAACCTCCAAGAAGCAATCAATGACAAAATAAAAAATATGTTAAGGCATTATGACTACAACCCTAGGGTTTAGCCAATAAACCCTAATTAAGACCAAGAGAAAACACAATTCATTTCTCAGTGCAATATACATCCTCTGAACCTACTAATTACATATTAGGAATGATGCTAATTACATTGTTGCAGAAAGATGACAACATTTTGAGCAACTTTTGCAACATCTGCAGAATCATTCTTCTTTCACCATAATCATGTATCAGTGCTTCTAGAACCTGATCAATATTTCTCTGTCATCATGCTTCTAGGATTTCTTGCATGATACCTCCTTTTGACATCAATGACAACTGATAATATACTAACATAGGTGACATGCAAAAATGTGGTTGGTATAGATGGATTGTTCAATATCTGTAGACTATGCAATGTCCTAAAGGTATGACAGATAATGAAAGAACCCCGAAGTTGCAAGCTATTAAGTATGCAATTATTGAAAATGAGCTTTGGTGGAGAATTACAGATAGAGTATTACTAAAATGTGTATCTATGGTAAACAAGCATTGGTACTCCTAGTAGAAATGCATAGTGGAGTATGTGGAGGCCATGTTACATGGAAAAGACAACTACCCACAAGATTTTGAGAGTAGGATTTTGGTGGCCCTTTGTGTTCAAAGATGCCCACAAGTTTGTGAAAACCTGTGATGCTTGACAAAGGTTCTAAAGAAAGCTAAAGTTTTTAAGGAGATTTTCCTCTCATGTTGATTTTAGTCCAAGCCCCTTTTCAGTAGTAGGATATTGATTTCATTGGTGAAATATCTGAGAAATATAGTGGGGGGAATTCTTGGATTCTTGTTGTCGCTAATTATTTTATAAAGTGGATGGAAGCAATCTACACAAAGAAATCAACAAGGTTGTGGTCAATTTTCTGATGAACATCTTGATTAGGTTTAGACACCCAAAGAAGATCATCTCTGGTAATGCCATGTGTTTTAGATTGGATGAGATTAAAGATTTTTGTGACAAGCATGGAATACAAATATCTTATTCTTCCCCTTATCATCCACAAGGGAATAGTCAGGAAGAATCAAGTAACAAGAGTTTGATGAAGATCATCAAAAGCATTATTGAGAAGAATAAGAAAGCATGGGACTCAAAACTGAAGCTTGCACTATGAGAAAATAGGGTTACTATTGGGTAAAAGCACAAAGTTCTGTCACACTTTCATCCAACTTATCATAACAATTGAATTAAGTATTTCTAACTAAAAATCAATTTTGGTCAAACATATGTTCTAGTAAGATTCATTCTAGCTAAGTTAGATACTTCCACAACCTTTTCAACTAAAATTATTGGCTAAAAATATATGGAGCACCACTTTGAGTCCAATTTACCAAAAAAATAAAATTATTTGAAAAAATTAAGTTTCAATAACTCCTACTAATGTAGATAACATTTTTTAAAAAATATAAAAATACCCTTTTGTAGATCCATAAGTGTAGTTTTCAAAATATATTTATTTTAATAGTTTAATTATTGTTTATATTTTATATTTTATTTTTACTAAAAGTAGGTTATTAGCACAAAATATTAGGTTGATTACCATGCCAAGGAAAAATACTAAAACTTATTAAAACAAATTAAAAATATGATGCACTAGATAAAAGAATCTATTTCAAGATGGTATATTTTTTTTTCCATTTTAGATAAATATTTAAAATGAAATTTGGCATCCCATGGAAACAATTGTTTTTTGATTCATACACATTTTAATATTTATTAAAATATATATATTTATCAAAATTGAAAAAAAAAAATCTGTGCACTAAAGTTTCAAGTTGTAAATACACACAAAAAATTTGAAAGAAAAAAAAAAAGTTTACTATAAAAAGTTTGACGTCTCATGCAATTTTATTTTTCAACATTTTATCAACAACTAAATTATAGTGTTAATTTATTAAAATATAATTTAAATTTTTTAAATTTTTTTTTTTAAATACAAACATAAAATATACTAAAAAAATACATATTTTACTAGTTTACATCATTTCAAAAATCAAAACATATATGCCACTTTTTAGTGATTCAAGTTTAAAAGTTGGATCAGCATTGGTTGTTTCCTTTATAAAGTGTGACACAGCTTTGTGCTTTTACCCTATTAAGAAAGTTACTAGACATTCCTTGTTTGGTCTAGTATACGGTTGGATGCAAGAGTGCCTATGAACAATTTTTAGAAAATGTATAAATTTGTGCAAGAATATGATGAAGACATTTACATGATGAAATGCAACACAGGGTTGATGCTCTAAAAGAGTTAGATGAAACTAGAAGAGAAGCTCATGATAAAAATGCCAAAATGTAGCTATGAGTCAATAATTTATATGATAAAAAGGCTTCTCCAAGGAAGTTTGAAGTAGGGAGCATGGTAATGATGTGGAATGCTAGCTCACTCAGGATAAGGGAAAACATGAAAAATTTGATGCATTATGGTTGGGTCCTTATCTGGTAGCAAACACACATGGTGAAGATTCTTACTACATGCAAAGTATAACTGGAGAATTTCTTAATTTCTTGTACATGGATAGTTCTTGAAAGCATACTTTTCTTAAGGCATGCATATTTTCCATGTACATTGTAAATATTGTGTTTTTTTGTATATTGGTTTGGTTTGTTGTGTTTGCTTCGGTTGGCCTGGTTTTCCTTGTCTGGGTTGTCCTTAGTTTTGGTTCTCTGGTTTGGTCTGCTTCAACCTTGATATTTTGAGATCTCACTCTATTCTCGAAGAACAAATGTCCCAAATAGAGCCACTAGTGGAACCCCTAGAAAAAAATTTGTTCCACTAATAATTGTTACAAAATTTGGCTATCTCCCTGATTTGGATGAGTAGATCATGACTTAGAGATTTGGTTTTACTTCTGTTCTAGGGTTTTATTTGGGTCTTAACCCCTTTGAAAAATCTGAAGTGTTAATCCCTTGCATGCATTCTAATTGGTGGTTGACTGGTAATTACCTATTCCTAGTTCTCCAATTCATAACTTGAGTCATCGAATCCATTTAGTTACCGACCCCTTATGCCTAGTCAACTGGTTGTTTCCTGTCTAATTGTTTTAAACTTGTCATACATTATACATGTTTAAAAGTGCAAAATATTTTCCTTTATCCTAAGTTAGGGTTTACTATATTCCTAAAGCTTGTTTATATTATAAACCTTGTGAACGAACCCCTTTTAAGTCATAAAAAGATGCACATTCCTTTTGAACTTCCAAACAATACTCGATGGGTCCCACTGAACTCATCTTATTGGTTGACCGTGCTAGCCTATGGGAATAAAATATTGTGATAAAAAATATAGAGGGATAGTAGGTGGGTAACACATGTCCACCCTCATGGAGGGTCCTACCACTCTTCACAGGCACCATTGGTGATAGGTTATGGAATCAACAGTTAATATGATGAACTATAACAAATGAATCTTGACTGTTCCCACTAGCCCGTGAGGGACCCACTATTAGATCTTGGTTTATGGAGGGATAAAAGGAAAGTGCCACGTGGAATCAACACTACTGTCCATTGATCTACTGAAGTATGTGGAATATTTTGTGAAATATTTTGGGTAACAATGGACATGATTAATGTGTGTGCTACTAATGGTTTTTCTTAGCACATGCAAAATGGTTCCACCAGATGTTTTAATTTGGACCATTCGTCACTAAAGGATAATAACTCTTATGATCGCTAGCCTATTGCACATGTTGAAGGTTGTCTAGCTGATCTAGGCTATTGTTCGCTAGCTCACAACTGTAGACTTGAATCCTGTAGATTCCAGAGGGCTAGTGGGTTGCTAACATGTGGATCCTTTGGCAGATTGTAAATCATGGTGGGGCTACTAAGCTTATGAAGAAGTGCACACTTAGTGGAAGTAAAGCATTGTGGATGTCAAGTCGGTAAAAAAGAAAATGTTCAAACTTTGTTGACTCCATTTGAGCAACAAATTGATCCACATCAAGATGAGATCAATGGTAGAGATTCAAAGTCACCAAAAATTACATCATGGAGCCATTTTGGTTCACGCGAGAGAGTAGTAATGGCACAGTTGATGGTTTTCTACCAAATTGAAGGATTTTTCTATCGTAAAAGCCTATTTTCAAGCTTATAATTGATTGTAAAAACACCACAAAGGCATTTCCATGAAATTTCAAATTTTTTGTAGAGTTGTTCAAGCATTTGGCATCATCAAATTAGGGTTTTCAGCGTTTAAAACTAGTAAGTTTAAACTACACTGTTTGAGCTTGAATTTACCCTAATTTCTATTTCTATTGCAATTGTTGTTTGAAATTATAGTAGGGAATCTTTTAAGATATGAAGTTCATTAAATTATTATAAATTATGATTTTAGTCACTTCTTTGCATCAAGTCTTTACTTAAAATATCAGAGACCTAGTTTAAACCCGTCAATCCCTAGGTCAAATTACCTATTAGACATAACACCAAAGGTTCGAGCTCCTACACCAAAATCCCAAGCCTTTGTTTTGAAACCTCTAGGAAGACCTCTAGTTCAAGATTGAATATTTAATGCAGATAGGTAAATTTTACTCTAATATTTACAGACAGATAAATTTTATTGTAATATTTATTACAGGCTAGTAAACATCATTGTAGTATTTATTGAAGATTGAAGACTTCAATAAAAAAATTAAAAGTTGCTACAAACAAACATTTAAATTTTGCCATGTTTGTTTTTCAATTAAACCAATAAATAAGATTTTTAAAATTAATAAATGAAATAATTGAATTTCAACTATAGAATTGTAATTGTATGATTGTAACATAAATCTCATGTAATGTTGGATATTTTCTATAATTGTTTGTTTAATAATTTTAGAAATTCACTCATAAAGAGAGTGATGATTGTTGCATGTAAGATGATAACGTAATATGCTATTTAATAATCGTTGCATGATTTGCATGGGCTATTTTCTAGGCTTTGCTATGTTATCCGTCAAAATCATGACGCTTTCTAGCTAATATTTCTTGATCGGGTAATTTTCTTGGCTTTCTTTATATTTTTTGGCCTATGTTATCCGTCAAAATCATAGACCCTTTCTGGCTACTATTTCTTAATTGGGGGTACTTTGAATTACATTACTTCATTTAATATCGTAGCCTTTGACAATGGGATTTGGGTCCCGATCAATTTATATAATGAATGGGTTCCAAGGATTTGGTGAAACATACCATTCATCGATGGACGACGTTATTGTGACGCTATGGAATATCATATTAAATCTAATTAAATTGATTGTATTTAATCAATCAAGCTAATACAATTAAGCTGTTAATCAAATCTTGTTTTATATAATTGTTAAAAATAAAATACTCAAATAATAAGTTATAATATTTTTTTTTGTTTGTCAACAATATTTTTTTAATGTAAATATTCAGAACTCTATGTTAAATCTTATAAAATATATCAATTTAGCAATCAAAGTATTTTATTATAAATTTGTAATCTAAAATTTAAAGTATTGTGAGATATAAGCAAATATTTCAATGAAAACTATGTATTAGAATTATATATATAGTAAAATTTAAATTAGTTTGTATCACTACTATTTATAAACAAATATATTTATTTTTTCCTTCACATAATTTTTTTAAAAATATATATTTTTGTAAAACTATTCTTTTACTAGATCTCATTTCTTTGTGTTCTTCTCCCTTCTACAACCCCTCATTTAAGTTGCTATGGAACATCTCCTTCCCTCATGTCTTATGGGATTTGTGGCATGAAAGGAATATCTAAAGTCTTCTTATAAACATGAAAAATTCTTGATTAATTTCAAGGATTGTGCTTCTTTTTCTCATTATCTCTTGGTTTCTTAAGATGGTTTAAGGGTGGTGGAAGGTTCAAACATGACAATTGATTTTGTGATCTGCTTATAGAGATCAATCTTTAAGTAATCCCAAGTGCAATGGGATTTCCCATAGACAACCTAGTATAAGTTAAATTTTGATGGTGTTTTTGCAAGGAACCTTAGGGCCTCTACTACTAGTGGATCTTTCAAACATTTTTTTGGAAGAATGGTTGGTTCCTTCTTTGTCAACGTTGGAATCCAAACCAATCATTTTGGGGAGACTAGTCTAGTATTTGAAGATATCCTCTTTGTTGAGAAGCTAGGAATCCAAAATTGGGAAGTGGAAGTTGACTGCTTAAATATCATTAATTATCTTCTAAAACTTCAATATCTTTGTTGGTTTATCAATCATTTGGTTGCTAACTCTAGTATCATATTGAAGTCTCTTATCAAAGTAAAAATCATGCATACCTTTAAAGAGGGAAACTTGGCAATCAATTTCTTTGCTAATTGGGGTGTATCCCATGATGGATACAAGGCTCATTGTAAGACTACAAGAAAATATAGTCTCATTGACAAAACTAGATAACACATGTACACTTTTTTCTATAGAAGTCCAAGGAGGGTATTCATTGAGGATAATTATGAGAAAAAAAAAATGAAAATAGATTAATCCTTTCAATTAAGCCATACCCTATATATAAGAGCACCAAAAGGGTTGTCACTAGATGTTCAATATATTTCCTCCTTGATAAGTTGACTAAAAGACCCCATCACATCGATAATTACAAGTTATGCATGTAAAAAAGGTGCAAAAAAATTTGTCCTCAATAGTATTATTTTAGATAGAATCCCAAACTTCATACATATTTGTTAGAAAGAACCATTGATTTAATTATCAAATAGACATGTACTCACAAATAATGGAAACAATGGTATTCTTCTTACAAAACTTCTAATTATGAAAACACTTTATATTGAATCAAACAAATACCATACTTATCTATGTTAAAATGAACACTCAATAAAATAAAATTTCAACAACCATATTCATTTTCCATTTCTAAATGTCACATTTCCAAAAAAAATACATAAACTTTAACTTGAAAACTTTCCCAACTTGTTAAAGTCTTTAAACAATTTTTCTATTCTATTATCATGCATTTTAATTAATATTTTTTAATTCACATTTTTCACTTCAATACAAACAAAAAATTTACACTCAAATTGCCAATAAAAAAAACTAAACACACGGCATCTCCTATTATTTTATTTTTAAATTAAGTAAAAAAAAAAAGGTTTATATTATAGTGCAACTTTGTAACTTATAGAAATGGTCGTAACACAAATTTTATAAGCCTATACAATGACATTTAACGAGAAGAGTAGGTCGATTGCCATAATTGACGTGATAAAATCACTTATAAATTGATCACATTTCAACTCTATTAATTAAATGTTTTCGACATTCATTATTCTTCGTGTATCTTCTTCACGTGTCAGCATCACTTCAGCCTCTTTAACAATACTAACATAATCAGAGCACTAATTTTTTTTTAAATTAACGAGATGGATAATTCTCTGTACCATACAAGAAGTCTTCATCATGCATAAAATTAAACATTTATTTATAATATCGTTAGTCAATTATGAGTGTGATGTTTTACAATTAGTATGTTTAATTGTTTATAATCATGATTGCATTGTTTTGTTTAATGGAAATAATATACCAAGAATTAGTTTCAAAGATGATTAAAAAGTAGTTTAATAATATCATATATGTTTAAAATAAAATACTTTAATTAAATATCATATTATGTTTAAATTTAAATATATTTGAATTATTTTAAAAAAAGTTATATGAATCATAAAATTATAATGATTAATTTTCATGTCACAATCTATTGATTTAAATAAGCGTATAAAAAATGGAAGTATGATAATTTTAATATATTATAATTTGTTTTAGAAGAGAATAAATAATAATAATTTAACTATGTTTCTTTATGTTACGAAATTCATCTTTAGTATGATCTTTTGATAATTAGGATATTATCTTTTAAAAATTAGGATATCAAAATTAATATTCTCATCAAACTACAGTTAATGTATTTTTTTAACAATTCGATTAGTAATTATTATGAAAGATGAAATTATACACAATTAACATATACATGATACATAAGTATTTATGTAGAAAATTATTACAACAAAATAACTCATTAGAAAAGAAACTTAATAATTATATAAATATAGAAAGAAAATCCAAATACAATAAGTCTCCTTACACCCTCCTCAATTTGCAATGTACAATGTACAATTGAACATGCTTCACAATATCATCACATCATTAGGAAATCTAATCTCAATCTATTTGATCCACATAAAGACAAGATATAATACTCACTCATTCTTCTAAAATAGAAACCACCTCAACACTTTAACTTCTCATGGAATACCATCACACAATTGTAACATGACTATACCATGATGACATCATGCTATACATCATCCCCACTAGGACATTTCCAAATGAAAAGGCAACATTTCTACTTAGACCTTCATGAAATGACATAGCCTAAGGTTGCTGACAAAAAACACTTAAACATCAACCATGTCTTCCTACACTAGAACTAATACTAAACTATGACTTGTAATAGCTAGATATTCTTCTTGAAGGAATATTTTCACTCTAAACAACTCCTAGAATATATAAATTTCAATATATGTCATTGTGTTCACTATATAGGTCTAGCATGTTCACTTGCACTACTGTATATTATTAAACAATTTATTTCATGATATGCTTTGACTAGATTAAAACGATAAGGGGTTGTTTCGTTACAAAATGACCATAGAGGTGAAACAAATGGGCTCACGAGAAGTGAGGAACCCATAAAGCAAAAAAGAAAGTACAACCATCAAACTAGCAAGAACAACAAACACATAGCTTAGAACAAGACTG